>CAIGQW010006086.1:97420-113580 GCA_903798125.1 Danio choprae
CTGGTGTGTGTGTGTGTGTGTGTGTGTGTGTGTGTGTGTGTGTGTGTGTGTGTGTGTGTGTGTGTGTGTGTGTGTGTGTGTGTGTGTGTGTGTGTGTGTGTGTGTGTGTGTTCATACATTTGACGTACTGCCCATAGACATTATAATAGTCCACTTTCTGACCATTGCTCCGATACGTCAACGCGGCCGCCATCTATTATAATGTCTGTGGTACTGCCAGTCTCTGTTCAGGATTTGTTTACATATGTGAAAATGTGAAGTATCACAAGCAAAATTCCACTGATTTCCCGAAATAAACTTTGCAGTATGCATGCAGTAACTCTATGCAGTATTGGATGAATACAATATGTAGCTTATTCCTCTTTCTTTTTCTGCTTTAGAGAAGAGAGGAGAACAAAGTATCACTGCTTGATACTGACTCCAAAATGTTTTGTGTTTTTTTTCATAACGGATTAATTAAATTGGACTCAAGGTTTGTTTTACGTGACAAAATTTTCACATATGAATATGAAAAAAAACGCATACAAAAATTTAGTGTGCAAAGACCTTAACAACAGAAGTGTTTCTGATCAGAATATTATTTGAACGGGGTGTTAACGCATTTCATTTCACAATTTTACATTCTAGTTTTCTTTTTTATTATTTTTTAAAATCCAGTCACCCCAATGATGAGAAAGAAGGCCTTTTCCACCGGAACCACTCCGTCACCAGTCTGGGCAGCTTCCGTCACAACCACAATCACGTTCACGACACCAGCCTGCCTCTGGTGTCCCAGGACCACGAGGAGATGCACGACAGTAAAGCTGCAGAACATGACAAAGAGGTGTTTGTAGCACTGTTTGTGAGTTGCTTGCTTCTCGTTGTGTGCATGGTCATAGTTTCACCCAGGCTTCCAGAAAGGTTTAATGGGCCAATGATAGTCACTTGGAGAACACCATGAGGCATCATTTGGTCCATTCAAGATACATTGCTCTGAAAGCCTGAAGACCAAGTGATGTGATGTACATGTTTTGTTGATTTGTTTACTGAGGGGTGGAAAAGTAGCTTAGGGGGTTTTCACACTAGACATGTTTATTGCCGTCCAAGTGCGATTGTTCCTGGTTTCACACTCACTTGATTCTATCGATTCAGTTGCAGTCATCTTACATCATAACAAACAGAACATGGGTTTATATAAATGTTTATTATGAACAGGATGTGTATGCAGGCCTATAGCCATCCAAGTTAAAGACGTGGTTATTTGTGTTTATTTAGAAAATTGTCTCAATTTCTGCTGTGACATTCGGATGGTAGGGTCAGAATTTGGCATCAACAACATGAAAGCATGGATCCATCCTGCCTTGTATCAATGGTTAAGGCTGGTGGTGGTGGTGGTGGTGTAATGGTGTGGGGGATATTTTCTTGGCACACATTAGTACCAATTGAGCATGTGGCCAGTGAGTGTATATTTATACCGTATGGTTTATATTACGGTATTATGAATAATGGTATAAGATAAGGGTTTAGAATTAAACATTTTGAATAAATAAATATGAAATATGAAAATGCTCATGTACAGTACTACAGTGTACATTTTTAGACCATAAGATTATCATAAAAAATATATATATTTGTTTGTCAAACTTGTTCAAACTGTAGCTTGTTGTTATTTATTAGGCAAATAAACTCCCGGTGCATTCAACTATCATCAGAAGTCAGAATTTGGCCATTTGAATAATACAAAAAAACCCCAACATAATAATAATATTAGTAAGTGCTCCACATTTTTTCCAGCCTCTCTTGTAAAAAAGTCAATTTAAAAATTCATGGATGACTTATACTTTAGTTTCAAAAATAAGGTCCAAGGTTAAGAATATGCAAAAAAAGTTCACAATGTATTACAATACACTCAAAAAACTATTTTGCTGCTTGTTCAATCTACGTATTAAAAATAAGTTGAAACAACAATATTCTTGATATTTGTTTGGGGGGACAACCTAATTGTTTCATGTTCAATCCACTTTTTTGTCAATCCAAAAATTTGTTAAGTTAACTTAATCGATTTGTCTTGAGACAACATGAATATTCATTCATGTTTCAAATTTGTGGAAACCTGAATTTTTTACAGTCAACATGAAACATGTCTTCCCTTATTCATCACGTCACAGATAGATTGCATGTTTTCTTGCACAGCTGCGTTTTGAACTCCTGAAAAATATTCGTTTGCATTCATCACAACTGATTAAGTTATTACCAAATAAAATATTTTTAGATATACTGAAGTCAAGTATACACAAGTCAAGTAAAATACTCAAGTCAAAATGATGGGAACAGCACGAGTGCCACTTGGAAGAAGATTCCACTTGGACTAAAAACCTTCTTCAAACGGTTATTTTTACAACTCATGATGGCATAGCAGTCAAAAACGGGACAAGGGAGCTCATGTAAGGGACAGGAAATTGATTTTTGTCAGTGGGGGTGGGTTGAACCACCAAAACGCCCCGTTGGCTATGGGCCTGATATGCATGTCATAAAGGTTTTGCAAACAGACTCTCAGATTGCAAGCCATTCATTTAGTACTGTGATTTTATTCACTCTGCATTATTGCACATTCACTCTTGAAGGGATAATTAACCCCGAAATTCAATATTTACTCTTCCTCATGTGGTTCTAACCCTTTGTGAGTTTTCTTTTTTAATGAACATAAAATATGTAGATACTGGTAGCCGTTGACATCCATAGTAACAAATAAAAAAATACTTTGGAAGCCAATGGCTACTGGTTTTGGTGGAGGGTCAGTCATTTTATTTTTAGGTGAACTATCCCTTTAAATCATTTTAGTATGAAAGGGATGAACTAATGCATTGTTATTATTCAAGTTAACATGAATTAAGTCAAAGATCTAGTGCAACTAAATTCACACCATGGTAATCTCGGGTTCGCTACCTATATGTTATATATACATGTTCATATATTCATTCATTTATTTTCTTTTCGGCTTAATCCCTTTATTATTCTGGGGTCGCCACAGCAGAATGAACCACCAACTTATCCAGCATATGTTTTACACAGCAGATGCCCTTCCAGCTGCAACCCATCACTGGGAAAATGTTCATATATATATTATTAAAAATAATAATATTATTATTATTATTATTATTATTATTATTATTATTATTATTATTATTATTATTATATTACATTGTAATATACCAGATTGTAATGTAAACCGTTTTGTGTTTCAAACTAGTGTGAAAGCATCCTAAACCTTGTCTACAGTGGTTTGATCATTTTAAAGACTTTTGGATGCTTGTCATCCAGTTCGACTGGGTTAACCAACTTAACCAAAGCACACACATAATCTTAACTTTGATGAGAGAACTGAAAGATTGATCATATAGGCAGTACAGATAATTATATTTTAATTTATATTTTTTACCTTGATTATTGGCCCTAATGATGTTTAAAGGGTTAGTTCACACAAAAAGGAAAACTTCACTATTCTTTTGAGTGTTTTTGTTCTGTCTTCCATAGCATTTGTTTTTCCTACTGTGTAAGTCAGTGGTGGCAAGTTTCCAACATTCTTCAGACTGTTTACTTTTGTGTTCATATATATAAGATATTGCATTAGTGAATTGAGTTAGGCTTTTATCTCAGATAATATTAATATGGGTGAATATACCAAAACCTGTTTGAGTTTCTTTCTTCTGTTGAACACAAAAGGAAACAGTCTGAAGAATGTTTAATATATATATATATATATATATATATATATATATATATATATATATATATATATATATATATATATATATATACACAAACAGTAAAAGCAAAGTATGTTTTTTGAAGAAGACTTGTCAACTATCCTAATGGAAACTGTAGATTTTAGTTATTTAAATACATATTTTACTCAGTTTAAGTCAAATGCTTTAAGACTTTAAGACAAATTTAATTAAATTATATAAGGTTTATCTTTTATTTAAGGAATTTAGTGTGTTTCAATTGCCCCTGGCTTTTCCTACTTCTCTCAGAAAAGGATTGCTTAACATCTTGCACCATTTTGCTCAAGTAAATACATTTAGATTTAAGACTTTTTAGCTATTTGTACTAAAAACGACAATCATTTTTGCAGTGAAAATGCATCTGCAGATCTGCGGGTCTGGGCCTGGTTAGCAGCATCACTAACGATTGGATCATGTACGCTGCTCTGCCACATGTGCAGGATTAAGCGTAATAGCGAGCTTACAGGTGCTTCCAGTTAAACTCTTGATACATTAGCTGTGAAACTATGAATGTTCCCCATGGCTAAAAATGTTGGCACATTGAAAACAGCCCATATAAAAAGCCAAGACGAATTGTGTTAAATTGATTCAAAGTGATTTACCATTCGCTTTTCCACTTTGTCACCTAGATCCGCAGGTTTAGATTTGCTCTCGGTGATGCAAAACAGGCACAGTGGTTCATTAAAATTCACCAAACGCACATGCATACCTGAATACATGAACGAAAGAGCCGTATGGAACAATAAACAATCGCAGCGAGGGTAGCTGTGCATGCGCTGTCTGCCAACGCTTGCCTGTCACAGCTCCAGGCTGATGTGTGTGATGTTTGAATGGCACTAACTATTTTCTTCTGTCCACAAAAGAAAAGCCTCCACCCTGTCCCAGCTGAGGGACACGCCGCCGCCAGATCTTTGAAACTCCTGGCAAAGATTCCCAAGGATGCCGAGGCAACTGTGGTCTTAGTGGGTAAGCTTCGTTCCAGCATTTGTTGTTTTCAGGTCCTGCGAAGATGTTGAGTCATTACACCAGAGCTCAGCTAACCGAAGACGAATGCTTTCTGTTGTATTTGATTTCTGTCACTACGTCCTGGTTTGTGTGGTTTATGATTTTTACCGCAGTAAATGTGTTTATAGGGTGTGTGGAGTTCCTAGAGAAGCCTGCGATGGCCTTTGTCCGGCTGAACGAGTCTGTACTGCTGGAGTCCATTCTGGAAGTCCCTGTTCCCATTCGCTTCATCTTTGTGCTGTTGGGTCCCACGCAGACCAACGTGGACTATCATGAGATCGGACGCTCCTTTTCTACCCTCATGTCTGATAAGGTTAATATGCCTCCATTATGAATCATGATTTGCTTATTAATAGGTCACAAATTTCAAAGATTGTACAAACTCATTGGTATATTAAAAGGGACCTATTATGCAAGAATTACTTTTATAAAGGGTTTGAACACAGTTGTGTGACAACAGTATGTGAATATAGCTAGCCTCTTATGATAAAAATGAATTCATTCTATTTTTTATAATCACTCTTCATAAAAACAGTCTGTAGAAACACTTTGATTGACATTCTTTCTTTGTATGTTTCATCAGAGGGGGAAAGCCCCGCCCATTTGTGACGATCTCTTCCTCATTTGCATAGACAGCCCTGAGTGAGAAGCAGCTGTCCTCCATTAGAGTTTTCATGCAGTACAAGCTAAATAAAATGTGGCATTAAGATAAAGAGCGTAGTGTAGTTTTTCAGAGAGATAATATTAGTCCTGTTTTGAATCTGCCGCTATACTGATTCATAGGTGTTTGTAGCTCCACCCTTTTTTAAAAAAATAGAGGGCTGGGAGCACAATCTCATTTGAATTTAAAGCAAAATGCCACCAAAATAGCACAATTTGGATCAACACCTAAAAGTGGCAGTTTCAAAGAGTTATAAAAAACTATTTGTGTGGTATTTTTGTGCTGTAACTTCACATACACACTCAAGGGACATCAGAGATCTATTTTACATCTTGTAAAAAGAGACATAATAGGTCCCCTTTAAATAAACAGCAGGAGAAAAGAAAAATACAATAAATATAACTGCCAACTTTTCATTAATGAGCAAACAATAAACCTCAGTAATTTGGTTAAAATTAATTTTCACCTGATAAAATATATTAGAATTTAGCATTAGTAGAAAAAACAAGTATAATCACAAAATATATTACAATGACTTAACTATACCTACTTACATGATGTTTAATTTCATGGCCAAGTCTAGAAATCACTTTTTTTTTATTTGGCAACTGCATATATTCATATTTTCAAGTCTTTTCACTGTTAACCTTGATTCTCAAAAAAAAAAAAAAAAAAAAAAACTGTTGTTGAGCATGTGAATCTTTTATTTATTTCTTGGGTCATGATGTTCAGTTCAGATAAATTTCAAACGATATTTTTGGCCATTTTGGATTTCATCACGCACTTCTTTACACAACCAACTATAAATTTTTTCCACCCTTCTCCAGAATTGTGTCAGAATATCTTGAGGTCAAGCTGTGTGATCACAGAATGCTTTATAAACCTGTAATTAATGTTGTGTGGATCTGCCAAACAGGAATAGAGCATATTTCTCTGCGATGCTTAGGCCAGGAATGTCCATTTATGTTTCTGGAGAGCTCAAACGATCCTGAACCAGCAAATGAGGTTTTCCAGAAACAAAAATGAACATACTGAACTTAAGCAAATTGGTGGGAAAAGTGAGAGGTGTCAATGGTATAATGTCCTCATTCAATTCAACATCTTTCTATAGTGCTTTTACAATGTAGATTGTGTCAAAGCAGCTTAACATAGGAGATTAAAGTAAATTGAAAGTGTCAGTCCAGTTTTCAGAGTTTAAGTTCAGTTCAGTGTGGTTTAATTTTCACTGCTGAAAGTCCAAACACTGAAGAGCAAATCCATTGATGCGCAGCTCCACAAGTCCCGAACCATGCAAGCCAGTGGCGACAGCGGCGAGGAAAGAACTTCACCAATTGACGAAAGTGAAGGAAAAAAAACATTGACAGACAGGCTCAGTTGGGCACAACCATTTCTCCTATGGCCAAACTTCTTGTGCAGAGCTGCAGTCTAAGCGCTGGAGGCTGGAGAAAGCTGGACGTCCATTGTGAACAAGCTGCAGATGGGAGAGGTCACCGGCTGGTGTACAGGCTGGCCCTTCAGGATCAATGCGAAGACTCGTTTGTCACTGGGGTCTTACAGGAATCAGTCTCATGCTGTCCACTTCTCCATGACCCCTACAGCAGCTGCTCAGGATACGGCCTGGTTCAGGATTATGGAAACCTCAGGAATAATAAAAACAGACTAACATAAGCGCAGATGTCGTTCAAATTATAATGTCTTTTAGGAAATGCTTAATCATAGCCTCATTTCCTCATAGCTTAATCAGTTTTATAACATAATAATGAAATCCAAATGGTCTGAAATAACACTTCTGGTTTACCCATATTCATCTAGTCAGTTAAATGATACCCCATTTGTCAAGTTTCACCATTTAAAATTTTATTGAAAATCTCAATACTCCTTTTAATTTTGTCCAAATTTCCCTAAAACTGCCAAAAACCAAACCACACTAAAATCACCGAAAGTATTTTCAATTTTCTTTGGTATTCTCCAACAATCTGTGTTAGCTTTATGAGTGAGCCACCAAAAATAAATATTGCCTGTATTTCACCAATAATTTGGCAAACTAAAACAACACTTTGTGTGTTTTGTTGGCATTTCTCATTTACTTGTTCACACTCATGACACAAGAATTACAATAAAAAAGGTAACATCAGAATGACTTGACCCAAAATTATGATTCTGGTTTAGTCATATTGCTATATTCTATGTTAAAGTTTACTCCATTTTTTAAGCTTCAACTCATGAGATTCCTGTCATATTGCATTTTATTGAATTTATTTATTTATTTATTTTTTTGCTGTTCATCTTTGAGAAGATTAGGCCAAATTGGTTCAGATGATCTTTAGACTAAGCCTCTCAAAATTGGCCACAAAAGAGATGTTTGATTTTAAATCTCATTATATAATAAATCTCAGTCAAATTTGGTTGACTGCATCAACAAACATTGATATATATATATATTTTTTGTGTGTGTAGTTCAACGTTTTAATTTCTTATCTAACTATGGCTGACTTTATATGGCTGAAAATAATTATGAATTATTTTATAGTTTTCAATGTAATGCAATTACATCGAGGTATTGTCGTTTATTTTGTTTTTATTTTGAGAGAGACGATTTACAAGTTTATCATGACTCTTCAGTCTAGTAAGTCTGCAATGATTTTGACTTTTTATTTGGGAATTTTGACCTTTTCATTCATCATTTTATGCTGTCAAACAAAATTTGTGTTTATATTTCACTAATACCTTTGTGTTTTTTTGCAATCATATCATTAGAGTGCTTATTCAATTTCATGACGTAAAAATGACAGCAAATGATAACTTCAGATTTCTTTGACCAACTATTATAATTATTTACTTATATCCTTCTATTACTTAAATTACTACTTGTTAATGCTATGTTAATCCTGTCCACCATATTATATTTTATTGAATTTAATATATATACATATATATATATATATATGTACACTACCTGACAAACGTCTTTTCATCGATCCATGTTGTAAGAGCAACAAATAATAACTTGACTTCTAGTTGATCATTTGGAAAAGTGCCAGAAGGTAGATTTATCCGATGAATCATCTATTGAACTGCATCCCAATCATCACAAATACTGGAAAAGACCTATTGGAACCCGCATGGACCCATGATTCTCACAGAAATCAGTCAACTTTGGTGAAGTAAAAATCATGGTTTGGGGTTACATTTAGTATGGGGGTGTGCGAGAGATCTGCAGAGTGGATGGCAACATCCACAGCCTGAGATATCAAAACATTTCTGCTGCCCATTACATTACAAACCACAGGAGAGAGCAAATTCTTCAGAGGAATAGTACACCTTCTCATACTTCAGCCTCCACATCAAAGTTCCTGAAAGCAAAGAAGATCAAGGTGCTCCAGGATTGGCCAGCCCAGTCACCAGACATGGACATTATTGAACATGTCTGGGGTAAGATGAAGGAGGAGGCATTGAAGATGAATCCAAAAAATCTTGATGAACTCTGGGAGACCTGCAAGAACGCTTCCTTTGCCGTTCCTGATGACTTTACTAATAAGTTATTTGAGTCATTGCAGAGAAGTATGGATGCAACCCTCCAAGCTCATGGGAGTCACACACAATATTAATTATTTTTCCCCTGCACCACTTTATATTCTATACTGTACATTATTTGTGTTAAGTGACAAGACTTTTGTCTAAGCAAAGTCAGACATTACTATCCTAATTAAATAATAAAAAATCAAGGCATGATCATATTTTATTTTGGTAAAATGAGCGTAATCTAGAGGCCTTTGCCTTTTATATTAGCCACTTCTGATACCAAATGATCAACTAGAAGTCAAGTTATTATTTTCTGTTCCTAAACTTGGATAGGTGACATGACTGTGTACACC
The DNA here is from genome assembly GCA_903798125.1 of Danio choprae. Taxonomy (NCBI): domain Eukaryota; kingdom Metazoa; phylum Chordata; class Actinopteri; order Cypriniformes; family Danionidae; genus Danio; species Danio choprae. The sequence goes on from CAIGQW010006086.1 coordinate 106,726, forward strand.
AGAACAGCTTTCTTTGAAATGTAGTGTACACCAGAATCAGAATAAATACAAAAAAAGAACATCTTTAGACCAATCCTTACAATATTGACTTACAATAAGAGAGATTTGAAATTGTTGACCCTTTTGTATAATACATTTCAGCCTAATTTGACGACAGTCCCAACAAATGAGAATTGAAACTGGACTTTGCTATTATTCCAAATTGAAATATGAAACATGAGGCCTTCAGAATTGTAATCTACTAGTCAAAGCATGCTTATAACTTTTAAACCACTCATTTTAACTGTTCCCTGCCTATTTGCAGAATTTCCACGAGGTAGCATACTTTGCCGATGACCGCCAGGATCTGCTTAATGGCATCAACGAGTTTTTAGACTGCAGTATTGTAATTCCACCATCGGACGTTGAAGGAAAAGACCTGCTGAAAACTGTGGCCTCCTTCCAGAAACAAACGCAAAGAGAGGGAGCTTAAAAAATGCGCCAGTACTGTGACAGGAGCTGAGCTGGAGACCAAAGGTAAAATACATTTCTGATTACTTTTCCCATTGACCTTCCGGTCTTATTCACTTCCATTGATTTTTAAATGTTAAAAACGGCTCGTTATGCTGCTTGATGTAGCAAACATATATTGTCTTATTACATTATTCTACTTTTTGTGTATAGTCATAAACACACTTATTTGTAGAGCAAGCAGTTTGACCGTGTTCTACCTTTAATTATTCCTAGTCATTTCTTCCATAGGAAACTGAATCGGAAGTTCTAAAGCAATTGCAAAAACCACATAGAAGAATAAGTTCAATAGTCTGTCTGTTGAGTTAATGCTGACGTGTTGTGTTTGTGTTACAGACGTGAGTACAGAAGAACAGGAGGAGGAGGATCAGTTTGATGTGGACCCTCTGAAGCGCTCTGGTATTCCCTTTGGAGGTCTGATTCACGATATTCGCCGCCGTTACCCACGCTACATAAGTGACCTGAAGGACGCCTTGGACACACAATGTATTGCTGCTGTTATTTTCATTTATTTTGCTGCTCTTTCGCCCACTATCACCTTCGGAGGTTTATTAGGCAAGTAAACCTTTGAGATAGTCTTTGCAGTACGGAAACAAATTCAATTATAAAATAATAATGCTTTGGCAAATCATAATTGTGATAAAAAGACTTGAATTTACTGTTAACAAAAAATGAAGCCAGTACAACAACAAAAAACATAATCCTTATTTCCTTTTGCTTTTTCTTGTTTACTCAACTCAAACATCAGCTGCACTGACCTAAAATTATTTGTCAGTAATACAAGTGAAGTTTATTTATGAACTAATTTCGAGAGGATCACATGCTTATGATTGCTGCGGCTGGTCCCGCATTATCCAATTCATGATTCACCAATCAGATGATTCCAAAGCCACTATAAATACCTTATCTTCGTTTTGAAGAATCCCCCCTTCCACCCCTACTCCTCCTTTCCTAGACGGGTGGCACGGTGGCCCAGTGGTTAGCACTGTTGCCTCACAGCAAGAACGTCACTGGTTCTAGTCCTTACCAAGCCAGCCGACGTTTCTGTGTGTAGTTTACACGTTCTCCCCGTGCTCATATGGGTTTCCACCGGGTTCCCCGGTTTCCTCCCACCGACCAAAAACATGCAACTTACGTTAATTGACTAATCCAAATCGGCATCATAGACATGCTCCTAGTAAGTAGTCATCTCAAGAGCGATCACTATCTGTTCATTAGCTACTACAGCAGGGGAGTTCTCGAGATCTACCTGAGTTCAAACTTCCCTCTCGCCTTGCAAACGGGAGGGAGCCCCGGGCTCGAGAATCTATGAGCTCAGGGCTCTCTCCCGGGACAGCATGCCAAACAAGCTTTATAACCAATCGTCAGCTAAGTGTGATCTCTTGAAAAAACATTTAGTTGGGTTAACATAAGATTATTAGTTTTCTGGAGAGGTGAACTACTCTGTACTCTGTAACAAAACATTTTAAGTTGTGCCAACTGAACATTTTTAGAAACAAGACAGGAGACAAAACAACAATAACAGTAAACAAGACAATGATCAAAACATGGCAGGGCAAACAGGGAAAAACGCTTTGTAAGTAATGCTTCACAAGGAAAAAAAAGGCTTAGCAAAGAGTCTGTGTGAATGAGATGTCTTTATAGTCCTAGTAATCAGTCCACCATGAGCTTCCAGTTGTGTGTGTGTAATCAGGAGGAACCAGAAACTGGTTTTAATTATTACAGGATTTTACTGAGTTCATGAAAATTAAATATCAAATACAGTGCTCAGCATAACTGAATCATTTTGAAAATGAATATTTTTATCCATTTCTCAGTGAATATAGGTCATATATGTGGGTGCATTTGAACAAAACAGATTTTTTAAACAGATATATTTATTAAAATAAAATTTTAGTCACAGAACGTCTTTAGAAATGGAAAGATAATACATTTACATTCATGCAGATATTGGGGAAAAAATACAAACTACGTCAATTTCAACAATTATTTTTAATTTATTTGTTTCTCTTGATTTTTGCTCTTTTTTGAAATTGTATTTAATATTTTTCCCTAACATAAATCTGGGCTACTAATTTTTGGACTGTTATCATAAGTTATTTTGTTAGATTAGCTCCAGATTTGGCTTCAGGACTGACTAATCTAATGCATATGCACAAAGATAATATTGTAAAGCTTCCTATAAAAAATATTCATTTAAATGAGAGATTTGTGTGGGGTGTACTCATATATGCTGAGCACTGTACATTTGATTTCTCATTTGAGAATGCATTTTGATTTATTATTTGACCGTTTGAGCATTTGATTTATCATTTGAGTAGTTGTTTTGAAAGTTCGATTTATTTATTGAATCTTTTTAGGCATTTGAATTTTCATTTGAATTTTGTTAGGAAAAAACTTCCAAATATATACATAACAGTTAAATACAAATGAACAGTCCACATGTGCTAAGCGTTTCTTTTTGTAGAGCGAACTAGGTAAATGTGAGATGAAAATTCACATTAAAAGTCTTTCTACAGCTGTGACCCATCTCTGGGAACAGCTGCAACCCATCTCTGGGAAACATCCATACACACCCATTCACACTCATACACTACGGACAATTTAGCTTACCCAATTCACCTATACCGCATGTCTTTGGACTTGTGGGGGAAACCGGAGCACCCGGAGGAAACCCACGCCAACACAGGGAGAACATGCAAACTCCACACAGAAACGCCAACTGGCGAGGCTCGAACCAGCGACCAGCGACCTTCTTGCTGTGAGGCGAACGTGCTACCCACTGCGCCACTGTAGTATTTTGTTGTTGTTATTATTGTTGTTGTTAATAATAATGACATTAATGTTATTATTGGTGTTACTATTACTTTTGTCGTTGTTGTTAGGGTTAGAAATACTGAAACCTTTATTTTTTCAAGTGAGGAGGTCTGAGATTAACTCAGCTTAAAGTAACAAGTTGGCAGAAGCGTTTTTGGGTGAACTTGCAAAGTTTTGCTCACAAAACTAATCTTTACTTAATGAACTTAATGAAGAAATTTAGATTTAGGTTAAGTAAACATGTTAGATGTAGTTGTACAGACATTTTTACAGATTTTTTCAAGTTGGATTTTTTACAGTGTACCTTGGATTTTACTACAGTCATCTCTGGTGTAATGTAACATACCTTATATGTAAAAAAAACTAAAGTAATTGAATAATTTGTTTATTTTACTATTGTTGTATTATTACATGAATGAGTTGGTCGCTTGTGAACGTTTGACATTTTTGCAACACAATGCTTTCCCACACTTTAACCAGCAGAGGTCCTCAGCGAGCTCTGGTTTGGAAAGCTTCGAGTAACAAACTTTTTCCGATACAATTGAGTCGAACGGTTTACTGGTTCAGAAAGCTTCATTTCACCATCACTAGTTTTAACTATTAAGTTAATTAACTTTATGTATAATTATAAAAATTAAGTCAATTTAACAGCTCCACGTTGCAATGGGTTTTCTCACTTTTTTACTCGTTAAAATCAACTAATAACTTTTAAAGAAACCGACTTACTCACTTTTTTAAGTCAACTTCAAGGCAACTGGTTTGCTCACTTTTGTAGTATCAAGTATCAAACCACTTTTTACAGTGTGCTTTGTTTACGTTTGGTTACTAGGTTACCAATACTACAGTCAGCCACTCTAACAAAGTAATGGAAATGCACCTAATTCACATTTAGGATATTTCTTCATTTATTTTCTGTGAATATTTGCTTTCCTTTTGGATGAAACCCCAATGTGGACCCCACAGGAAAAATGATATCAGACTGAAACTATTAAACAATTAAATAAAAAACAAAACAAATGAATAAACACTTACATAATGTCTGCGCCAGGTCTATGACAGGGCCCATGCTCAGAATTTGCTGTACTTTTTATGTCTTTTAATTTAGATTTTTTCATAAACTCGACTATAATTAGTATAATTATTTTCTTTCAATCTTGGAATTATGACTTTATATCATAATACAGATTTTTTTTAAATTATGATTTACCAAAGCCTGATTTATTTTATTTACATGGCAGAAAATGGGCTTTCATAGCTTAATTCCATACTTTCCTATCTAGGTGAGAAGACTCAAGGCATGATGGGAGTGTCTGAGCTCATCATCTCCACGGCGACAGTAGGAGTTCTGTTCTCTTTGCTGGCAGGACAACCTCTGCTCATTATTGGCTTTTCTGGACCACTTTTAGTCTTCGAGGAGGCTTTTTATAAGGTATTTCTTGTCTTTATGGTTCAGCCATTATGAAGAAAGAGGTAGTTTGATTACCTCAACATTTGTCTGCTTTTTGCCCCCATCTGCTATCGTTCAAGTTGTCTTTCTTCTTCCTTAATATCAGTTCTGCCAGGCGCAGGGCTTTGAATATCTGACAGGTCGAGTGTGGATCGGGTTCTGGCTCATCTTTATTGTCCTGGTGATCGTTGCGGCTGAGGGCAGTTTCCTCGTGCGCTACATCTCTCCTTTCACCCAGGAGATCTTTGCGTTTCTCATCTCTCTCATTTTCATCTATGAAACCTTCTCTAAGCTAATTAAGGTACAGATTTAATGTCACTAATACCAGCAAAAGCTGATGAGATGCCTTCCTTTAAACAATTTGAGGCTTCAGATGGATAGGCGGTTATAATTATTATTTTTTTTGCATGTGCAGAGAAGATGGCCTTATTTTCTTTGACAAAACTTATTCCAAGGTGAATGAAAGAAATGGTAATTAGTAATACAATTTAATAGTTATTAAATTAAATGATTTTTTTTATTTAATTACATTTAATTTAATCATATTTTGTTTTTAATTTAATAAAATTTTATTGTAATTTAATTAAATAACATTTTATCTTATCTTGTTTTTAATTAAATTTATTTTATTGTAATTTAATTTATTTTAATCTTATTTTATTTTATTTTATTTTTAATTTAATTTAATTGTAATTTAATTGTATTTAATCTTATTTTATTTTTAATTAAATTAAATTTTATTTTATTTTATTTTAAATTGGTTATTTTAACCAATATCTCTGTGCTGACTGAAGCGTAGCCTAAAAGTGTGTACAATTTATGAAAAGACTATGATATAGTATGACATTCTTATTATGATCATAAGTATCATTTAATATCATTTAATCAATAGAGCAAAATAATGATCCCATTTGCAACATGTCAGCATGTGTTTTGGCTGCTGATCTCCTGATGATGTGGCTTCTCATAAGGTATGGATGATGTTGAATGTGGCCTAAAGTACATGCAAATATTGAGGGCTTGCTAATGAATATCCCTGTGTGCAATGCAACAGTCTGTATTGTGTTCTGATTGGCCTGTTTTTTACTGCGGTTGTACACTCACAGAATGTACATGAGAACAAGGAAACAATGGTGTTTAAGCCTCACAGTATGGCCATTTCCATATACTTAACTCTTAGTATACGACTATTATTTCGCCTAGGTATACCCAGATTTTCTTCATAGGACACCTTTAAAAGGAAGGGATTTAACTGTTAGTTTAGTGTTTTGTGCCATGTTTTAAAAAAAGGTTGCTATATTTAACTATTACTATATTTAAGTTAAATTAAAATGCTGCCTATGTAGACAATAAGATTTAGTTTGTTTTGTAGATTTAGCAGATGCTTGAATCCTGAATAAATGAATGTTATTTTTCCTCAGGTGTTTCAAGAGCACCCACTGATGATGAGCTACACTTCAGCTGCCTTCAAACACTCAGACCATGGAGGGAGCAGTGTGATCGGGGAGCCCATCCTCAACCAGCCCAACACAGCCCTGCTGTCAATGGTGCTCATGATGGGCACCTTCTTTACTGCCTTTTTCCTGAGGAAACTCCGCAACAGCAGATTCCTGGGTGGAAAGGTGTTTAGTGTGGTCGCATTTACATAGTCAGCACAGTTAAACGTCACTTCCTAAATCAGAATTTTCATCTTGTTTTTACAGTAAACTATAAATCATTTTGTCTTTCCATCCATCCATCTGTCCATCAGTCCATCCATCAATCCATCCATCCATCCATCCCTTGCTCTGTTATTCCATCTATCCATCCATCCATGCATGCTTTTATCATTCCTTTTTATATTCATTCCATCCATCCATCTGTCTGTCTATCTGTCCACCTGTCCGTCTGTTCGTCCATCCATCCGTTCATTCATTCGTTCATTCATTCATCCATCCATACATTTATCTGTCTGTCCGTCCATCCATCCATTGTTCTATAATTTCATCTATCCATCCATCCATCTATCTATCCATCCATTGTTTCATCGTTCCATCCATCCATCCATCCATCCATCCATCCATCCATCCATCCATCCATCC
>CAIGQW010006086.1:157368-167650 GCA_903798125.1 Danio choprae
TAAATGCACCATTGAAACGTTAAGACTGCTGGAGTCGGAAATATGTCATGATAGATGGCTTTATTTCATTTTTGAAATGACATTTTTCAAGGCATGACTACTGCGCCAACTCTGGTCTACTTTGCAGGTTATTCTGATCATGAAATGCCTTCTTTCTTTCATCTAAAGAAACACATATATATACACACATACATATATATATATATATATATATATATACACACACACACACATATATATATATATATACATGCAGCTGCTGTGACTTTTTTTTCTTTTCTTTTCCAAATATGTTTAACAGAGTAAGGAATTTTTCACAGTATTTCTTATAATATTTTTTCTTCTGGAGAGTCTTTATTTGTCTTATTTCAGCTAGAATAAAAGCAGTTTTTTTTTTAAGGTCAATATTATTAGCCCCCTTAAGCAATAAGTTTTTTTTTTCGATCGTCTACAACAAACCATTGTTATACAATGATTTGCCTAATTACCCTAATTAACCTAGTTAAACCTTTAAATGCCACTTTAAGCTGAATACTAGTATCTAGTAAAATATTATGTACTGTCATCATGGCAAAGATTAAAAAACATCAGTTATTAGAAATGAGCTAATAAAACTATGTTTAGAAATGTGTTGAAAAAAATCTTCTTTCTGTTAAACAGAAATTAGGGAAATAAATATATAATAGGGGGCTAATAATTCAACTGCATATGTGAGGGAAAAAATGCTGTCGAAGAATCTGACTGGGGCTTTTGATTTTCTTGTTTTTCAGTATTCATTTGCAGTTCACCTCAGGCGGTAAGTAATAGTACCGTCAGCATGCCGTCTGAGACTGAGACTGTTTCAGAGTGATGTTTTCAAACTAATGAGCACTCAACATGAAAGGCTCGTAATGAATTAAGACATTTTTAGGGAGTGCTGCATAACACTTTAAGCCATTTCCTTATTATTAGTTGGTTTAATCATCCCTCCTGAAGTTTTCAAAAAAGTAATGTTCTCATCCAATGCTTAAATTCTGCTAGATTAACAACTCTATGAAAACACTGTAAGCGATCTTCTTTGCCTAATCCAGATTTCACTCACTTTTTGTTGTTGAGCTGCTGGAAAATATTCAGGATTCTCTGGGGTTGGAGAGAGACACCAGCTTTGACATTTCTGCAGTTGTAAAGTGCGGTAAAACAAAGTCCAATGTGACCATGTTTACCTCACGTTCAGTGCTTTTCTTGGAGTGCAAAACAAAGTGAAGCATTATTATTTCTTGTGATTTCAAACAGCAGTTATAATGGAACTGGAAATAATTGCTCACCATCTCATCTATCCATGTTTTGGTCTTGGGTGTTGGTATGTCCAGATGATCCTTTTCTCTGTTCCTTTCAATTACAGTCCAGCATGAGCAATGGAAACATTCTCCTGTTAAATGTGCTTCGATGAGACAACCGCTTGAAAGATGGACGCCTATAAATGCTGTGAAAATACCTTTCAGCACCTTTCTGGATTTTCACACTGCATAAAATGATTTACCTAATGCACATCCATCTGGAGTTGCTGGGCAACATACACATGCTACAATCACAATTCCATTTGCGATGGGAAAACTTTCCAGGAGTGGTTCTATGAAAACATTTCCATTTTAGCGAGATGCGGGCGTAATCCCGTTAGCATCTGAACAAACACACAGACTGGATCTGCATTAGGACCTTGTTGATGGTCTCAGCAATGAAGATTCTGCTGGCTAGTAGTTTCCTTATTTCTTGGCCTGCCAACTCTTGAAGTTTTTTTCAATTCATCTTCATTTCTAAAGCACTTTTACAATGTAGATTGTGTCAAAGGAGCTTAACATGCGTAAGTAAATTGAAACTGTCAGTCCAGTTTTCAGAGTTGAATTTCAGTTTAGTTCAGTTCAGTGTGGTTTAATTTTTATTGCTGAAAGTCCAAACACTGAAGGGCAAATCCACCGATGCACAAAAAACAAGTAAAAAGAAATACAAAGAATACAAGAAAAAAAAAAACCTGCTCAAAAGCCAGAAAAATATGAAGTGAAACCCAGTTCATGTGTTAAACGCTTTGTCAAACAGGAAAGTTTAACATTACTTTATTAACGTCTGTGTGAATTCAAAATTGACCATGTTTATTGTGCTTGCACACATTGATATAGGGCTGCACGATATTAGACAAAACAGACATTGGGATATTTATTTTTTTGCAATTTATATATGAATATAGTTTCACAAGATGACTATTTGCCATAAGAATTCCTAATTTTATATTGATTGGTATGATTTGTAGGGGAGTGCGTCTGCATAAAATAGACCAAATTATACAAAATGTTTATTATAATATAAATTAAAGCACAGATGAAAACAACAGAACAAATATAACAATTAAATAAACAGCATTTTATGTTTTTTGGTGGAGTCGAACAGGATTGAAGTATAGCAATTTAACATGTAAAATAACACTCCATATAGTCATTATTGTATTTGATAATAAAACACAATTAATCTTTGTTAAAGTGGCAAACTATATCATTTCTTGTGCCCGAATGGTCTAAATTCATTTGAAATCTTACAGTCACAGGTCTTAAAAAACACATCCAAATAAAAGTCTTTCATATTATTCAATTAGAGTTAAACTTTGTATGTTGTAAATTGTTTTCTGGTTAATTATAATCCCAACTTGACATTGCAGATGCTGCACGTTGCAATATTGGTGCTGAAAAGATATACTGTGCAGCCTTAATAGAGTACAACTAATTCATACCCATGTCATTTTACAACTTTGTGTCCCCGTAAACCTGTACACACACACACACACACACACACACACACACACACACAGAAATACTGAAATACAGTGTCCATTTAAAAGTAGGATACATCAGAAAGGATGTGTAAAAAAGGATACATCAGTTTGGCCAAAACTGACTAATCACATTTTTTTTATGTTATGTTATCAAATACACTATATTTTTATTTTTCGCAGTTATTATATAAGTTTTCAGTGTCACATGACCATTCAGAAATAATTCCAATTTACTGATTTGGTGTGGCAAAACATTTTAATTGATAAATTAGGTAAATTCAGCTTATCCATAATACTAATACTGTAGATTTTGAAGTGTATTTCAATTTTATTTGGTTATAGAAAAAGAAACCATTAATTATTATGATTAAGTAAACGCAGCATTGGTGAAAAGGCATCTTAAAAATATACATACACAGTTTACAAAAACAATTTATGTTGTATGATTTGCAAAAACGGGGCCTCACAGTGGCGCAGCGGGTAGCACGTTCGCCTCACAGCAAGAAGGTCGCTGGTTCGAGCCTCGGCTGGGTCAGTTGGCATTTCTGTGTGGAGTTTGCATGTTCTCCCTGTGTTGGCGTGGGTTTCCTCCGGGTGCTCCGGTTTCCCCCACAAGTCCAAAGACATGCGGTATAGCTGAATTGGGTAGACTAAATTGTCCATAGTGTATGAGTGTGAATGGGTGTGTATGGATGTTTCCCAGAGATGGGTTGCAGCTGGAAGGGCATCCGCTGCGTAAAACATATGCTGGATGAGTTGGCGGTTCATTCCGCTGTGGCGACCCCAGATTAATAAAGGGACTAAGCCGAAATGAAAATAAATGAATGAATGAATGAATGATTTGCAAAAACAAAACAGATAAACAAATAAATGCATTACTTATTTATTATAAACAAAAGCAGCAAATATGCAACATATAAATCATATGGAAGACCTCAAATCATTGAATAACTAACCTAAAAGAAACGCTTATCAGCACATAAACAAGTACAGCAGAAAACAGATCATGCTTAAACGTTACAGCTGATATCACCAAATTGCAGACTAGCTGTCTCATGTTTTTGACAGCTAGACTGACAGCTTTTTTCCTTACTTAAATGTGCAGCGGTGATAAGAAACTAAAAAGCTGCCCAGTTCAAGAGTCATTCCTCCCATCCGGATTTTGAATCGAGCCCAGTTCATTAACAGCCCCCATATGTCTCCACATCTACCGTACAGGGAAACTTAAGAGAGGAAATACTTGTATGTAATAAAAGGAGCCATAGACCAGCTATCAATCTGACTCCAGGGAAAACTGGAACCATGTTGCCTGAGTTTTAATGTTGGTTTGACATGGAGAGAGATATGTGAACAAATAAATAAGGATGCATTCGTTTTATGAAAAGAGAACTCAGGACATTTAGAATGCTACAAAGGATTACTGCTTCAAATAAATGCTGTTCATTTGAACTTGATTTGAACTATTCATCAAACAATCGTTGCATGGTTTCCATTTAAAAAAGCAGAACAACTTTATTCAACATTGATAACGTTAATAATAATGATAATATTAACTAAACTAAAATATATCATCAAAGAAGATAAGATGATGAAAATGAAGATAGATGAAGATGACAATAACAAAGATGAAGACAAAGACGACAACTAAAATAAAGACGAAGAAGATGATGAAAAGGAAGACGAAGACAAAAAAGAGGAAGACAAAGATGAAGATGATGATAATGAGAGAGACGAAGACAACTAAAATGAAGGTGAAGAAGGGCAGCATCGTCATAACTGACCACAAAAACCTCCAGTACCTCCGCAGTGCTAAACGCCTAAATGCTCGTCAAGCCCGCTGGTCGTCATTCTTTGCCCGCTTCAACTTTCAGATCACCTATCAACCTGCTCATAAGAACTTGAAAGTTGATGCCCTCTCACATATGTACTTACTGGATCCTAATGTTGACACTCCTGACCCTGTTTTACCCTCTTCTGGAACTCAGCACACATCCATCTACGGCAGACAGTACGGAGGTATACTGACGCCTCCAATCGCCACAGGTTACCTAACCCCACTTACCATCCGGGAGATAAGGTATGGCTCTCTACTAGGGACATCCGCCTTCATCTGCCCTGCCGTAAGCTGAGTCCCCGCTTCATAGGACAATTCACTATCCCCTCTCAAATTAACCCAGTCACATACCTTCTCAATCTGCCTCCACGTTATCGGATCTCCCCCACATTTCACGTATCATTACTTAAACCTCACTCTGACCCAGTTTTTCCTCCATCCACAGAACCGGAACCGCCTCCCCCTCCAGAACAACCTGAAATCCTCGGCGACAACACATATCGAGTCCAGGAAGTTCTCAACTCCCGGCGGCAGAACGACCAGCTCCAGTACCTGATAGACTTGTGAAGGATTCGGTCCCGAGGAGAGATTGTGGCCACCCTCCAATGACATCCTGGATCTGACTCTCCTCAAGGAATTCCACCACCGACATCCAGACCGTCCAGCTCCCCGAGGTCGAGGCCGTCCCCGCTGCCAATCTAGGGTGCCTGTAGTCACCCGTGGAGGGGGGGGGGGTAGTGTCACATCCTCTGCTCGTTCTCTCAGTCCTAGTCACCACTCTGTCACCATCCACTACACACCACACCTATATATACTCACCTCTGTCATTCACTCACCGGCTGGAATCAAAGTCATATGGTTCTCCTTCACGATCCTTCATCTTCCAGTGCCGATTTCTCTTGTGCTCCTCCGTGAATGTCATTTTCCTCCTGTGGATGCAAAGCACCTGATTCAGGGAAGTGACATTTGTTATACTGGTGTTTGCCAAAGAACTGCACTCACCTCATGATCTGTGTGTGAGCTAGTTTGTCGTCAGCCTCTGCTACACAACTCACCTGTGTCACCTTGTTGCATTGCACAATAAACCCTTGAAGTAATTCCTGCTTTGTCTCCTTTGTGTGGCCGTGACACTGATATTGTATTTAATTTTCTCAAGTTTTAAAAAGAAGACCAAATTTTTGAGCCACAATGAAATAAGGAAGGGGGGGGGGGGCTGTGGTGAGGTCCAAGACAAAATAAAATCATGATTTTGAACAGAACATGCGGCATTAAAGACTAAAATGATAATGCTGAAAATCTAGTTTTGCTATGACGGGAAGACATAGTATCTTAAAATATGTTAAAATAGAAGACAGATTTTCAAAACTTTAAGAATATTTCTGGATATACTGTATATAATGTATTCTGGATGAACGTAGACTTTCAATCTGTAATCTTCATGAAAACATTTATTGACCTTAAAAAACTCACTGAGAAACTGAGGCACTGATTAGTAAGTAGAATACATGTTTAGTTGATTATAAAATAGGCTGTACTCATTACATTTGGATGGACAAAGTGTGCAAATAAAAAGTGGACTGTTAGTTCTTGGCCAGAATTAACAAAAATTTGGACCAAACCTTATAATGAAAGTTAAAAGTAAAACGTGAACTGACCTTAAAGAAATGGTTCATCCAAGAACAAACATTTTCTGTTCATTTACGAACCCTTAGGTCATCCAGTAGGTAGGCAATGCAACCCCCCCCCCCAAAAAAACAGTTAATACCCCTTTCAGAGTGCATATGGTAACACTTTATTTTAAGTCACAATTCATGCTCACAACCAAGCACTAATTAACACCATTAGCTTAATAAACTGCTAATTAGCTGCTTATTAATAGTTATATAATAGTTATAGTTATTAATAGGTAGTAGTTTTAGACTTTTTTGGATTTAGGCTTTGGGTAGCCTAAGGGTAGAGGTAGCCTTTGGGTAGAGGTGGTAAAAAAAAAGGTTTACTAATAGCTACTAATATAGAGTTAATATCTTAATAATATGTATTTAGTCATTAAGTAGATGCTTCTGTCCGAAGTGAAGAGGCAATACACACAAGAAAAGCTAATTATACACTGCAAAAAAATGATTTTCCTACTTAGATTTTTTTTGTCTTGTTTCTTTGTTTCTAGTCCAAATATCTAAATTCTTAAATCAAGAAGAATTTTCTAGGCAAGCAAAACATATAGTCTTGTTTTAAGAAATAATATGCCAAAATTAAGTGAGTTTTTCCTTAAAACAAGCCAAATAATCTGCCATTACGGTAAGCAAAATAATCTTATGTCAAAAGGAAAAACTAGATTATTTTGCTTACCCCATTGGTAGATTATTTTGCCTGTTTTAAGGAAAAACTCACTTAATATTGGCAATAATATTTCTGAAAACAAGACTATATGTTTTGCTTGCCTAGAAAAGTCTTCTTGATTTAAGAATTTTTAGATATTTGGACTAGAAACAAGACAAAAAAATCTAAGTAAGATAAGCATTGTGTACAAGTGTACAAAAGAACTATTAGTGCTCAGAGAATGAAGTGTTAGAGTAAGGAGGGGGGAGTGTTTTAATTGTTATTTATTGAGAGTAGAGTATTTCTACAGGTGGTTTGTCAAGCCCACTCACCTGTGTGAAGCACTCTTCATAAATGCACATCAAACATATATTTTCTATTTTTTTATGGACATGTGGAGTGATTGTAAGAAAGTGTCTGGTGCAAAACTGCTGGTTAAACTGCCGGTTAAACTGTCAGAGAGATGAAAGAGTGTGTTTTCTACAGGTGGCTTGTCAAGCCCACTCATCTGTGTGAGGCACCCTCATATTTGCATAATGGATTCTAATAGTTAATGGTTAAAGTATTTGAAGCTTTGAAATATGCATTTTTATTCGATGTTTGATGTAATCTTAACTGAAACACGAAGAGAGGGTGGGACAGGGTGTAGCTCCTCCCCTTAAAAAACAGCTAATAATGTTTTGTTTTATCACAGTTTTGCCAGTTAGAGTGGTTGAGCTCAAGTGCATAAAATAGGAAACGTTTTGGAAGGGGCGGGGTATGTCAGGTAGTAGAGAGCATTTGATTGGTTATGATGTGGTGAGACACTATAGTGTGAGGTGATGTTTATATCAGTTTTATATCTTCTAAATGCAAATTTTGTCACTGTTTTGGAGCACACTAGCTTATAGATATCCTAAAAACAAATAATACTGATACTAACATCTAAAAAACGATTTTAATTTCATTGGACCTTTAATAGAATGAATTGTGACAAACAAAATTCAGTTCAATTTATCTTTATTTCTATAGCGCTTTTACAATGTAGATTGTGTCAAAGCAGCTTAACATAGAAGCTCTAGTAAATTGAAACTCCTTCAGTCCAGTTTTCAGAGTTGAAGTTCAGTTTAGTTCAGTTCAGTGTAGTTTAAATGTCACTGCTGAAAGTCCAAACACAAGTCTTAAACCAAGCAAGCCTGTGGCGAGAAACAAACTTCACCAATTGACGAAAGTAAAGGAAACAAACAAACAAACCATAACCAAAAAAGTGTTACCATAAAACCTTTGGCTTCCATACAATGATGTTAGTTAGTCTTACGTTAGCACGGTCAGAAAATTACATCATCAGGAGCCATCGGTATTCATTTTGCTTTGTCTCTATACCAGGGGTGGCCAAACTTTTTCTTATAAAGGGCAAAAACCGAACTTGATTGAGGGATGAGGGCCGAATATATACCAAACCGAATACATCACACCGTATTACATTAAATTTGCCATGGGTAATTTCCTAATTTATTCACTAATATTTAAAAATAGCTAGAAAATTTTGCTTTAAATTGTATTATCTAATGCAGTATAATTTTTAACATTTTATAATTAACTTATTACAGTAAAAACATAATCTCAATAATAACACAATGGATATAGCACAGTGTTGAAAGCACTAGTTGATCCGCTTCTGCCTTTGCCTTGATTTGCTCGCCGATGCTTGTGCGTTGCTTTTTGTCACGAGTTTTTATATTTTAAAAGTCTGATTCATTTACAACATTTAATTGAAACCGTTGGCTATTTTTGTAGCTCAGTAATAAAACATTGAAACAAAGGGTTACGTTAAAATTTAAATATCGATCTCTCAAAGGCATTCATCCCAATTACTTCTCCATCATTCTCCCTTTCTTTACAGATGGGACGGTGGGCCAAATCAAAGGTTACCATGGGCCAACTTTGGCCCGTGGGTCCTACTTTTGTCATCTCTGCTCTATACAGTATGTCTTTTTGGCTTTTTCTAAATGCTAGTAGCCATTGACTGGCCTTTTATGAATAACCAAGGACACAGTTTCATCTCAAAATTCTCTTTAATATTCTATTGAAGGAAAATCACATTGAATGCCAAAGAGGGGACAAAATTAACAACAATTATTTTTGGATTAACTATACTTTTAAACAAATGTCAGAACTACATCAGACCTTCCTGGACCTAATCCTCCAGGTGGCACTCAGACTCCAGTCCTAAATAAATCTCCCTGGTCTAATGCTGTCACTCTTTCTAGAAACCCAAAGGGAAGATGTCCAGGCAGTTCTCCACACTCAATGCAATTATTTATATCTGGACACAAAGAGGAGACTGTGTATCTTGGCAAAGCTGAGGGTTCAACCCTTTCAGTTGACTGGCCGCAGTTCAACGGTGCCAAACAAATTACTGTGTGGTGGGGGCCGGATAATTAATGAAACATGGAGAATGCGGAGAGAGAATGATGTCCACATATCATGATCTGGGAGGAAAGTTTCAGAGGGCAAATGGAGTGTAAAATTAAATCTGCAAGTTAGTTGTAGAGATCGCTTAAAATAGAACAAAGACAAGGACACAGACAATATTATTTGTTTCGCCTGTGGAATATTACAATGCCTACTGTATATAGCCAGATAACTAGGTGCAAGCAGAATCTACAGTACCCCCAGAAGAAAAAAAACACACTATTTTAAGATCCGTTTAATACATTTTAGGTCGTTAAAACCATTTTGGAGAATACAGCTGATGTTCTCTCAAAATCAACACTAAAAATCAGAATAAAAGTCGTCTGGGCCTAATAATAACTAACCCGAGCTGCTGTAAAACACGACATGAAGAGCTGGCCCTGATGGTGGTGAGAAATAAAATCCGTAATGCTTATTCGCCATTGATTCTTTATATATACACTTCCTTGTGGAAAAAGCGCTGCCAGATTCTGGTGTGTTAAGAGAAAGGAAGTTCAGAGATGGTGTTGAGGGACCAACTTGTCAGACATTACCTCACAGACCAATCCGAGGTGGCTCAGACTTCATCCTTTGCTAAGTTGTACAACCTCCGCCTGGAAATCCCAAAACTTACCCATGGGTCAAATGCAGGAAGCTTGTTAACAGTGGAAAAGTGTAAAAGCCGTTTTTTCCCAATGCTCTCTTGCCTCGTGTATCGGTAGCATGAAACAGGTGTCCTTTCACCTGGATGCCAATTTGGACAACCCTCAGCTTTCTGCCCGAACCTCTTTGCCTAATGTTTGGATGAGGAAATTTCTAATTATGGAAAACTTCGCTTAAGACTTTAGAGAGTTTCACACACACACACACACACACACACACACACACACACACACACA
>CAIGQW010006086.1:200694-214509 GCA_903798125.1 Danio choprae
CAACTGACCCAGCCGAGGCTCGAACCAGCGACCTTCTTGCTGTGAGACGAACGTGCTACCCACTGCACCACCGTGAGGCCCACAGCTTATTGTCAGTCATACAAGTCACTTAACTGTCCAAAGGGCCCTAAAACCCCAAAATACCCTGGCAAGTGCATGATTGTAGAGTAATTTACAACAGCTTCAAACACAGAAAAGGTATGATGATCTGTTTTAAAATATACAATATAAATCAAGCAAATGTGTATAAACAGACCCCTAAGTAAAACCCTTCTGACAGGAATAAAACTGTTATGTTTGACATGAAATGTAGATCTAGTCTCAGTGTAAGAGAGAATAACTTTTAAATACATGTATTGTAATTAAAGCCTTTTGATGCAAAATGCTTAAATACATATTTTTTCAATGGTTTCTTTCCACTAATCTGAAACAAGTCAAGTTGTAAAAGCTAAATCTGACCAGTGCCTGAAAAAAAAACAATGGTTTTGCCTGTTGTCTTGCCTTAAAGGACATCTTCAACGCATTGATCTAGAAAACAGTCCTATATCCTCCCATATTTTCCTCTTCATTGAGCATATTCTATAGCCGCTAGTGGGCAAGAAATCATTTGGGGGAAAAAGACAATATATGTGACCATCAACAAACAACAGACAACAATAGCTGCCCTATGAAGCACACTGGGTCTGGTTTGGCCGACCTGAAAGCAACAGTAACTACAATAAAAAAAAAAAAGCGGCTAAATGATATGTTGATAAAGCGAATGGATGTTGGAAAGTACTAAAAAAGGTAGATGCAATAAAAAGAAGAAGCCAAAGCAATAAAAATTCAAACCAGTGATAATAGTAGGGTAATAAAAAGCCAAACCGAATAAACAACTTTTCTGTGAGGCTCGTAAATCAGTAGCGTAACCATCACACATCCCATGAAAAGCAGACATTCAAGGAGAATGTCAGGGTGACGGCATGTCCGATGACAGCAGGGGGACTGTTCACTGCTTTGTGATGGAGTACTTTTCATCCGCACGATACGGATAAGATCCCTGGCAGGCCCTCTTCCACAGTGCCCTCTAATCCCGGGCCAAGCAGGGAGCAGCCATCATGAGAGATATAGGGAAAAAGAGAAGGATCGGGAGACAGGAATGGTCTTTGATACCGATGCCTGTCCTTGCGGAGAGGTGGGGAGGCAGAACCAAGCCAGCAAATTAGCTCCAGTACGAGATTAATATCAGCTCCAGAATGTTTCATGAAGCCGCCGGGCTGCTGTTAGACGCTTACTTATGTGTGAGTGTTGCTTCAAGGATTTTGATTAGAAATAACTTTTTGTTAGATGAAGGTCACATTGACTCCTTTGGTTACTGTCTTCACTTATTTTTGATGGTGGTTATTTAGAGTAAAAAAATCCTAAATAATTTTAGTATTAATCATCTAAAATATATTAATTTGTTAAAAAACATTTATTAATTTTCTTTTCGGCTTAGTCCCTTTATTAATTGCCACAGCAGAATAAACTGCCAACTTATCCAGCATATGTCCTACCAGCTGCAACCCATCACTGGGAAACACCCGTTCACTCTTATTCACACACATACACTACGTCAAATTTAGCTTACCCAATTCTTACCCAACATTATTAAAAGTGCATGTCTTTAGACTTGTGGGGGAAACTGGAGCACCCGGAGGAAACCAACACGAACACGGGGAGAACATGCAAACTCCACACAGAAATGCCAACTGACCCAGCCGAGGCTCGAACCAGTGACCGTCTTGCTGTGAGGCGACAGCGCTACCCACTGAGCCACCGCGCCACCCCTATAACATATTATTTTTAATCAAATTAATATAGTTAATTGACATGATATAGATTTCCACATCACGTGCATTTTTTAAATGTTACTGTCAAGCAAACAGTGAACAAAATTAGCAATCAAGACTAATTAACATTATTAAAAGTACATGTCGAGTGTCTGATATTTTTTGGTTTGCACAACAAATCACAGTTCTATTGTTGATTTTCAAACTAATGTCTAATGTTTGCTAGGTATTTTATTTTCAAGATCTGAGGTAAACCGAACAGTAGTATCATTTAACAGAGAATAAAGCACATAATCAACACCTGAGGTGATTATTGTCATAGTAGTTTATGCTGTTGTTCAGCCATGACACAGCAGAAATAGAATGTTTTTCTAAAATAGAAACTGGGCACGTCGCTGTAGTGGATGGTTAGGTCATAAACTCCTTATTTTAAAATGGAAAAGAAGCCTTTTATTGTGTGTTGCAACATTGTGTAGTTTTTTCTTGGATGACGGTCACATTAACTGCTGCTTTTACCATTTTTTGTGACTGTCTTTACTTATTTTTGATGATGGTTATTTAAAGAGTGAAATAATCATAAACAATTTTAGAATTAATCATCTAAAATAATAATAATTTGTTAATCAAAATATAATTGATGTAACTAATATAGATTTCCACATCAGCATTGTCTGGCATATTACTGTCAAGTTTAGCAAACAGTGAACAAAATTAGTAATCAGGACTAATTAACATTATTAAAAGTACATGTTGAGTGACTAATATTTGTTGGTTTGCACTGAGTCACAGGTCTAGTGTTGATTTTCAAACTAATGTCTAATGTTTGCTAATTTATTTATTTTTATGATCTGAGGTAAACTATCTGCTTCTGACCAGTAATATCATTTAACAGAGAATAAAGCACATAATCAGCACCTGAGGTGATTATTGTCATAGTAGTTCATGCTGTTGTTCAGCCATGACACAGCAGAAATAGAATGTTTTTCTAAAATAGAAACTGTGCACGTGGCTGTAGTGGATGGTTAGGACAAAAACTCCTTTTAACATGGAAAACAACTTATTTTAAAATAGAAAAGAAACCTTTTATTGTGTGTTGCAATGGTGTGTAACATTTTGATGGATAAAAGTCACATTAACTGCTTCTTTTACCATTTTTTTTAACTGTCTTCACTTATTTTTGATGATGGTTATATAAAGAGTGAAATAATCCTAAACAATTTCAGCATTAATCATCTAAAATGTATAATTTTTAATCTAATTAATGTAGTTTTTCCACGTCACTGCATTGTCTTATATGTTACTGTACAAGTGTGGCAAACATTCATTCATTCATTCATTTTCTTTTCGGCTTAGTCCCTTTGTTAATCTGGGGTCGCCACAGCGGAATGAACTGCCAACTCATCCAGCATATGTTTTACGCAGCGGATGCCCTTCCAGCTGCAACTCATCACTGGGAAACATCCATACATACCCATTCACACTCATACACTACGGACAATTTAGTTTACCCAATTCACCTGTACCGCATGTCTTTGGACTTGTGGGGGAAACCGGAGCACCCGGAGGAAACCCACGCAAACACGGGGAGAACATGCAAACTCCACACAGAAACGCCAACTGACCCAGCCGGGGCTCGAACCAGCGACCTTCTAGCTGTGAGGCGATTGTGCTACCCACTGCGGCGTGGCAAACAGTGAAGAAAATTAATAATCAAGATAAATCTTGTCAACTGCATAAGCTTTCAATTAGCAGAATGCTTTTTTTTTTAAATTCAAATAGACTTAAAAAAGAGAAAATCTAATAATTTAAACAAAAAAAAAACTAGCATTTTCAATTATTGTTATATGTGTTTATACTCTAAATATTTTCAGGCTGCTGAATCTTGTGCATTTCATCCCGAAAAATGTGTGAAAATATCACAGAGACGTAAGATTTTTACCATGTGTGTCTTACTAACACATGACGTGACAAGATTCCAGAGACAATTGGTTTGACTGTCCGCACCATATGCAAAACATTGAAATACCATCCATTAGAAACACTAAATAATGTACTTCACTCCCAATGGCAAGGTGAATAATCTAATTAATACTTATTAAACCTCTTTAATATTATTAAAAGTACAAGTGACTGATATTTGTTGGTTTGCAATGAGTCGCAGTTCTAATGTTCATTTTCAAACTATATGTTTGCTAGTTATTTTATTTTCCAGATCTGAGGTCAACTATCTGCTTCTGCGCAGTAGTGTCATTTAACACTGAGTAAAGCACATAATCAGCTCCTTTAATTTAGCAAGTTTATGCTATTGTTCAGCCGTGGCGCAGCAGAAAGATTTCTAAAGTAGAAATTTAGCATGTCCCTGTCATGGATGGTTAGGACAAAAACATGAAAAAAAGCTTTGTTGTGCATTGCCACATTGTGTTGCGTGTAGTCTGAACACAGTATTAGATGTTATGTCACAAATATGTCAGATATGCTAGAAATATTCACTTATTTTACCAGAAGTTTAATATTGATATACTGTATGTCTGCCTCTGGACATTGTTGGTAAACAGGTTAGACTAGTGACTAGTATTTTTTTTTGACTAATAAATCTATTTGCCTTAGTAATTTTTTGTAAATTAAAATAAAGTGGTTTAATTAAAAAAAATTATTTTATTTTAATTTTACTTTTATTTCTAAATAGATTGTTAAAATATCAATACCGAATGATATGAAACATTTATATCGTGATAATTTTTTTGCTGTATCGCCCAGCCCTGATACAAATATTAAACAAAGTATAACAAATCTTAAATAACTTATATGTGTGTTGTTTTTTTTTGTATTTACAGAGCCAGTGTCAACAGGAGCTGGATAAAGTCTTAGAGAACATCTCCAGAATGGCGTTCCATGACAACAAGGGACCACTGGAGAATCTTTATGACCTGAAGTTCCCCAACTGTGACAAGACGGGACAGTACAACCTTAAACAGGTGAAATGACCAAAACTTACCTCAGCTTTTAAAAGAAATCGTCATCGTTGGAGTTACCATCTGTGATAGCTGGCCTATGCCCATTTTTACCAGCCATCTTGGTTTTCCAATTAAAATAAATCAAACAAGTCACTGTGTAAATGAAGCTTAAATAGCGCATGAATACTTTGGAAGCCTGTCTTGGCCATTGTGAATTTGAGGAGTTTTGGCTGGAAGGTAAGCACAAGAAGTACGATCATTTGAATGATGGTGGGTGTTAATTTCACTGTAGGGCAATAGGAAAATGAGACATTGCTCAACCTTTCATTCTGCAGCGGCCTGCTGTTTTATTATCCAATTCCACATGGAAGGTTCAATAATGACACAAAGATGGAGCCAAAGAGAAACTGTGTATAAAACATTCCCATATTCTCTACAGAAGGCTTTTTTATCAAAGCCAAGGCAACCGTGTCTGAGCTGAGAGTTACAAGCTAATGAAAATTGACCAACCTGTCTGTGGGGTGGCTTTCCTTTGTTTTTAGAGACATTCTCAGAGGAAAGAGAATGACAGATGAGATCTCTTTTCTGTTCTCTGTTTTATACCTTAATTACTTTTTATATCTCTTTTTAATGAGATGAAATGGGAAGCAAATGGATGGATACTTTCATAGATTTTTTTTATTGTTTTTTGTTCCCAGAAAAATGTCACACATTTCTGTTTTAGAAGATGTGCTCAACTGTGCTCACATTAAGTCTTCAAGTCAAAGTCATAAATCTAAATTCAAGTCCAAAGCCAATGGTTGGCTGTTGGACAGTGTTGGGTCGTCAGTGAGCTTCTGTCAGGCTAATTAGTTTGGTAGCCTCAAGGAAGTTTGTCCGATTCATCATGCAGAATTGGCGTTCTGTCATTTCGTCGCATTTCTCTGATTATTTCCAAACTACATCTATTATTGAACTACCACACACATGTTTTTATATGCAAATTGTGTACATCCATTCACGCAGGCCCAGAATATGTATTTTCATTTTTTTCAGTCTGCTGTTGTCTGTTTGGTATGTTCATGTGCAAATTTTTGTTCCAGACACAGCCAACGTGAGGCAACAACGTAGTCATTTTTTATCACTGCTAGTTTTTTGACATTGCCTTGATGTGTCCCGAACTTAAAGGATCAAATCACAGGACCAAATCTATTCTTATTGTAGCAATAAGTTATTCATTCATTCATTTTCTTTTTGGCTTAGTCCCTTTATTAATCAGTGGTCGCCACAGCAGAATGAACCGCCAACTTATCCAGCACATGTTTTACGCAGCGGATGCCCTTCCAGCTGCAACCCATCACTGGGAAAGACCCATACACACTCATTCACACTACTCACTGTGCCACCGCGCCGCCTGCAATACTTTATTAATCTCTTTAATTAATTAATATATAAATTGCACTTTTAATCAGCTGAAAGCCTAAATAAATGTTTAGGACAAACAGCTTTGAGATAAGCGCCGATAACTGAGAACTTAACAGTTGCTAACAAGCTTAAATCAGGACAACGTGTCCCGGAAAAGTGAACAAGTATGTTGTTTTGACATAAAAACCCCATTCCCAGGACTCAAAACAGTGTACCTCACCACACTTAATTGTTTCGTAATCATCCTGTTCCTTTTGCAATTACTGTAACTGTCAGTTTTTGTTCTTTGCCATTGGAGGACAAAATTGAGAATCTGTTTTTTGCCTATTTTGGGTCTCAGCGTCAGCTATGTCCAGTTCAATTATGACCTCATTTTGGGAGTGCTCAGTAGGGGTCAATGAGACGTGCTGGGCCAAATGAGGCGGGAGGGCTGTTTTGGGGCAACGCCTCCACCCCGTACTTGCCCAAGAGTTTCACTAAGCCCCCCAACACCCACCAATTCCCCACCCCTTCATCATCTTCCCTCTCTTGTGTTCCAGTGCCACATGTCCACCCACGGACAGAGGGGTGAGTGTTGGTGCGTCAACCCCTACACTGGTGTCCAGATACCCTCGTCCGATAAAGTGAGGGGGGACCCCAACTGCAGCCAGTACTACGGCGGTCCCGAGCTGGAACCACCCACCGAACAGCAGAAATAGACGCACTCTTGCCTATCAGGGAGACGCCCTGGGTTGCAACTGAGCAGAGTTAAAGCGAGTGCAAGAGCGATGTGCATGTGTGTAATTCTGTACTTGTATGTGTGTATATATTTTTCGATATAGTGTGATCTGTATTGTCAGTAGGAGTGTGGAAAGTCACATGCCAGCAAAGACAAGTCAAGGACAGGTATAGTTAAAGCTCCCACTTCTCAAATCCAAATTTAACTCTGAGTGATTGTTTCTTTCGGCCTATTTATAGGCTTTGTCCGGTGCCTTTTAATCTTGTGACTAAATCTGGTTGCAGGGAGTCGTTTATACAGCATTTGCAGCTGTTCATTGTGAAGATGCGTCTGTTTAATTCTGCCCTTTGTTTTTTGGAGACCCAATAAAAATGGTGGCATGTTTATTGCACCGTTGGTCACTAGAAGCAAACCACGGCAATTGCATATGCACAAGAGCAGCAACTTGACATTGATTTAAAAAGATTTGAAACCAAAAATCCTCACTTGTTGATGGTTGAAGTGGAGCTAATATGTAAGGATTTGTGTAGGAGAGGCTGGAGATGTGGTTTTGGGTCACATTTACTACTTGAGTAACTGACAGAAAAACCTTGAGAACTCAAGTGCCCTTTGTATATATGCAACAAAATGGTGTTTTTTTCTGCATGTCCATGCTTTCAAAACATTTTTTTAAACATGTGACTCAAAACCACTGCCTTTGTTTCCATTCCATTGCCTTTAAAGGAGTACTCAAGTTGCTATACGGTGTTAACTTAAATAGGCACTGTTGGCCGCCAAAAACAAACAACAGCAGCTTCAAACGTACAAGAGCAACAACTTGATTTAAATGTCAATCCCAAATTATAAAACCAAAAATTGTGACTTGGATAATCGAGAAAGTGTAGAGGCTCGTTAGCTGATTTGTTCAAGAGTCTGGAAACTGAGCTGTTAGGCACTTTTGACTACTTCAGTACCTGATAGATAAATCAACTTTGAGTAACCAAGAAATGTTTGTAGAGTACCAAACTGGCATCTTCTCCACATGCGTTTCATATTTTTAAGACCATGCATTCGAACCATTTATTCAATTTTTTTTTAATGTGCCTCTAAACCATTTATGTTTTCATTGTGTTGCCTTGAGCAGAAAGTCACCATGTATTCAAATCACTGTATGGTTTTGCCGCAAATTGTTACCCTTTCTAACCAATTGGAGTATATATGGCCTTTAATGTCAGAAACAACCGCTGAATTTCAATTGAAGGCTCGTTTGGGCATATTACTAAACTTCAGTCAGCGTCATATGTTTTGAAGTTCATGCATATAAGTGGATTGTCACAATCAATAATGGTTTTGCAAGTACTCAATATCTTGCCATCACTGCCCTGCTGGCTGATACACAGCATTTGAAGGGGTTTAGTGTGAAACTGTGTCAATTAAATTTTCTCTTTTATTTGTGGGGGAACAAATAAAAATGGTGTTTATAGTACCATTGGTTGCTAGAAACAAACATAAACACATTACAGATACAGATGCAGAAAAGAGATTGACAATAACTATGTTTCCATCCACCTACATATCCAAAATGCGCATATAAAACGGTTGATGGAAATGCCAAGATGTGTGTCAATTTTGAAAATGCACATAAAACATGTATGAGTAGGATAAACCTTTTATTCAATAAGAAAAGATGCATATAAACTACGATGTAAACACTTCTACCGATCAAATTCCAGTATGCGCATAAAAAAAAGTCATGTGATTTTGTTATAAAGAGATCATGTGATGATAAAAATGTGTGTGAATGGACAAACCAGCAGACTGACCACATTGTAAAACATCTGAAATGTTGTTTTGGTCATTCTAAAACGCCTAACCATTTCAGCATTAGTGTTATTATATTATTAATTACCTCCAGAATTGTTAAGAGCATCTGTGCTCCACGTCTCATGCCTTCAAACACCACCACGTGTTCATTGCATGTTGGCATTGTCTGAGGCGCAAGTAATTTGTTAAAAGAGGAAAAGATTCAGCAGCTTCTCCTACCGCAGCAAATTCTGTTTTTACTTGTGAAATTTGGCGCCAGTTAATCAGGAAGTGACGATTTTGTTCTCTTTGACTCATTGGATAGAAACGCTGCTTTATTCGCACTTCTTTTATGCGATATTCTAGTTTTGCGCATCAATTTAATTTGCATATTTGGATGGAAACATAGCTACTGATATAAAACTGAACACCAAATGCTGAAACTAAAAATTGTGACTCGTTAAGATGAAGGCAGATTTTTATGTTGAGAAACAAAAGATTGAAATGAAAGCTTTTGGCCATTTTAACTTCTTGAGTAAATCAACCTTAGTGCGGTTTGTATATATGGACCAAACGTCCATCTTTACCACAAAAGTGTTGCATTTTTAAAATCGTGCATTTAAAAAACCACTGCTTATGCTTCAATTCTGTTTCTTTGGGCTGCAAGTCAACATGTACTCAATTCACTGTAGGATATTGCAGCAAATTGCCACCTCCTCTAACCAATTGGAGCAAAAAAGCCCTAAAATTCCTTAGAAATAACCACTAAATTTGAAAGTAAGAGATAGTTTTGGCACATTTTACTAAACATCAATCAGTATCATGTTTTGAAATTCACAATTCACACAACTGGGTTTTCATAATTGATAATGGATTTTGTAAGTACTCAACATTTGGACATATCCAATATCCAGATATCCAGAATAAAAAAAAATGGGCCAGTTGAATTCCCACTTTTGTTTTTAGAGACCAAATAACAAAATGGTGCAGTGTTGTTATGCCATTTTTTTTCCACACCAAAAACAAACAATAGAAACTGAAAAACAACGAGCAACAACTTGACAATGAGTCAAATTTGAATTAAATTTCCAATTATAAAATCCAAAGTTGTTACTTGTTGATTAAAAAAAGCCACAGTGGTCATGAATTATCTTTTTTTTGAGAGGAAATCAAGCTTTTGGGCCATTTTGACTACTTGACAGATCCGCCAACCTGATTTCACCAAGTTCCTGGATTAACATCTTTGTTGATCCTGGTACAACATTCCAATCAGCCAATCAGAATTAAGGGATACGTTTACGGTTTGTTTAGTTTAAGTTTAGGATTAGGTTTATGCACTTCTACATGATTGTTATCCAACTATTATTCCCCTCTGATTTTGGGAATAATTTATAGTTGTGGTTGGGTTTAGGGGTAGGGAATAGGTATGGATTACATTTTTGAACAAAAAATGATGTTCCAGGATCAACAGAGATGTTAATCCAGGATCGCATCGTGCTTGGCAAAATCATGACGAGCTGAGAGATCAATCAAACTTGAGTACAAATCGCAGTGGCACTTCTTCCGCATGAGTGTTGCATAATTAAGACCATACAAAGCCCAAAATTTCACAGAAACAATGTTAAAAAGTGGCCCTATTTGCCACATATTACTGAAATTCAAGTTTATGCAATTATGTTTTCACAAAAAAAAATTTTATGCTATCACTTCCAAATACTCCGGTTCTGGCCATCCCTGATCCTTGCGGCTGCTTGAATTCTCTTGTACAGCCTCGCGACCATGTGGTAAAATGCAGGTGGTGTATGAGTGTGTTTGTAGAGTGGGGATCAGCATTTACTAATGATGTGCTGACAGAGGGCTAGATTAGGACACAGGGCTGACATTGACAAATGCGATATAAAGTGGGTTAAGTGCCTATAAATAAACACAGGTTTGCCTGCAGTGCCAGTGAGCTGTGCCTCACCTTGCTTCACTGGTCAGAGGTTGGCATGGTTGAAATGTCCAGTGGAGCGCTCGAACGCAGTAAGATGAATCGTTCTGTGAAGGAATGTGAAGCGGTGCATGGATTTAGTCTGCTTTGTTTAACCCATTTTGGTCCCATTTTTCACCAGCTATGTATGCATATAGTCTTTGGATAACACAATGCAAAAAGTTAGTCAATGTACTATATATGTTTAAATCATGCTCACAATTGTAGCCAGTAGGGGAAATCATGTATTCAAATGCAAATAATAAAGCAAGCTACAGTCTGAATTTGGAAATCAAAATCTATTTTAAACCTGGATATTAGTAGTTTTAAGACTTTGGAAAATTTCCAAAAATCGACCAAAAATCCTTTCCTGATCTATTCCCAACAATCCATTGTGTGTTTATTAGCTGTTTAATAGACATCTAAACAAAGACGGCTAGGCTGAAACAAGGATAAATTTGGGATTTCGGTGAAAATCGAATTTATGTCTAGGAGTATCCCATAATTAGACTATTCAGCAAATACACAGATTAGACAGACTTCACATCTGTAGTCTTTCAATCCTTAGTTTTGGGCTATTCTTAGACATCAATTAGATAGCTGACAGCCATTTTGTTTCTTTGTTGCTTTTAGACGTCTATTAGATGTATGTTAGATGTATGTTAGACTAAACACACGTGGTTCTTCTCATCAAAAGTACATATACTTTTATCATTATATGTGATATCATTATATGGATGTCTTTAATATTGATTTTCCCATTTCGATTCATTTCAATCAGATTATAATACTTATTTCATACATTTTAAAACAGAAAATACACTGTAAAAATGCTGGGTTCCACACAATCGATTTGTGTTGGGACAACATGGAGGAATTAAGTTAACTTATTAGTTTTTACAAATCTAAGTGGATTGAACATAACACAATTATGTTTCCCCCCCACAGAAAAGCTGAATTGTTTCAGCTCGTTTGAAATAAGTAGTTTGAACAAACAGTGTATGCATTAATCTTCAGCACCATTTTAAAAAGTCTATTAACCCTGATTTTACAAATTGTGAACACATTATTTAATCTTTCAAAAGTCAGTTTTATTCTTTGTTATTAATGTTTAACACAGCTGTGCTTAATTTTATTTTTGAATACAGTGGAATTATTCCAGGATTCTCTAATGAGTAGAAAGCTCAAATTTCTAAATTGCAAAAAAAGAAGACAAATTTAAGCAGTTGTCAAGTCTAAATCAAACTAAATCAATGTGACCTAATGGGTCAGCTTGATCTGCCATTAGATATCCATCAGGTGTGATCTGTAACATCCCATTCACACGGACAGCTGGAGATCAATGTTCTGTTTGGGCTGTACTGTACGTTCCTACTGTTACATGATCTGACATTATTGGTTGGCTTGTGTGAATGGCCAAAGATACTGCAAATAGACTAGAACAAAGATATAGGTGCTGCTCATCAATGGAAACTTTTTACATTTAGTCTTTTACAGTTGACGTCAGAATTATAAGCCCTCCTGAATTACTAGTCCCCTGTATATTTTTTCCCCGATTTCACTTTAACAGAAAGAGGATTTCTCTTTCCTAGGTCTCTAACCTATTTCTAAGCATAATACTTTTAATAACTCATTTCTAATAGCTGATTTATTTTATCTTTGCCATGATGACAGTACATAATATTTGACTAGATATTTTTTCAAGATACTAGTATTCAGCTTAAAGTGACATTTAAAGGATTAACTCTGTAACTAGGTTTACTAGGTGAGTTAGGGTAATTAGGCAAGTCATTGTATAATAGAGGTTTATTCTGTAGACAATTGAAAAAAATAAATTGAAAAATCCCTTGCTCTGATAAACATCATTTGGGGGATATATATATATACACTGTAAAAAATGCTGGGTTCCACACAATCGATTTGTGTTGGGACAACACAAAGGAATTAAGTTAACCTATTCGTTTTTTCAAATTTAAGTTGATTGAACATTAAGCAATTAAGTTGTCCCAAAAAACTCAAGAATTGTGTTGCTTCAGCTTATTTTAAATAAGTAGTTTGAACAAACTGCAAATTTCATTTTTGAGTGTGTATATATATATAAAATTATAATAAAATCGCATGAGGGCTCCCCATCTCTCTCTCTGTGTCGAATTGAACAGCTAAATCCAAAAATAGAAGTCGATTAAGCTTTAGCATTGATCCTAACGTGTTAGACAGCATTAATCCCAGCGTTTGCTTTTGTAGCTTCGTCTTTATGATATATTAACACATTAACCTCCAGTAACTTCCACAGTATTACCACATCTAGCTCGCTTTTAGTAGTAACTTACCTGTATTACGTTATCTAGTTAGCATCATGCTAACTATCGTTACAGACTGGCTCGCCAAAGTGTGTAATTTTTGGTGCCTCACGGATAGATTTGCTGAGACACGGGCTACGAGTTTTCCGTTTCGGTTTGTTTCAAGAATAGATCGCCGAATGCACTGTGGTGGTACAGTAAATTTTACGGTAGCTCGAGTTTGGCCTAGTTTGAAAACAGTGCGAAACCAATCCCTGTGGTTTTGGGCATATTGATTTGCCAGAGCGGTTCCGATGGGATGGAAGTGTTCACGTATATGTGTGTGTGTGCGTGTGTGTGTACTTGTGTGAACGTTTCGATGCTGTGCCATGCCTGGAGCCAGTGTGACGGTGGGAAGGATTGCTTGCCATCTGGTGCAGTGTAAAACTGTCAGAGCTGGTCTCTGCATTCAGAGAGTCTCACGCAAATGACAGGGGGAATTTCTTTAGCAAATCCAAACGCCATGTGCCATGCCAGCATCTCACATGCTTTAATTTTTCAAGTTTTATGGTTTTTTTCTTCTTCTGTATTTTCATTGCATATCCTGTGTGTCACGAGATGCAGTGGTATTAAATAACATACATTACTCCAAGCATGGTGCATGAACTGTGTTTTTCTGTACAACTGCAATGGAAAAAGCCATAAATGCATGCAAAAAAATAGACATTGGTTTTAAATTCTTGTAATAAAATCCAGCATGATTAAACGAATTATCTTCCACACCCATTATTTATTTGTTATGTTTTCTTTTCTTATGTATTTTATTTTATGATTTCGTTGTTAGTTATGTTGTCCAAGCACATGAGTCATCGTCTTCTTTTTTTAGTTTTTTTCATTT
>CAIGQW010006086.1:237846-264347 GCA_903798125.1 Danio choprae
CTATTATATAAGTGGTAGATGGCACCCATGGACTTCCATAGTTTTTTTTTAATTATTATTATAGAAGTAGTAGATGGCACCCATTTGCTTGCTACAATAGCAAATTTCTGCTAGTAATGCCATCAAAAGTGGTAAATGGTGGTCAAAAACATATATTTACACACAAATTGGCATTTCTTAGCCTTACTAAAGGTAGCGTTTGAAATTTGAGCAGACAGGAAGTGAAGCAGAATTTGGATTATGCCTTCCTATCTGTCATCTTGACTGCTGCCTCCAAATGTAGCATTATAGAGCTTTAGGACGCAGCCTGTGAAATAACAGAAATTTGTTTACCATAGTAACAAGGAACTGTAATGAGGTCAAGACCTGCCTGTCTTGAAGGGGGCGGGGCAATGCACATACTACAGAGCATTTGATTGGTCAGAAGAATTGATGAGAAACTGAAGTATGAGATGATGTCAAAAAACTGTTGAATCATTTAGCTGGAAGTGACAAACTGCCTGCTTATGTCTTTGTAATGTGAAATTTGTCACAGTTTTGGAGCACACTTGCTTATAGATAACCTTAAGACTGAAATCTAAGATCTAAAAGGCTTTATTTTAATTTCCTGGGACAAATCTTCAATAATAGTAGAAGAAACACTATGTACAGTATCTATTGGGATAAATGCAGTCCTATAGTCCTCATTATTGTTTGTGTTGTTAAATACTCATGCATTCTTATAAACTGAACAAGTAATGCATACACTTAATTTTTTTTGCTGCCTCTTCAAACTACTTACTTAAAATCAGCTGAATCAACACAATTCTTGTGGTTTTTGCGGTGGGGACAACTTAATTGTTGTATGTTCAATCCACTTCAATTTGTAAAAACAATTAAGTTAAATTAATTGATTTGTGTTGGGACAACATGAGCGAATTGTGTGGAGCCCTACGTTTTTTTTACAGTGTATAATGCCTTAGATGATAAACCAAACGTTAAGTCTTACCTGTTTGCGCTTGAAGAATCCCTTCCTGTCACAGTTAGGCAGGTAGAGAGAAAGAGCCATGACGCGCGAGGTGTCTTTCATACTTTGAATGATTCCGTCCAGCTTCCTCCTGCAAGGACCCTGCGTCAGACAAACACATGTTTAGTTGCATCATTAACCTCAGCGTTTAATGGCTAGCTATCATTTTACCGCAGCTGCTGCGTCACACAACTTACAAATTCAGGCTCGTGCTTGTCGATGGGAAGGGGAGAGTAGTCCAACGACCCCAGTGACCGAAGCTTCTCCTGTTGTTTCTTCTTGTCCTTGCGCACGGCAGCATGCTTCTTGGTGTTGATTACGTCTGGTTTGGGGTAAAGGGGAATTTTAGGAATCTGGTCTTCAGTCGTGTCTGGCTTCACTGTATCATCATGCTCTATTGATTCACGATCTAAGACAAAGAGAATCAAACAATACGCATTACTGCTGGAAAAAATGTGAACGGTGACAGCAAAAATCCTCAGCATGATGTTAAAGTGGTTGCCAGAGCATTGCTATGTTGTTTTGAATTGGTGTCATGCAGACTTTCCGAAGTAATTACGTGGGACTATTTTCTTTTTATATATAATCTAACAGAGAAAAAAGCACAACAGCACCACTAATTACATAAAAAGGGAGACGTTCTGCCTACGCATGCACTCAAAATGCTATCTACATACACTGTTAGCGTATTTTCTTTACATGTTTGACATTTTTAATTTGTTTATATCTGTCGTAGTGCTCAAAGATAGTCGTTTTTCCATCATTAAAGCCATCTAGTATGCAGTCTTTCACCTTTTGTCTTTTTCTGTAATTTTCATTTACTTTTTGTTTTACTTTGAATCTAAATTCTTAATGTTGTGATTATTCACCTATTTGGAAATCTGATTTGTGGCAATATATGTAAACTACATATCGCCAACCAGATTTCACCAAGTAGTACATGTTCCTGGATTAACATCTATGTTGATCCTGGAACAACATTCTAATCAGCCAATCAGAATTAAGGCATACATTTAGAGCAGTGGTGTCCAAACTTGGTCCTGGAGGGCCGATGTCCTGGAGAGTTTAGCTCCAACCCTAATCAAACACACCTGAACCAGCTAATCAAGCTCTTACTAGATATACTAGAAACTTCCTGGCAGGTGTTTTGAAGCAAGTTGGAGCTAAACTCCTGTTAGGACACCCCTGGTTTAGAGTTTATGTTAAGTTTAGGCTTATGGTTAGGTTTATGCACTTCTATGTGAT
The DNA here is from genome assembly GCA_903798125.1 of Danio choprae. Taxonomy (NCBI): domain Eukaryota; kingdom Metazoa; phylum Chordata; class Actinopteri; order Cypriniformes; family Danionidae; genus Danio; species Danio choprae. The sequence continues at coordinate 240,098 of CAIGQW010006086.1, forward strand.
TGTTATCCAACTATTATTCCCCTCTGATATTGGGAATAATTTAGAGTTATGGTTGGGTTTAGGGGTAGGGAATGGGTATGGATTACATTTTCAAACAAAAATTATGTTCCAGGATCAACATTGATGTTAATCCAGGATCGCATAGTACTTGGCAAAATCATGTTGTGCAATTACATATATGAAATACATGTCGTTTGGAGTTATATGTCATATATGTAACATACATGTAAAAATATAGCAAAATTGTCCATTTACATACATTTGTTCCAATCATTGAAATTACAAATGTGTACATATATGTTTAAATATATTAGCTATATACATTAGTCAACATTTAAAGTGGATCATCATCTTTCACCAAAATGTTCCTAAAACTATTGAACAACACCCATTGTTTTCCTAAGACAATTTTCATTCATTCATTAATTTTCCTTCGGCTTAGTACCGTATTTATCAGAAGTCGCCACAGCGAAATGAACCACCAACTATTCTGCCATATGTTTTAAGCAGCGGATGCCCTTCCAGCCACAACCCAGTAGTGGGAATAGGAAAAACATTTTTGATTCACTTCGAATGTTGACTACTGTGTATAAGATTTTCATATGTTGGTTTAGTTCATGGCTTATAACACCTTAACTGAGACGTTTTAATAAATATGGGTAGAATAAATAAGGAAAGAATTCTCTCAAGCAAAAACATGAGCACTCTGGGAATAGAAATTAATGACTTTAAAAAATAGCAATGTAGATTTCATGATGCTTGACTTTAACACAGTCCAAAAAGACTTGTCTTTAAGATATTTACACATCCTGCTTGCTAATGAGTGTCCATGGTGTGAACATGAAAGCAACTGTTTTTCCACCAAATGTTTCCAATGCATTTGTTTGCAGACGGTGGCAGGAACAACAGCTGATGACGACACCCTTTACCTAACCTATCCCACCCTATACAAATGCCCAATCTACTGAGGTTACTCTTGACCAAACAGAGATTCAGGTTAAAATCAGTATATTAAATGAATTTAGGTGTGCAGCCTGAAAGTTGAATGCACCTTTTTTCCATAGCCAAATCATCTTTTGATTCCATTGTAGAGCATATGCATGACTATGGGAGTTTGGAGTGAGAACAGAAACAGCTTTTCAAAGGATCCTTAACAGCTCAGAGCTGCACTTGAAGATCTTTGAAGTCACAATAACCATAACACCATGACAACCACAACCTTTTTCTGGAAGAATCTCGAGAGGTAGATGACTTTTGACGTGTGTCTCGGGGAAATGTGTAGAGGCGACAGAACAAGAAATTGAAGCACATACTTTACTGTATAGTCTGATCACAGGATACAGGCATATAAACTGTCTCACCACTGAAGTCAAATGCTGTTGGACAAAGCTGAGTTTCATAAAACTGAACACTTGAACCATGCAGAGGGAAGCCAAACATAGTACATCCAGAGGAGATTAACAGATCATTAACACTAAGCATACAATGTTGAGCTATATAATTACATTGACATTTAGTTACCTAAACCAGTAGAATCATCTAATAAATTATTATTTAGTATATCTGCAATACAAATTTGTATTATTAGTAGCATTTTTTTTATTTACGTTTTACAAAATGGTCTAATTAGTTAACATTAGTTGACTTGACCTAACAAATACACTTCTAAAGTATTTTTAAAGAGATAGTTCACACCAAAATGAAAGTTCTGTCATCATTCACCTTTCAATTGTCCCAAACATGTTTTAGTTAAATTTTTCTGTTCAACACACACACACACACACACACAAACATATTTTGAAGATTGTTTTAAACTGGTAGCCATTAACTATGGAAAAAAACCCATAAAGGTATAGGACCAATTGAGGGTAAGTAAATATTTATTTCTGGGTGAACTGTAAATTATTATTAGTTAATTTTATTTCAACATTTAGTATTATATTATTAAAATAGGGGTGTAATGATATTAACCAAAAAAAAAAAAGGTATTTCATTTTAGTTTACCCAAATCAGCTGACTGCACTAAAAGGAAACATGTAAAGCTAGTGTATAAGGATAATGAAGTCATTAAGTTTAATTATTGCCATTAATAGAGACAAATTGGATCTAGTGGTCCTTAACATTGCTGGTGCCACACTACAAGCCCTGCCTCCACAGCAAGCTGAACCAAACTTTACCGTCTCCAATACCGTGAACCAAACCTAACTGTGGCATTGGTGTATCATGCACTCGAGAGAGAGATAGAGAGAGATTGCACATGTAAATGACACTGGCATATCTAATAGCTCATAGTAACACGTGTTAGCTAATTTGCAAATATTTTAAAGCATATTTGAGATTTGGTTGATCTCCGTCAGCTCCGTGATGAAGCACACGTCAGTTCAACATCGTTAAAGCGCTAGAGAAATAAAGATGTCTGAATATTGAATTAAAAATGTCCTCGAGATTACACAGATTAATGGAGGCTACGGCAACTGTTACTGAGTTAGTATGGTTACTACTAATGTTTGAGGGAAGCACATTTATTTCAAACTTTGATCAAAACTGACTGGAACTACCTGTGCAATTTTATCGCTCACCTTCCAGCCGATCAGAATCAAGAGTTTCAACCAACTATGAAATAAACTTAATGTAAAGTATTAGCAATATGCGTTCCTTTCAGATAAAACCTGATATCATGCAATTTATTAATTAAATTCCTTATTCTAGGAATTGTGAAACATAAATAAATGATCACATATTTTTGCATGTTCTATATAAATGGAACCTAAATGCTTAACAGTTCATGTTACTTATTATGCAAATAAACAGTATTACTTGTTGAATATGATAAGGATTTGACGCTACATAAACAGACTGATATGATAATAATAATGTAAAGATATGATCTTGCGGTTGCTATTGCATCTCATAGTGGAGAATCAGACAGAAAGGACGTGAACATACAGAGTCGGGCCTGAACATTGAGCCAAGATTTTTTGGTCATACAGCCAAGAGGGCATTATCAGACAGCTGAGACCGGCAGCAAAAATTATTGAGATAACTGCCCTCACAGTCCCCCTGAGCTCCGCTGATTCACATGGCTGTGGACTGGGGCAGGGTGTTCTGGAGCGGGCCCGGTGGTGAAAGAGTCTGTCTGACCTGGAGACGCATGGGGCGGGTGCCTGGTCATTACAGGAATTGGTTTCCTGGCTTCTGAAGTTACAATCAGAGCATGGTGCTGTGTCTTTGAAATCAATCCCGCAACCCATGACTTGGCAGACTGAAATTTCTGTACAGATTTCCCCGCAGGTTTGCGCTCACTGAAGCCACCGAATTTGAGATCGCCTCATGGAAATAGAGCAAGATTTACATGGCTCTGGAAATTGAGACACGAATGGGAGGGTGCTCCTTGTGCATGAGCGCGTTTACGAAATCAACAATACCTAGAGTTTGCAAAGCCATTTGATTCCGCTGCGTGCTTTTTTTGAGCGCGAGGACCGAAATCACTTTTTCCATGCTCGTGGTCCCCGGCTTGTAAAGGTTTAGCGGGTCTGTGTTTAACATCTGACACACAGCCAAGATCCTGGAGCTCGGCCAAACCAGGCGTATCACGTGTAGCCCGTCTATTCAAATGAGCTTTGGAAAGAATGCCGAAGAGGTATTGGTGTCTCTCTTCTCTTGGTCTTGCAAAACTTTTCATTAAGATAAAGGGACCCGAGCCTTGCCAAAGGAGATGCATCTGATAGGGCTCTGCTTAATAATTTACACATGTGCAGGGCAATTATACTTCATGAATATCCACGCTTTCTTACAGCTTGGGGGCTAATGATGAAAGCAGATCTACTTTGGAGTTGTGATGTCTGATTCTTCTTTTTTATTTTTTTACAGAATGTGCAAATATAAGGTGCTTATAAGATCCCAAACCTTGTTTTTTTCATTAGCATGCATGGTTAGAATTAGGTCTTGCTGTTTGTTAAATATTCAGACTAGCTCTGCCTTCTTGAAGCAGGCCACTTGTCTTTGTCTTGCTTTCATTGTCACAGACCGACCATGGCATCCCTGGCAAGATTCCAACGCTAAATATTTAAAGCCTGGACTGTGTCCACAACATGTTTGGAGCGCTGCAGCAGAGAAGCATGCGGATTACCAAAAAAACAAAGCCCCCCACAGTGAATGTGTGTAGGGCTGCATGATATTGGAAAAATATGATTTTGCAATAGTTTACTTTTCTGCAATAAATATTGCGATATAAATACAATTTGACGGTTTTCTGGGGCGCCTAACAGTATTCAGGTACAGAAATTGAATAATCACAATGCAATAAATGGTTTTCTTACTTTGCATTGTCTTCTTTCTAGTCTGAATATCTAAAAATTCTTAGATCAAGTAAAAATATTGTTTTGTTTTTAACTTGAGAAGAAATAAGTCAAAATGAAGAGTTTTTTCTTAAAACGAGTGAAATGATCTGCCACTGGGGGAAGTACAATAATCTTGTTTTCACTTTGAAAATGAAAACATTTGGACAAAAATTCTATGTATGATACCCCCCCACATATATTGTACATATTCCCTATAAATAAAGTAATTAAAAACAATTATGTGGCTCCAGGTCAACTATAATTCAGACTCAACATTGCACATCTTGCGAAGTGATTGCCGGTGCACACATTGCGATATCGATGCTGAAACGATATATATTCTGCAGGCTTACATCTGTGCACTAATGCTGGGGTAATGGCCAACAACAAAGATACATCAACAGCAAAACTGGGCTCCTTTGGGATAAAAGTTTCCATGTTGCAATACACTATCGGTTACAACCAAGAAAGCCATCATCTAACTTGCCATTCAAACAAGTCCCCTGTAATTCAGGACAATGCAAAGTGATGACACCTGTCGATGCCCTTCAGGCTGAAAGCACATGTGTGCACCTCTTCATCGCCTGACCGTGTCTCATGTCATCAACACCCCGAAACATGAACTCAGGAGGTGCTCTTCAGGACATCAATGGATCACTCCCAGTCGCTGATTTCAATTAGTTTAGACAATGAGGAAGAGAGCGATACTGTCTGTAAGCTCAAGCCATCTTTCCACTGAAAGTATCAACATCCAATCTTTTTTCTGTTCTTTTAATTTACAGTACAGGGTCCAATAAAGTTACAAAACATCCATGCATTGTGGAATATATTGAAGATCAGAGGTATTACACTGTAGAAAGTAAGGGCTTGGCAGTAAACAGAGATTTTGCTGGACAATTTAAACTGTGGAAGATGTATTTGCATGGGAAGGACTGCTTTACATTATTTACACATGAGAGCGAGAAAGAAACATGCGGTGATGTGGAAAGATATAAGGCAAGATATGTCCAAACAAGTTGATGAGATTTTTTTTATATGAAATGATGATGTAATGTGAAGATGATTTTAAGGGTTTGTTTGTACCTCAGAATGATAACTATAATGTATGATTAGCAAGTAATAAAGCATATTTTATATTTACTGTAGTCAACATTTGAAGTGGATCAAAACCAAAGTTGTCCTAAAACTATTCAGCAACACACATTCTTCTCTTAGGGCAATTTTGAAAAACTTTTTTCACTTTAAACCCTTTTAGACTGTTTTGCGACGCATAATTAAAGGCTGTAACTACCCTTTGTATGTTTAGTAGGTAATATAACATATTTTGAGTGTTATATAAAGAGGAAACATGAATAAAAATATTAAAATAATAATTATGAAATAAACGTATTATGAAATAATCTTGCTTGCATGTTAAAAAGTGAAGAAAATTGAACCAAATAAGATCAAATTTCTCATTGAATTGCACTAAACTCTCTAGATTATCCAAACAAAGTTTTTACAACAGGATTGTATATTATGAAAGCCATTTTAAGCTTTGCTTGTGTGCATATTGAATGTGTTATATGATGTAGGATGCATGATTTCATTTGAATAGTCATTTTGTTTGCATCTAGATTATTCCACAATAGAAGTATAGTATATTGTAACATGATATTGCAATGACAATCAAGCTTGATTTAAAGTTACTCGTCTTAGTCATTTTGCCCACTTACTGTATGGCATAGTAGTAAGATAACTTTGTATGTGCAAATTATTTGTGCGTTGTTCTGAGAATGAGTTTATTAATCAACCAGCTATCCAGAGTAAGCCAAAATTTAGGGTTTAAAGGGATAGTTCACCCAAAACTGAGAATTATGTTATAATTTACTCACTCCTCACTTGACACAAACCGGTTTGAGTTTCTTTCAACTGCTGAACACATAATTGGGAAACTAGAAACCATTGGCATCCGTAGTATTTGTTTTCCAACTTTGGAAGTAAATGGTTACAGGTTTTCAGCTTTATTCAAATTATATATAAAAAAAAACTCATAAAGGTTTATAACCATTTGACAGAGAGCAAATAGTGAGTACATTGTCATTTTCGGGTGAACTATCTCTTTAAGCCCTTAAATATGCCGCTCTGTAACTAACAGAACAACTGCAAAGTAACGATTTTGTTCTGTCTCTTATCTGTCTGGAGAATCCTGCAGGGCACAAAATTCGAGGCTACATTTTGGAACCACATCTGAACCTGTGCTGCAGGCAAGAAATTAGGCACCTTTTGTTCTCCTTCCCTGAAGAAACGTGACACTGCGGCTCCCCCTCCACCGCCCCGGAGCACATGACAGGAGGTTTCAACAGGTCGGCGTCTTCTGCTGAACCACATGGTTACAGCCCTGCTGTCTGCTTACAGTCTGTGTGTTTAATTTTCCAAACGTGAGCCGTAAACCCATAGATTAAATAGATTGTTTTTGTGCGTTCGCTGTTTTGGTCAGCCTAACATGTGTTCCTATTTAAGCAGGGCCCAGTGTGAGGATGTCGCAGGCCAGGAATCACATTTCTGACAGAGATGAGACTACTGTGCAAGCTGATTTTCTTCACAGCTGTTACTCACTAGCTTTCCAGGTGCCAATGACAAATACACGCCTGACAGATTGCTGTTAAACTTTACTGGAAGAAGTCATTCAAGCATGCCAAATAGGTTCCCTGCTTGCATACCTCTGCAAAGGATGACTGGGCATTTGATATATGAGCGCTGTAGACTGTTGGTTTGGGATTATGGTAGCAAAAAGTGGTCAAAAGTACCAGAGTATGCAAGCTTTAAAAAGGGGAATCTCTTTTCAGGTTCTATTCAGTGCTGTATATCTTTCAGTGTCAGTCTGATGTTGCAAGCAAGTATATGTTTCTGAGTTTGGCCTGTGGCGCAATATAAAAATGAGATGACAGACAGGCAATAGAAGAACAACTGCGTTCCATTCATTTGTAATTGTTGTTTAGTTATGGCTGTATCTCTAGCGGGTAAATAAAGCACATAAATTAACTGAACGCAACAGCCAAGTTTTTTTGGCACAGTTCTTTGAGTTTGTTTATTTGTACGCACTTAGATTCGGACCTGCAATTGTTGCGAATTCTCTCAGGCGAAAAGCCTGTAGTCATATCTGTTGGCAGCAGCGTCCAAATTTCACACAGCGTGTCCGAAAAGAAAGTCTCCCTTGAGATCATTGGCAATTCTGCAGAATTTGCCAATCCTGGAGCTAAATGACAATCTGGCGTCACCTATTGTACTTGGCTCGAAACGTTGAATCTTTACACCGTGAGTGCCAGCATTTAAGCCTATGAAGGTATGACTGTTTGCATGATTCTTGTATTTCAATGTTATGTTTGTATAACTGTTAGTATTGAGGGAATAAATATGGATCAGGAGGACACAGAGCCAAAAGTCTCTGAATCCTAATGCGGGCAAGGACGCTTGACCTCTCTCCCTCTTTCTCTCCCTCTCTCTGTCTGTCCTGCCCAGCTAGTAAAACCACGCTGAAACCGAATACCACGGGTGGCTAGAAGCGTCCCTCTAAATTCATCCCCATGCTTGACGAACAGCTCTTGATAGATTGGCTCCACAGACATTCTGCTGAATCACAAGGGCTCAACTGTGTGCCCACTGCAATCACCGAAGGGGTAAACCAGCAACCACACTCATCAGAGGCCTTCAGATTGAGACAAACAGGTTTCTGACGTGCACCTGTGTGTGAGGGGGTTGTATTTGTGTAAAAATGTTCATGGTGAAAACGCACGGCTGATTGCAGCCTCGAATACGTGTAGTCTTAAAGACAGTCCTGGAAACTCATGTGCTGCTTTTGTTTGTGTAGCTCAACTAGTAGAGCACTGAGCTGTGAATCCCGAAGTTGAGAGTTCGAATCCCAGGGAGAGCATGAATAGAAGCATCTGTCAAATGCATACATGTAAATAAACACGCATGCTGTGCGTGATTTCTCTTTGCAAAGTGTGATATTTGCACACAGGTAGACTTGTCGACCCAGAATGGCCACCCTCCTCCCCTTGGGATTTAATCTTTGAACGGTAATCCGACTCTCAACACCACCCACAGACTTAGACCTAAATTCAGAGCAACCTAGAATCTCAATCAAGAATATCATGAGGCGTGGGTACACCATACAATGATGAGAGGTGTGATCATAACAATGGAGGAGTCGCTGATGTCAATAGAGCACCAGTGCCAAATCAAACAATAACTACAAACACACACGCACACACACACACACACACACACACACATACACAAAAAATACGCTTTTTTTGAGTTATGTATCTTTCTTGAGGTATCTTTACACACTTCTGGGCAACATAAATTATGCAGTTCTGGTGAGTCTGATGCTGCTTTGCGTCTGTGCAAATGAAATGCAGCATCAGAGCAGCTTTAAACATTACCATGATTGACTATATATTGAAATTCATTTTTTATGGTTTAATGCTTTTATTCACAAACACATATCTGTCCATATTATGATCGCGATTTCTACTTTAGATGAAGAAAATGTCAGATGGCAATATATATTGCATTTATTTATTAGTGTATTGCACTTGTACATTGATATGCTTTATGCCTTCTTTTGCCATTATATGGTATACTCCAGGTAATTCCAAAGCAATACCATGACACTACTATGTTAAATTACAAAAAGTGGCAGCAAAATGCTGAGCCCAATTGTATGCCTAAAACAGTGCATTTTAATAGCAATCGTGCTTGTAATAATAATGGTTTTGAATAAAATATAAATAATGTGCATCCAAATATTAAAACATCACATGACAATACAGTGGTGCGAGAATAGCACTTGCACAATGCTTCCAAGAATACCATGGTACATTTCCAGAAAACGCGGTACTCCCACTGCACTGTAGCCTACCTCTAGGCTTTGGAAATCGTTTGTTAATAATTGGCTTTGGATGAAACATAAACAGGCTTTGATAATCCTTGCGCTGGAATATGATGAAAAAAAAGCAGGGAGCTGCGCAGACCGGCCACAACACAGAAAAGCTCATGCAGAAACATGCGCACGCCATAAAACTGGATCAGCGCAAGCCACAAAGTTCCCACCAGATACACGATCTCAACGCAACAATGCTTCCGTGCAACAACGGCGCACTGGTTTCCAGTCAACTTACCAATGGGTGGGTGCGGTGGTTTGTATCCCTTCTCGTTCGTACACACTCCCCTGCCGTGCAGCAGGGCGTGAAGCGGCTTCTCCTCGCCGTTGCGCGGCAGGCAGCGCAGCCCGTGCGTGCATGTACCGGTGTACACCCCGCACGCCTGCCCCTCCGCCAGAGCGCAAGTATAGCAGCAGCCGCAGCCGGGCTCCTTCACTAGCTGACAGCCCACCGGGACCGGAGGACACATGGAGAGCGCCTTCTGATCGCACGGCTCGCACGGCACATAAGAGCCTCCGCTGATGGACAACGCCGTGAGAAATGTACCCAGCACAAGAAGAGCCATACTTCGTGTCAAAGTGAATGAGGTCCGATGGAAAAAAGAAGAAGCAAGAACTAGATATGAGAGCGCATGGACGTCTGGCTCAGATTTGAGTTTAAGTCCGCATGCAAAGTGAAAACACAGGCTTGGGTTTTAAAAATGAGAAAATAAAAAATAGTCTCTTTAAAAACCTATGATGATGATGACGATGATGATGATGATGAAAAAGAATCCGGTGGATTTGTATATAAATATATATTAAAAAAATGATTCACTTGGGTATTCTCCAATAGTCCAGTTTGTGCACAAGTTGTTGCGCACTGAAATTCTGGACTTTCCGATTCCAAAACACTTTCCCCTCTGGAAGTTTTCTGAGCAGACTGATCAACTTCACAGCAGTGCTTGCCTTTTTAAAAACAGCCAAACCCAAACCCCTAACTATGAATAAGCCAAACAGCGGTGAAGGGAGGCGCACTTGCCAGATCGTGGCGCAGCGCCAGCGCCTTTTTTCCCCCCTCGGCAATAGGATCAGTCTTTTACGCAGTGATGCCAAGAGCGCAGGGCAAAACACAAATCCATGCAAAATCGAAGATATGCTCCTCTGAGATCTTCCGTGCACTTTGCGGCTAGTAAAGCGTCAGATTCGTGCACGGAACTCGTCGGCTTTCCAACAGATTTCGCGTCAGATGAAAACATGTATGTGACAAGATAAAACCGCTAGCTCACATATACATGCGTTATGAAGAGTACACACAAAAGAGCACGATTAGGATCGCTCTGCTGATAGGCACCACCCGTATATTAGTGCGCGTAGAGAACATGTATGAGTAGGGGAGAATGGGCTGTGTTTCGGTTCAGCGTCTGCTTTAACTCTGTATTGCTTTGCTCTGTGCGTCTCAAACTTTGACACGGTATCCTCACTTTAGTCTTTTACATATTAAAACAGTTTTGCAGTTATCCATAAACTCCTCACTTTAACGTCAAGCAGCCTACAAAGTGTGTTTGTGTTCGTCCCATACGAACGATTATGTTATGCTTAAATCTCAACCGTACACTCATTTTAAAGATTAACCAATCATTCTGACCACGTGAGGCATTCATTCCTAATAACACATCTCGATATTAGAAATTTTTTTGAAAACAAGCTATTTCCATGCCAGATGTAATTGATGTAACTAACTTCTTCTCATAATAGTGAGATTTTCACACATGTAACTATGTCTTGAAACGGTTAAACCGATGGTGTTACAACTCGTATAAATGCGCAGCAATAACTTCTGACTGCAGTAGTGAAGTTCATATACCCATCACCGCAGCGCACAATTAAAACCAGCTGAGGTGTGTGGCAAATACTGTGGTAAATCTCTTTTCTGTCATGCAGAGAGGCTTTCCTTCTGTTGCCAGGTCTCGTTTGAGCTTTAATTACAGTGGTCTCGGTGGTAGTTTAAGAATAGGCAATCTACACCCACCTGTTCCAAACTCCGAACTACCGAAACCACAATTTAGGAAAGATGAGATTTAACAGACACAATTGTTTAATCACGCCGTTCGCTCAGTCTCCAAGTGGCCCTCGGCTGTGTTTACATGTCCCTGATTTGCCTTATAGAGCGCTCCAAAATGGCATTTGCACATGTCCCATATGTGAAGTTCATCAGTGCTGTGAAACGAGCTGCTCTGTTTTGCTTTGGAATCTCTTTGTCAGATGTATGATACCACGTTTAAAGAACTGCGCACGATATTTCATTTCTTTTTGATTGTTCTGGGTTTTTCATACATGCTGTCTCTTGTTTTAACCAGCTGAGAGTGTGTCTGTGTGGAGTATCTTGCAGCTTTAGTTCGACAAGTGGAGATTTTGCCCGCTAGAAGGAGCTGTTAGCAATGCTAAGAGGCTCGGTGTGTGTGCGTGCGTGCGTACGTGCGTGTGTGTGTGTGTGCGTGCGTGCGTGCGTGCGTGCGTGTGTGTGTGTGTGTGTGTGGAATGATTGCTGAATGTTTCATTATTGGAGATTTACACAGTGCTGCTGTACACACTCAGGAATCAAATAGACAGACATCAGCTGTTAAGAATGTGCATGCTGTTTTGATACATGGCTAGTTGACAAATAAGCAGTAATGAAAAGCATTTCTTTGTAAAACATCATTTTTGAAGACAAAATAGATATATATTTATGTAGTTTGATGTTTGAGAAAATACTCACTAACTTTATGTTCTTTCCCTGTTTCTTTGTACACGTTTACTGAACTGTACCCTAAATACGTCCTATGTTGTAGCATAGCAAAAATTAAGAACTCTTAATAATATACAAATATCACAAGAGTCATTTATCTTCATTGCTAGACACTTATCTTTATATTATGCCATTTATATGATATTATGTGTAATATATTTCTTCTCCATGACTTGTTGGACTTTTTTTCTATAAATATGGGAGTCACACCAGATGACAATGAAACTTAACATGTGGTTCCAAAAAGGTTAAATATGTGGAAAAATTCGGAGGCAAAACTTAACAGGTGCGCATCATGGCACATCACATGATCTTGAATGGGGTCCTTTAACAAATTCATTAGTTATTATATTGCCATATTAGAGCATATTGTGTCACACTATATTAGAGCATATAGTGTCACACCAGAGGACATTGTTTTCAGTGACAAAATGTATCAAGTTTCTATTTTTTTGGAAATTCAATTCAAGTTTATTTATATAGCGCTTTTTACAATGTAGATTGTGTCAAAGCAGCTTAACATAGTTCTAGTAAAGTCCAGATTTCAGAGTTGTAGTTCAGATTAGTTCAGTTCAGTTCAGTGTGGTTTAAGTTTCACTGCTGAAAGTTCAAACACTGAAGAGCAAATCCACCGAAGCGCAGCTCCACAAGTCCCGATCCGAGCAAGCCAGTGGCAACAGTGGTGAGGAACAAAAAAAGTCACCAATTGACGAAGTGAAGGGAAAAAAAAACCTTGAGAGAAACCAGGCTCTGTTGGGCACGACCATTATTCTTCTGGCCAAGCTTCCTGTGTGGAGCTGCAGTCTAGGAGCTGGAGGCTGGAGAAGCTGGACGTCCATCGTGGAGAAGCTGGGTAGGGCACCGGCGGGATGTCAGGCTGGCCCACAGGATCAAAGCGTGGACTCGTTTGTCACAGTGGCCTTTCAGGAATCAGTCTCATGCACTCCATTCCTCCATGACCACCACAGCATCAGCTCGGGATACGGCCTGGTCCAGGGGGATACCTTGGGATCATCTCTTCACAGATCTTGGATCGCATCAATGCCGCTGCATAGTCTGTAGGGGCCTCGGGTTGAGTATCCCCAGGTGGAAATAAAAAATAAAGAAAATAATTAGCATAGCTGCTGTTCATAAAATATATGGTTGAAAAAAAAACTGATTGCCATTTACTGAAATAGCCACTAGTAAATTTAGGCCTGAGGTATATTTTAATGAATTTACGATTTCCATTTTTATTGATTTCCTTTTTTCATTTTTAATAGTTGTCATTGAAATATGCTTGAGGCAGTCACACTATATGAGATTTATTCAAATTAATAATAATACTAATACTACTACTACTACTAATAATAATACTAATAAAAATAACACAGCAGCTTTTTTTATAACAAGAGATTTGTGGAAAATTTAACAATTTACTGCATTGATACGATGACAGTACTAATTATATTCATTTTTGTCATGTGTGACAGTGAAAATGCAACGTCATGCCAACAACCCACATACTTTTTAGTATCATGTCCCTATGTGCATGCTTTAAAAAAACAAAAAACTAACTGTCATTTTAAATGAAGTCTGAATGGTTTGATTGAGTTCATCTTTTACACTATCATCTCCCCAGTGTCTTTCTTCCTGGAAAAGGTAGCTGATGGTGTCCAGAAAGCTCGCTGAGATGTTTTGCCGTTCATTGAATTATGTCTGTTTTCATGTTAGTTCCTGAATTTCTTCGTGACTCATCTATGATCTACCATTCTGGACCTGCACCGGGACTGTTTTCCAGTCGTATAAGGTATCAGATTGCCCCGGTTCACTCACAGCGTATTTATGCCTGGATATAAAACAAAGTTAATTGATGCAGAGAGCGCAAGTTACTGGAAACAAGCTGGAACTGTTATGCACTCGCTAATGAGGAGATAAACTGTTGCAAATTAGCAGTGTGAACTCTTCTAACTGGCAAAACACCATGAGAAGATTTGATTTTGATTAATGATGCATTTTTAACATTTATTTAAAGTTATATGTTTATATATTTGTAAACACAGTGGAATGAACCGCCAACTTATCCAGCTTATGTTTTATGCAGCGCATGCCCTTCCAGCTGCAACCCATCAATGGGAAACACCCATACACTCTCATTCACACACATACACTATGGCTAATTTAGCTTACCCAATTCACCTATAGCGCATGTCTTTGTACTTGTGGGGGAAACCGGAGCACCCGAAGGAAACCCACGTGAACACAGGGAGAACATGCAACCTCCACACAGAAATGCCAACTGACCCAGCCGAGGCTCGAACCAGCGACCTTCTTGCTGTGAGGCGATCGTGCTACCCACTGCGCCACTGTGATGCCTTACATTTAAATTTACATTTTAAATTTACATATTGAAATCAACAGGTGATTTTAATATATTTTAAATAAATGTATGGATAATTTATATGCTTATTAATACAAATATATATAAATAATATAAATAGTATATTGTTTAAGCTCTGTCACCCGGGAGGCGCTCGGAGTAGAGCCGCTGCTCCTCCACATCGAGAGAAGCCAGCTGAGGTGGCTCGGGCATCTGTTTCGAATGCCTCCTGGACGCCTACCTAGGGAGGTGTGCCAGGCATGTCCCACCGGTAAGAGGCCTCAGGGAAGACCCAGGACACGCTGGAGGGACTATGTCTCTCAGCTGGCCTGGGAATGCCTCGGGATCCCCCCGGAGGAGCTGGAGGAAGTGTCTGGGGAGAGGGAAGTCTGGGTCTGGCTGCGACCAGGCCCTGGAAAAGCGGTAGAAAATGAATGAATGAATTATATTGTTTAATAAAACAAAAGGTGATTATTTATATTTTAGAAAATATTTAAACCATTGAATTTTTAAGCAAATACTGAAATATCACAAAATAATTGAACTTTTTTTTACCGATAAATGATTTAAAAATAACTTTTATTATGGAATACTGTCAATTTATTAAGAAATGTTTTTCATGATTTGTTGATATACGTCATTTTGATATTCAGATTTAATTAATATAAGCCTGAATTGTTTGAATGGTGTAACATGAATATATCATATTAATACAATATCACAGTTAAGTGAATAATTTCACTATTCCACACATAATAATGATTTCACTACTTTGGTCTGAGCAGATGAACATTTATCATTCATTCATTCATTCATTTTCATTTCGGCTTAGTCCCTTTATTAATCTGGGGTCGCCACAGCGGAATGAACCGCCAACTTATCCAGCATATGTTTTACGCAGCGGATGCCCTTCCAGCTGCAACCCATCTCTGGGAAACATCCATACACACCCATTCTCACTCATACACTATGGACAATTTAGTCTACCCAATTCACCTGTAGCGCATGTCTTTGGACTTGTAAGGGAAACCGGAGCACCCGGAGGAAACCCACGCTATCACAGGGAGAACATGCAAACTCCACACAGAAACGCCAACTGACCCAGCCGAGGCTCGAACCAGCGACTTCTTGCTGTGAGGCGAACGTGCTACCCACTGCGCCACTGTGAGGCCCCAGATGAACATTTAAATCTGGCAAAAAAAAAAAAACCACTTCCTGAATTTTCTTTCTTTTTCTTTTTTTTATTCATGACTGAAAATATACAACCACAATCAGGAGATCAATATAAGAAAGATACAAGAGAGGGAAAAACACAAGTTACATTAACTGCAGAAAGAAAAAAAAAGACCAACAAAGAAAGGGGTTAGTAAATTACAATTGTATAAATAAATGAGCATAAGAGGACAACTATCTAAATCAAATCAAGTCAACAGTTCAACAGTTGACAATCAAGACAACAGTTCTTCATACAGTACCAAAAATCGGACAAATTTTTTCTTGTTACACATACGGAAAGATTTGAGCAGTGAGTCAACTTCAATCAGAAAATGTCAGAAAGTAGTCATTAAAGCCATGCATTTTTCCATTCAACAATCCATTTTAGCATCTCGTTTAAATACACTATGAACAGCAGCTACGCTAATTATTTTCTTTATTTTCTATTTCCGCCTGGGGATACTCATCCCGAGGCCCCTACAGACTATGCAGCGCCATTGATGCAATCCTAGACCTGTGAAGAGATGATCCCAAGGTATCCTGGACCAGGCCGTATCCCGAGCTGATGCTGTGGTGGTCATGGAGGAATGGAGTGCATGAGGCTGATTCCTGAAAGGCCACAGTGATAAACAAGTCCGCGCATTGATCCTGTGGGCCAGCCTGACCTCCCGCCGGTGCTCTACCCACACCTGCAGCTTCTACACGATGGACGTCCAGCTTCTCCAGCCTCCGTCGCCTAGACTGCAGCTCCACACAGGAAGTTTGGCCAGAAGAATAATGATCGTGCCCAACAGAGCCTGGTTTCTCTCAAGGTTTTTTTTCCCTTCACTTCGTCAATTGGTGAAGTTTTTTCCTCGCCACTGTTGCCACTGGCTTGCTCGGGACTTGTGGAGCTGCACTTCGGTGGATTTGCTCTTCAGTGTTTGAACTTTCAGCAGTGAAACTTAAACCACACTGAACTCAACTGAACTAAACTTCAACTCTGAAATCTGGACTTTACTAGAACATGTTAAGCTGCTTTGACACAATTTACATTGTAAAAACGGCTATATAAATAAACTTGAATTGAATTTTTGTTTATGTATAAAAAATTTGCCAAACAAAATAAACAAGTTGAAGATAAATTCTTTAGATTCATGTGCAGATTCTGAGTAATAACAAATAATTTCTTTTAAACTGAAAGATTGTGCAAAGGTAGGAGGGGTGTTTAAATAATGACACAAGTCCTTCCTGTATTTTATTAAAAAAACAGGCACTTCCCCAATGACATCATCTTCCAGGAAGTGACATCATTTTGGAGGGAAAGCAACAGTACAAACACCTGTGAGTATAAACACGTTTGTTGTGTATATTTTCGTATGTTATGGTTATTTTCATTTGAACGTTTTACACTCTGAAACATCCAACAGTATTTGGCATGACAATGGCGATGTTTCACAATATCGAAAATACATTTTGGTTCTTAATAATTCAGCAAGCAATGTTTAAATGTGGCTCTTTTTCTTGTCACTGTGTAAACTTTGATGGTGGGATTAGCACAATGTAACTGTTTGGTTCTTGACAAGTGTGTTGTTGAGCAAGTTGGCTAATGCTAACATAAAAAACAATGGTTGAACAACAAACATTTGAACTTTATCGGCCCCTAGAGTACTGAAGGTTATTAAAACCAAACCTTTGTGTGTTTTGTACTTGTTTAAAGCATGATTCTGCCTTATGTGTGTGTTTAGCTTAAACTATATAATAGTACACATGCTCTGTTGTTGTTTATGGTCATAATACATCTTCAGTTTCTGATCATTTGTGACATAGTTATAATTTTTTTTGTAATGATCTGTTAGTGATGGCAAAAGTAGCATGCCATGTCATCTCTGTCACGTAATTATGTGGTCTGTATTGTCAGGGCTTGAAAATATGTCTTCAGTTTGCGAATGCAGTCGCCCACATGGTAAAAAATCGATGGAAAAAAGTTGTCAGTGGAAGAAAGGTGTCCATGTGCAAATATTATGAGTAGGATGTGGTGTGTGAACATCAGTGTAGGAATTTCTTGCACTCCATCATGTCTGCGTTACAATGAAATACGCCTTAATTGGTAAATTAATGTCTCTCATCGTGTAATGTTTCCATCTGTCTTTTATTCAGTCTGGCTTGTAGGCGTCACACTGTTTACACAAACTAATGATTTCAAGCGTTAACATGTATGTTAATATGTGGCTGTGAGATTGTACCAAAATGTGTGCGTGTGCGTGTGCGTGTGCGTGTGCGTGTGCGTGTGTGTGTGTGTGTGTGTGTGTGTGTGTGTGTGTGTGTGTGCGTGCGTGTGTGTGTGCGTGCGTGTGTGTGTGTTTTGGAAGAAGCTCTAGTGTAATTTCAATATTTCTATATCATTGTAGTATTTATTTATGATGTGAATTAGTTTTTTTATATCTTCTTTTTTGTTAAGGATGAATAATTTTGTTGTGTTTTTGTCATTTGATTTCTAACTCACTGCTCAGTCCTGTTTGAAGTTATCCTAACATGAGTTAAGAGTATATTGATTTAAAGCATATTTCATGAACTGTGTGTATTCTCAAGCACAGTATAAAAGGCTTAAATGAGATGTCTGAAAAATAGTAATCAGAATGAGAGAACTCTTACAGATACCTCCCAGTTATTGGGGTTGACCTGGTGGTACTGTAAATGTTTCAAATTCATTATTTGTTTTAATCACAGATTATTCCAGATCTGTGATTTATTATATTATATTATTCATTCATTCATTTTCATTTCGGCTTAGTCCCTTTATTAATCTGGGGTCGCCACAGCGGAATGAACCGCCAACTTATCCAGCATATGTTTTACGCAGCGGATGCCCTGAGGCGGATGCCCTGATGCCCTGAGGCGAACGTGCTACCCACTGCGCCACTGTGAGGCCCTATATTATATTATATTATATTATATTATATTATATTATATTATATTATATATAAAGTCACTAACTCAAAAAGTTTAGGGACAGAGAACTGGTCCAAAAAGAATTGAACCCACACCGTTGCTAATACTATACCCCAATCACAGCAGAGCACGACTTGAGAGATTAGTGATGTCCTCTGAGAGACTAGTGATTTCTGTAAGAGACTAGTGATGTCCTTTTAGTGACGAGTGATGACTAGTAATGTCCTATTAGTGATTAGTCATGACTAGTGGTGTCCTGTGAGAAACTAGTGGTGTCCATGAGAGACTAGTGATGTCTGTGAGAGATTAGTGATGACTATGAGAGTCTAAAGATGACAAGTGATGTTCTGTGAGAGACTAGTGATGTCCTGTGATTGACTAGAGGTGTCTGTGAGAGACTAGTGATGACTAGTGATGTCCTATTAGTGACTAGTGATGACTATTGATGTCCTGTGAGACTAGTGATGTCATATTAGGGACTAGTGATTACTAGTGATATCCTGTGAGAGACTAGTGATGTCCTGTGATGACTAGTGATACCCTGTGAGAAACTAGTGGTGTCCTATTAGTGATTAGTGATGTCTGTGAGAGTCTAGTGATGACTAGTAATGTCCTGTTAGTGATTAGTGATGTACTGTGAGAGACTAGTGATGTCCTATCAGAGACTAGTGATGTCTGTAAGAAACTAGTGTTGTCTGTGAGAGACTAGTGATGTCCTATTATAGACAAGTGATGTCTGTGAGAGACTAGTGATGTCCTATTAGAGACAAGTGATGACTAGTGATGTCATGTAAGAGACTAGTCATGTCTGTGAAAGACTAGTGATGTCAAATTAGTGATGTCTGTGAGAGACTAATGATGTCCTGTGAGAGATAAGTATGTCCTATTAGAGACTAGTGATGTCTGTGAGTGACTACAGATGTCCTGTGAGAGACTAGTGATGTCCTGTGATGTCTAGTGATACCCTGTGAGAAACTAGTGGTGCCCGTGAGAGACTAGTAATGTCCTGTTAGAGACTAGTGATGTATGTGAAAGCCTAGTAATGACTAGTGATGTCCTATTACTGACTAGTGATGTCCTGTGAGAGACTAGTGATGTCCTGTTAGAGACTAGTGATGTCTGTGAGAGATTAGAGATGTCCTATTAGAGACAAGTGATGACTAGTCATGTCTGTGAGAGACTAGGGATGTCCTGTTAGAGACTAGGGATGTCTTATTAGAGACTAGTGATGTCTGTGAGTGACTACTGGTGTCCCGTGAGAGACTAGTGATGTCTGTGAGTGACTACGTATGTCCTGTAAGAGACTACTGAGAGACAAATGATGTTCTGTAAGAGACCAGTGATGACTAGTGATGTCCTGTGCGAGAATAGCCATGTAATATGAGAAACTAGTGATGCCCTGTTACCGCAGATGCACTGAAGCCATTTAAAACATGTAACTTTCAGTAATGTTAGCTGTAATCGTTCTTCATGCTTCAATCGTTGCAGTTCTTGCCCAAGTATTTGTCCAGATGTTTTAATGTTGGCCAGTATAGTCTTGGTCCCAGCAATCCATCTTTTTGTAGTATATCTCGGCCTAATTCCCGGGATTACATGGCTGGGCTGTTGAATAGAAGCAGCATCAGAGGGACAATACGGCTGCTGGATGTCTTAAACTCACACAGCTAATTCCTTTATAAAGCTCTCTCTCGTGTTCAGCTTCCATATAAAAAAAAAGAATCACTTGTGAGAAAAGCTAATTGTATGACGCATGGCTGTCTGTTCTGATGCAGTCACACATGAAGTTCCATCACTGAGGGGAAAGTAACAAGACTGACTTCAACAAAAATTTTTAAGCATTGTGGCCATTCATTTGCACACACAACATTTTGGGGGCCTGAAACAGGTTTCAAAGTTTATATTTTTGATGCTCTAAAACACGAGTGTCCAAACTCGGTCCTGGAGGGCCAGTGTCCTGGAGAGTTTAACTCCAAACCCAATCAAACACACCTGAACCAGCCAATCAAGCTCTTACTAGATATACTGGAAACTTCCTGGCAGGTGTTTTGAAGCAAGTTGGAGCTAAACTCAGCAGGACACCAGTCCTCCAGGACCGAGTTTGGACACTCCTGCTCTAAAACAATGATTAACATGCATATTATATGTTCAGTGTATAGACATGTGCAATTACTTGGCAACCAAAACTACATGGCTGTATGTGCACAAACGTGTAGGGTTTCTGTATAAAGTGACATCGCCAACTACTGGGCTGGCATGCATAATACAGCATCTCTATTAGTTTTTTGCTGATTTTGGGAGAGGCGGCACGGTGGCTCAGTGGTAAGCACTGTCACGTCACAGCAAGAAGGTCACTGGTTCAAGCCTCGGCTGGGTCAGTTGGCGTTTCTGTGTGGAGTTTGCACACCTAACCCCACCCCTCACAGTGACGTCACTAGCTCCATTGAGTGCATTGTGTCTGACATTGCAAGTCTGAAATATGCAGTCTCAGCTTGCAAATCCAAGTCTGCATCCAGATACTATTGGATTGTGGAGTCATTTTGTCACACTGTCATCTGTACCCAAAACATTTCTTAAATGCATACATTCTTAGCACATGATTGTCATTTAAACATATCCTTGTGTGAAGATGCTATGCATACCGGAGTATACAGTTGACAGTAAGGCAGCTCACTAAACTTTGAAACTTTTTGAGTTGTGTTGATCAAAGCAAATTGCTTTTTGAGGATGTACAGCCAAAATATTGAAGTATGTAACTTTATAAGTTTTGCTGATGCTGATAGAGTTTATATTTTTTTGCTGGCGCATGAGTGTACTTCTCTAGAAATGCTTGCATCTGATCTTTGTTGGAAGAAAAATAATAATCTGTTCGTCTCAACCATCATTTCACACAATATTGTTGCACACAGAAGTTTTAAAGTGTCGTGAGAAAAATCGTTTTAATTTTATGCAAAATCAATAATGCATTTTTGGCTTTTGATTAGCATTTTTTTCTGTAAGGATGTTTGGCTCAGGGGCCGTGCACATTCTTAGAGGTCAAAGCCGTGTTTTTTTGCTGGCACAAAATATTCTTCCACACAACGCATGTAGAATTTGTTCTCAGCTAACCCACGTTTCCTGACCTTAAAAAAGAACAGGGTTGACTAAAAACATTCCTGACTGAAGATTATCCTACTTATAAAATGCTTTAGGGGCCTTTTTTAAAATTTTTATTTATTTATTTTAAGGAGATTATAAGACATTTTTAAGGACATTATAAGATGGATAGTCGTGACCCGGCCCAGATGGAATTTGCATACTTTTTTCTAGCGAAAATCTGTGGATTTCTATGGATCAGGTTTTTAACCAGGTTAAAAAGGAAACTTGAAAGAAAAAAAAAATTAACGAATTAACGTCAATAAATACATTTATAATGTCATAATAGATTTCTATCTCAAATAAATGCTGTTATTTTGAACTTTCTGTTAATCAAAGAATCAATTATGGCTAAAAAGTGAAGATTTCTGTAAAAAATTTTTATTGTTCAGTGTTTTCACCTTTAATGGATAGGACAGTAGAGAGTGTCAACAAGGAAAGCATGGGGAGCAGAGAGAGGGGCAAAGGACCTCGAGGCGGGAATTGAACTCGGGTTGCCGTGAGCACCGGAGCACATGTGTCAACGCACTTACCACTACTCCATTGGCATCGACTTTTAAATGATAAATTATGCTTAATTTAATAACACAATGCATGTGTAATATTTTTTTGCTGTATTTTAAACTCAATTGCCTTTAACAATTTGAAGAATATTCTATGCAATTTCTATTTTTAGCTAGAATAATTAATTATGGTTGCATCAGTTGGGTGCTCTAGGGATTTATTTTTTGAACATTGCAACTTTTCTAATGCTGTCATTTTATTATACTGTTAATTGCATCCTGGCGGCATGGTGGCATAGTGGTTAGCACTGTCGTCTTACAGCAAGAAGGTCACTGTGTTAGTTGGCTTTTCTGTGTAGAGTTTGCATGTTCTCCCCGTGTTCCGGGTGCTCCGGTTTCCCCCACAGTACAAAGACATGAGCTATAGGTGAATTGAATAAACTAAATTGGCCGTAGTGTATGTGTGTGAATGTGAGAGTGTATGGGTGTTTCCCAGTACTGAGTGGCAGCTGGAAGGGCATCCGCTGTGTAAAACATATGCTGAATAAGTTGGCGGTTCATTCCACTGTGGCAACCATTGATGAATAAAGGGACTAAGCTGAAGGAAAATGAATGAATGAATGAATAATTGCATCCTAAGACATGTCTTCTGCTGGCACATATTCTCTTCAGCTTGGGTCTTAATTCTTTCTGGAGCAACAAACCAGGCGACTGTACCCTGCATTCTTGCTCATTTTCTTCCCCCTCGAGGCCTGTCAGTCTCCTGGCCCGCACAAACCGATGCATGCTTGACAAGCTCTGCTGTCCTTCATAATGTCGTCAC
Organism: Danio choprae; assembly: GCA_903798125.1. NCBI lineage: Eukaryota > Metazoa > Chordata > Actinopteri > Cypriniformes > Danionidae > Danio > Danio choprae. The sequence continues at coordinate 263,101 of CAIGQW010006086.1, forward strand.
TATTTAAGCGCAATTGCTTTTTCTTCTTCCAGCAATCTGTCTTCTCTGACAGAACCACCCCACCAAAGATATGCACCGTGCACACACTACAATGGACGTATTGTTGGAGTCTCGTGTTCACCCATTCAGAAAGGTGTCTGCGTTTTGACCACAATAAGGCCACTCCAATGGTATTTTCTGCTTTTTTTTTCACAGACAGAGCCAAGAATACTTCTGTCCAACACGGCAGCCATTTGTAAGGGAATCATCTGGTTCTCAGTTTCTAGTTTACGATCGGTTGGTGGGTAAGAATTGTTATTTGGTTGTGGATCCCAACTGCGTCTACAGATCTCCAGAGACTCCCAAAAAGTTCTAGAGAGGACATGGAGGCTTTCCCGAGTATATAATTATGTTGCAAATTTTCCTGTGGTAAGAAGGATGTTTATCAAGGGCCCTTATTTTCGAACCCGCATACGATAGGCTCCCGTCTTTGCAAAGGGTTAAGCAAATTCTTGACCAAACTTTGTCAACCATAAACCTGGCAGTGACCTGTTTCTTCCCCGTAGCTTGTGTTAATGCGACACTTTGGTGCGACTTACTAAAACAAACCTAAACAGCGACGATAAACTAGTAATCATTAAGGTCACTTGGTTTCCCCAATGGTTTTATCTCAGCCGTGAAGAGAGTTCACTTAGCATGAGATTTTATTTGGAAGAGGATACGGTTTCTCTCATTACCATTTTTATTTTCCGATTTTAGTATGCTGCAGGAGTTGCCAGCCAGGGTGGAACCAGAGAAACACAGTCAAGGAGAGCATGAAGCACTTCAAGGTAATTTATGTGCAGTTTCAGCGTGGTGAATGAAACTTTTTGGCTTCCAGATCAGCTCTCAGGGAAGATGTCTCGGCGCTACTGTCAAAGCTGTTTGTTATTTTTGCAACCTGAGCAATATATCAACCTGACTATCCCAGTTCTGAACTATTAACCCCTTACATCGCTTTCAGATTATTTAAAGTCAACATAAAATAAACAATGACTCTTTTTGAATTTTCTAATGCATGTTCCTGGCCTTATTGTGTGATTACTTGGGGCATTCTTTGCCTCTCCAATAACCTGGCTTTATTTTGCTTTAATTAAACAGAATTCTGTGCTACAATTGTTGTCATTTAATGTCTGTCTGTCTGTCTGTGTCTGTCTGTCTGTCTGTCTATCTGTCTATCTGTCTATCTATCTATCTATCTATCTATCTATCTATCTATCTATCTATCT
>CAIGQW010006086.1:269347-285330 GCA_903798125.1 Danio choprae
TTGGATAAATAGATGAATAAATGACTGAGAAGGTGGATTGATAGATGGATGGATATTCAAGTGAATGAACAGATGGATATATGGATGGATGGAGGAATGGATAGAGTAATTTATATGGATAGACTGAAAGATATATGATGGATAGATGAACTGAAGAGTGGATAGATGGATAGGAAAACAGATGAGTGGATGGATGATATATTGACTAATAGATGGAAAGATGGATGGATGGGCGGATGGATAGATGAGAAAGAATAGATTGGTTAATGGACAGATGGATAAAATGATAGATGGATTGAAAGATGGATGGATGAACATATATACAAATTAATGGATATAGCTATATACAGTCAAGCCTGAAATTATTCATACCCTTGATGGATGGATGGATGGATAGATGGATAGATGGGGAAGAATAGATTGGTTAATGGACAGATGGATAAATTGATGGATGGATGGATAGATGTTTTAGATGGATAGACAGGTGGATGGTATTTGTTTAATGGATGAATAGATAAATGGAATCTCTCATTTATTTCCTGTTGGTGTTTGGCTAATTAAATTCATATTCTTGTTTCTAAACTCTTTCCTGCTATGGCTTGCATTAAACAATGTGTCATCTACTATAGCAGACGGTAACAGTTGCTAAGGTTGGACCGGTCAGTGCCGTTTTCTTAGGCACGGTTTAGAGAAGGGTCAGTTGTTTTAAACAAATGTCTCATTTGGGATAAAAATCTAAACTAACTTGTCTAACATGTCTATGCAGAACTCTTTATCATTTAGCCTTGGCTGTACAAGTATCACTTGGGCCTTGTAAATCCTACATTGCACAAGAAACGTTACAAATCCTAAACACCATCGCCTACAAAGGATCAATTTGCAACTGGGTGCAATCAAAACATCCCAGAAAATATACATGGTCCATGTGGTCACCACTCGTGTGTTGATATTACCGAGTCAGGACTGCTTCAGTATGGCTGGATTGTCTTGGATTGTTTACAGCGCATCTGTTCTCTCTCAAAGCTGAGCTGTTGTGAAAGATTTATGTTGCAGATCTGACATTAGCTAAGCTTGTGATGAGTTGCCATAGAGATTCCAATTAGTGGTTACACATCATCGTGCCTCAGATATGGTAAGATAATGGATGTCGTCCACAGTGAAATCACTGCAGGGGCAAGCTGGCTCCCCAAGTATTACTACATTTTAAAAAAAAAAAGCGAACTTCAGAATAAATGTGTCCGTTGCATGTAATTGTACGCATGCAGCAATGATATCAGTACAACCCAGCCAAAATCAAAGGCAATTTATCTTCATATTCCCTTTCTGTCTTTTTCACTTACTTTCTCACAGCAATGCGCACAAGTAGCCATTAATTTTCTGCATAAGCAGAGCAGTCACTAAACTAGATATGCATATCCTCAAGGAAACACCTGTGCTTGGAAAGCAGCACTAAACAGTCAAACTTGATTCAGTGTGAAAAGGCTGCAAATGATGCCACAGATATTATCATTTGAATGGTACATTTATAAGTTGATTATACATTTATACATGATTGATTTAAAATAAAACAAAGATTGAATGGTGGTGATTGAACAATTTAGTTTCCTTGAATATAGAACACTAACTATCAATATTTGTCTAGAGGATCTGCTATTTTATAACTAATGTAAAAGTCGATACGAAGGCAGCCTGTCTATACTGCTTACATTATCCTTCATTTTTATATGGCAAAAGACTATCTGTTATGCATATTGCTTAACTGTCCTGTTGTCTTAGAATTCTGTATACACCGTTTGCCCTTCGGGTCTAAAACTCTAAAATAAAGCAGCTAAATTTCATTTCAATCCTCAGATCAACCTCATCTTCATCACAAACTCTGTGAATGTCTAGGTTTTCCATCATCAGTGTGCAGTATTTCATCAATGTTTAATCAGTGTAACTCTTTTTGACTAAAAGGGTGTCATTTCTAATGCTAAATGTACCTGCATAAGTATAAAAAGTTTTCAGCAGGACAGTATTCATAAAAGTTAAAGCACAGATTCTTATTGTGTGTGTGTTTGAGTGTGTGTTTGTTAGAGTGTTTATGCCCTTTATGCAAATCCAAGACCCCTTAATGCAAATAAAATGCAGAAAACCGGATCCATTTATTTGTATTTTAATAATGGATGAACGATTCAGAGGTTATTGTATATATATTTTTTAACGTGCATTAATTTTAGATGGAAATTTCAAGTGTACAATTAACTTAGTTGCTATAAAAAAGCCTATGTGTGGTTATTAAAAAAAAGTAAAAACAAAACAGTAAATTATATTTTCACAAAGTTTTTGTCTTTTGCAGTCTGGACTCCAACCAACATATGTGCTGTGACCACATGGAGCGTGAAAACTTGCACCAAGTTGGAAATTGATTCTTTCTTGCTTTACCGAATGCATTTTTAAAGTCCATTTATTTTATTTTGTTTCATTTTTTACAGATTCACAGGGTATATACTTGCATATATAAACTCATTATTTTGAGTTTTTTGGGTGTCAAAATGTTGATCCTATTTTATCTCACATTTTGTAAAAGTAGGCCTTCTTTAATTTAAGAATAGGCAAATACCAGTTATTTCTAGGTAAATATCATTCAACTAAATTTCAGTGCTCATCAGTTTTGTCTGTATTTAATGACAGAAATTTGCAGTAAAGCCAAAAATTAACATATTGATTCTTTTTTTTTCATACTCATGTATACAGTATATTTATTATTACTGTTACTTTATGATTATTTATGTTTAAAAAAGACAGGGAGGGGTGATTGTGGGAACCTACAATTAACCACAGATGAACTAAACCTAAAAAGTGTAAGTTTATATATTTTTAATTTAATTGTTGTTGTACCATATAATTCAATTTGTCAATATATGGACCTTTTTTAAATTTCTACAAGCTACAGTGTGGAGCAAAAAAGTATACCATTGTAAGTCAATGGCTTCCAGTTTCCCAAATTCTTCAAAATATTTCCTTTTGTTTTCAACAGAAGAAAGAAACTCAAACATGTTTAGTGAAGGATGAGCAAACGATGACAGAACTTCATTTTTGGGTGAACCATCCCTTTAAGGCTTACACGTGCCTTAATCAAAGATCTGGCTTGTCAGTAAGAGCAGGTTTTGCTTCATCCCTGCTAAGATTGATCTGAAAGCATTTGTCAGCAGCTCGGATCCTTAACTAATGTGCTATGAACACCCGTATGATACCTTAGTTCTAATGACCTATATTCTTCATGCATGGTTAAACCCTCAGAGAAAGGCCTTGTTGCAATAGCTCCGACTCTCCCGGGCCAGTTGGAATTGACAAATACATTCTGGACCAGAGAACAGAAAGTGACATTACTCAAAGATCTGGCTTTCATGAAGCCTCTGTCATGTTACCAGTGCGACATGCCATTCTAAGCTCTTGCCACAGTTTCTCTTATTAACTCGGGCTGTGCAACAGCCATGTGTCTTTTTGTATTAGACGAGTGTCAGCGTACCCACATGTCAGCACCCTGGACGTCAGAGAGCGTTAGTCAAGCCTCACGCCTGACCCCAACATGTGACCATTAACCCTAGAGTCACATAACCTTGCAGTTATTTAAAAGGTCACGGCAAGGGGCCCCTAATGCCGCTTGCCAGTCCTGACCCCTCACCTTGCAAGACACTTGCTCGGTCTTATAATAAACATTAGGGCCCGTGCAGCTGGTCACCTGCAGGACATCTGCTTCTGAAGCCCAGCAAATTGCTTTTGAGGTTCGGAGGTTTTAAGAGGCTGTTGGAATTCATTAACCGAGCTGAATGCATTGATTGTGTATTGTGAGCAGTGGTGTTGGGGAGCGACTGAGTGAAATTCGGAGATGTTAATCATTCGAACTACATTTTTCAGTAGCATGACAGTAGTTCAGCTTTCAAAGTAGAGCTTGTCCAGTAATGAGCAACTTTTTGTAGTGGCTGCGTTGCGTGACTGCGAGCAGTGGTGCTGTCTTTTGTCATTTTGTATTGTTTACAGCAGGGTGAGTTGACGTAATAATCAAGTGCATGCTTTTAAAGTTGTTGTTTTTTTTCCATTTCATATGTTATGTGTCTCTGCACTACATTTAGTTGCTAACTTTGTTATATCACAATATTTATTTAACTTTTATGAATGCTGTCTTGCGGCAGTGGTTAGCACTATCGCCTCACAGCAAGAAGGTCACTTGCTCAAGTCTCAGCTGGGCCAGTTGGCATTTCTGTGTGGAGTTTGCATGTTCTCCCCGTGTTCGCGTGGGTTTTCTCCGGGTGCTCCAGTTTGCCCCACAGTCCAAAGACATACAGTATAGGTGAATCGAATAAACTAAATTAGCCGTAGTGTATGTATGTGTGAATGAGTGTGTAGGGGTGTTTCCCAGTACTGGGATGTGGCTGGAAGGGCATCCTCTGCATAAAACTTATGCTGGAATAGTTGGTGGTTCATTCCTCTGTGGCGACCTCTGAAATAGAGACTAAGCCAAAGGAAAATGAATGAATGAATGAATACTGTCTTGCTAAAAACATTTTACACGTATGCAGTTCACGTCTATTCCTTTTACTTTAGTCAAAAATGGGTAGTGTCCCTTTAAAAGAAACATTAATTAAATACTCCACACCAATGAGGTAAAACCTAGACTTTCACTGAGGTTGTTTCGCTTTGCAAAATACATTTGAGGACTGAAATGAAATTAATCTGCTTTATTTTAGAGGTTTAGTGAAGGCAGGGCACCCTCCACCACCCCGGCTCCACCTGTGTTTAGATCTGCTACGGGGTTTACATGTTTATTATGTTTGCAACAGTAGTGTTTTATATTCTCAGACTGCATGTCTGTGAATATACTGCCAGTAGCAAGTCTCGGTACTTACTTGATAATAATCAAAGCAACAGCAGCGTAGCAGATTAATGCTGCCAAGACCAAACGCATCAACATTGCCATATACATATTTATCATTCATTCATTCATTTTCTTTTCGGCTTAGTCCCTTTATTAATCTGGGGTCGCCACAACGGAATATCCAGCATATGTTTTATGCAGCGGATGCCCTTCCAGCCGCAACCCATCACTGGGAAACACCCATACACTCTCATTCACACACATACACTACGAACAATATAGCTTACCCAATTCACCTGTACTGCATGGCTTTGGACTTGTGGGGGAAACCGGAGCACCCGGAGGAAACCCAAGCGATCACGGGGAGAACATGCAAACTCCACACAGAAATGCCAACTGACCCAGCCGAGGCTCAAACCAGCGACCTTCTTGCTGTGAGGCGATTGTGCTACTCACTGCGCCACCACGTCGCCTGACATATTTATTACCATACAAAAATCTTTCAGATTGTTGTCATGACAGAAATATAGATTTTGTCATTGTAAAACATGTAGATGTTGTTAATAACTGATTTATACTTACTGATTTATACTTAATAGTAGGTTACTGGATGATGAAAGTTAGAAGTCTTGTCAATCAGGGTAATGTTTTGGTCATTCGGCTTAATGCAAATTGTCTAGTGTTGTCCACTATGCTAAATTACAGTATCACAGATATTCACTGTTAACGATTTCCTGTAAAATCAACAGTAACTTACTGTAAATCAATTAGAGCAAAAATACTGTATTCACATTTACAGCACCATTTATCTTGCTGTGTATCCATTTGCAGTATTGCGTTTTACTATCTGTAGAATAAACAGCAATTTTCACAATGCAACTTACTGCATAACTGTTGTACAGTAAAATATAGGTCATATTACAGTTAAATACTGTGTTATTCACATTTTGATGTGACTTAATTTGATGAGAGTTGGTGGCAAAATAGTAAAACAACAGCCAAATATGACACAAATAAGTGAATTTATTTACAAAAGTGAAAAAGATTTGAAACAGTATGCAGTATGTACTGTACAAGTTGAAGATTCTCGCAAAAGAAAATAAATCAATTAATGTATGTTGTTAAGGAAAAGAGGATTTCAAGTGGCGCCAAATAAAAGAAAGCAATATATAAAAACCCAAAACTAGCTGAAAATTATCCTCTAAACTGCTAAATAGAACATAAAATATAATCTATTATATTATAAATAAAACATCTTCAGCGTTTGCATGGCATATCTAGACTATACTTCTAACCATGTGTATAAAACTTACTTCTAGACTTGTGTATATAGATATAGGAGTATTCTGTGTGTTGCGAGATGTGGGTCACATGACATCTAAACTCCTCGATGTGTGTATTGGCCTTTGTAGGTCACTGTATAGGCCTTATTCTGTGCATAAACGCACATTGTGAGTTTGGTAAGAACAGTGACATAGCTATCCTGCTATTAGTTGTGCAAAGTGTGCACTAGCATGTCAGAAATTAGTAAAATGTGAGTCTTTATACTATATTGAATACAGACTCAATTCATGGAAATTAACTACAATGCTTGGTACAATAACAAGTGCTTTTGCTTATGTAAGTCTGGCTCTGATTTTTGAAAACATATGAAAAGCAGGTTTAGTTTCTGACAGCTCTAAACAATCATTGGCATCGTGATGATGGGTAGTTGTTTCGCTTTTGTCACTGGAGGAACAGCTAGAGGGTTAAAATCAGATTGTTCTTCTAATAAGGGAGCAGAGAATCATTAGATGCAGCCCTAATATTTCTTGATGTCAGTATTATATCAGAATGTGGATTTTACTGTATGTGTGGCTCCAGATGATTTTATGGGCCAAGCACTTGAGGTTCAAAAAAAAAAAAAAAAAAATCCTGGCCTCGTGAACATCCTCGGCCAAGCTTCACTCATCAGCTTCAAAGTGCCTCATGGGTAGTTTTAATGTACTATTGTGATGCTCAGCAGTTTGTGGGCATTATGGATGGATGTCTCGGCTCGAGGGAGTCGATGGGAAACAGGCCACGACACGGTGAGATGAGTCACAGAGGAAAGCGCTGAGTCCCTCATTTTCGCCTTTTTAAAGTGTGAAGGATGAGAATCATTCTGACTGTAAAATGAGTCAGCGACGCATTAAACTCAACCGCAATGTTTCCCTGTCACATCGTATGTGTGATTTTCATTTATTTTATGCAAACGCAAGCTTTGAATCCCGGGAAAAATAATATTTTTCAGCGATCGGCTTTGCACTTGCAAATACTAGCCATTTGGGAGTTCGTTGCTTTGCCAATAGCTTTGATTTAAATATGAAGCAATAACTGATGGTAGCAAATCAATCCAAATTGTTTTACCAAAATCGCTGTCATGATTCAGTTCCCCTGGTGAGGAGCATTTTTGGGCCAATCTGTGCAGAAGTCCTAGCTTGCGTTTTTGTGCTTGTTTGTGTTCGCCAGTAAAACGTAGTTCTTGACGTAGGGCTAAGCAATTAACCGAAATGAAATTGCCAATCGATTGATCATGCATGATTGTGTGTTCAGTAGTAAATCTCCTCAGAAGGCCAGAGGGCGCTCTCATGCACATATTCCTATAGCATTGTATTAAAAACGGAAAATTTAACAGCTTTCATAACTCAGTATGGCTTACAATCACGCGACTATAAAATCATCTCGCAGAAAGATTTATTTCAAACACTCGACTGAAGTTATGAAGTGAGCTTTGGAGTAAAGTCATGTTATTAAATGTGCTATTTTCACATGCAGCATTTACTACACGAAGCCGAAGCGACACAAACCGCTGTCAACATCACCAAACAATTATCTTGATTTCATTACTGTCTTTTTAAAGTGATTTTAAATGCGTTTACGTATTTTATCTCAGTGCCTCTGTGTAGTAAAAGAGTCTTTGGAACTATGGGAAGTTTTTCAGATTGAGAATTGCAAAGGCTTAGAGTTAAAAGAACTGCTTTTTTGCTGCTGTAGCTCGTCTGCTTAAAGGTTTGATGTTTTTGAGAGGGGTCTGGATACAGACTTGATGCAGCTGCAAGTTGAGCTGCATGCAATGTTTTTTTTTACGCACACAACTAACCCCACCCCTCACAGGGACGTCACAAGCTCCATTGAGTGCATTGTGTCTGACATTGCAAGTTTGAGAAATGCAGTCTCAGCTTGCAAATTCAAGTCTGAATCCATATACTATTGGTTTCTTTGGATTCAGAGATGCTCTTCTGCAGACCTCAGTTATACTGGTTATTGGTAACAGTTGACTGGTTGTTGGAGCAACTGTTGCAGTCTGAAACCAGTCTGATCTTTCGCCATGACCTCTGCCATCAACAAGACATTTACACACACAGATCTGTCACTCACTTGGTCATTTTCACAATTTCCCCAGACAATTATCTGTTATTTATAAGGACTGGGACACACTAAGATGACCATTGATTTTCTTGGGCTGTTGGTCAGCATTGGTCTGGCTAATTGGTTTGGTGTTTTCCAGACATCGCCTCTTGTTGAGTTAATGTCAGATTATGTTGGCCTGATTTAACATGCAATAAATTTAATTGTGAGAACAAAAAGTCAAGTGACATAACCAAGTAAACAATACAAGTCAAGAAGGAACAAAGAAGCCGGCTTCTGCAGAAAAATTTACTCTCATGCAGAATATGCTGTCTCGTTTCAGTCGGCTGCTGTCTGTTTGGTGTGTTCATGTGCAGCTTTTTGGTCCAGACAAGACCAGAAGTGAGGCAACACAAGCCGACAACAACAACGTTGTTTTTCGTTGGCGCTAGTTGTTTAGGGTCGACTTGGTGTTTTCTGGCCCTTAAGAATTAATATGTGCAAAAATCCCAGTAGATCAGCAGTTAATTTTTAAAAAAAATAATAAAAGAGTCTATTATGTAGTTAATTTTGTTATAAATATATGTACATTCACTGTGTATGATATTCAGAAAATACGTTTAGGTATGGCTCTAAATCTACAATGTAAAAGAAAAAAATCTGTAAATGACTGCATTCTGTATTTTGTGGCATTTATCTTTCTTCTAACAACTTCTGATGTTGAAAATGTTTGAAAAAGTGACTTTTATTGACCTATTATATTAGTTTGAAGTAGTGTATTGTCTGGGTTGGTGTTGCAAATAATGGTACAAAAATTGGTCAATAAACTGCAAGTACTTTTAATGTTATTTTACGGATTTAATTTTATACAGTATATATATAATTCTTATTCAATATATTGTTTACCAAAATGTCAACAAAAGTCACTTTGTTACATCAAAAAGGAACATCAAAAGTAGTATGTAAGTAGTAAAGTAAAATGTAATTCATAACTGTAAATAAACAAAAAACAGCTGTGAAAATATGGAAAATACAAAAAATGAAAACTAAATATTACAGAAAGTTTGGTTTTAGAATCCGGTATGTTCACGGCTTGGTTATCAGCATTTTTTGTACCCTCAAGCACAGTTTAGGTTCTTCTTCTTAAGTTTCTTTTCTTTCTTTCTTTTTTTTTTTGGGGGATGGGGATCTGCCATCGTTTGATGTTGATTTGTACAGGATGAAATAATAATCAGGTAGTCCAAGGAAATGACAACACTGAAACATACACCAGCACCCATTATGAGGCTGTTTATTGGAAACATAAGACCGCCATCCTCTGAAAGAAGACTTCATTTGCCAGAAAAATAATATAGAAAACATACAAGTGCATTTTGAATATGATAGGTTTATTGAAAGATCATAATTAAGATGTGTGGTTATTGTTGATTCAGCAATTTCATTGAATCATCACAAAGGATTATACGATTATCTTCGATTACCCTTATTTCAATGCTGGTTTGAATTCTGCGCTGACTTTCACCCAATCATTCGCCCATTCGCCATCTGCTTGAGAAAGAATCCATGCACATTCCCAAACATGTGCCACGGATGTGTCTTTCCACTGGTGCGGAAGCCCTTTGTCTACCATTTTTCTCTTACAAGGCTCCGTTTCAGTAAGCACAGGATCTATATCTCCGATGAGTGAGATGTGCAAACTAAAGAAAACAAATAAACTTTGGTGAGAATAAAGAGTGTCGAACAGTGGAGGTGGGTATAGACCTGAGCCAAGGCCTTCATTGTAACCCTAGTACTGGGTATGTGGGTGCACTCTTCAGGTTTTGGGCAAGCTGCAAGCTAAAACACGTCGAGACATAATCTCCTCCATTGGCAGGACGGCCAAGGAAGCTGTGAAGATAAACAGACATGTCAGTTACAACACTGGCCATGTGTACTTTTTCTTTTCCCCTGCATCGGACCTCCAGCTCGTGAAATGTGAATGCTGATAGGGATGGCAATCGAGTATCAGATAAGACCGTTGGGTTCAGACACGCCACCAAAAGTGAGAATTTGCACCTTTTAAGAGAGTTTTCTTCATGCGTCATTCAAGGCAGACTGACAGCTTTCAGCACACCTTGGGTTTTTGATTTGCTGTTTGATTTAGGAACTTGATGTACTCCTCATTTTAGTTGTAAAATATGCAGTACACTACCTAACAAAAAAGTCTTGTTGCCTATCCAAGTTTTAGGAACAACAAATACTAACTTGACTTCTAGTTGATCATTTGGTATCAGAAGTGGCTAATATAAAAGGCAAAGGCCTCTAGATTATGCTTATTTGACCAAAATAAAATATGATCATGCCTTGATTTTTAATTATTTAATTAGGATAGTAAGGTCTGACTTTGCTTTGACAAAAGTCTTGTCACTTAACATAAATAATGTACAGTATAGAATATAAAGTCATGGGGCAGGGGGAAAATGATTAATATTGTGTATGAGGCCTATGAGCTTGGAGGACTGCATCCATACATCTCTGCAATGACTCAAATAACTTATTAATAAAGTCATCAGGAACGGCAAAGGAAGCGTTCTTGCAGGACTCCCAGAGTTCATCAAGATTCTTTGGATTCATCTTCAATGCCTCCTCCTTCATCTTACCCCAGACATGCTCAATGTTCATGTTTGGTGATAGGGCAGGCCAATACGGAAGCACCTTGACCTTCTTTGCTTTCAGGAACTTTGATGTGGAGGCTGAAGAACGTGAAGAAGCGCTATCCTGCTGAAGAATTTGCCCTCTCCTGTGGTTTGTAATGTAATGGGCAGCACAAATAATTTGATACATCAGGCTGTTGATGTTGCCATCCACTCTGCAGATCTCTTGCACGCCCCCATACTGAATGTAACCCCAAACCATGATTTTTCCTTCACCAAACTTGACTGATTTCTATGAGAAATTCTTGTCTCACTCATTCTTGTCTTAGAAAAACATTTTTGATCCACTTCAAATGTTCACTGTATACTGTTTTTATTTTATTTTATGAAACTGTCTTTTTCTTCCCAAATATTGAAATTGGTTTTAATAGTTACATATTATTATTATTATTATTATCATTTAATACTGGAAAGGGAGTCCCTTACATATTTATATTTGTGGGTCTGTGGTATTAAAACATTTTTTTTTAAATCCTGATTTTACCAATATGTAACCAGTTTCTACAGGAAAACCATTGTTTAGTGTGCTATTTAATGAATGGCTAGACCAGCACCAAACCAAGTACTATATAGCATTAACCAGTCTGCAAATTAATTCTGGTCTGAGCTGCACTTTCAGAAAAGTAAGCAAAATCCTAGAGTGATAGGAGCAGTGATTCTGCTTACTTTGGCATCTACATGTTATATGTCAGTCAGCTGCGTCTACAGAGCATTTATGTGTTAGGCTTGGCTTATGCTGCTCTGACAGGAAAGGGGATATTTCTGTTATTTTCCTTATTCCAGAACTCAGGATGCCTCAGGATTGGGTTTCCAGAGATGGCTACACTGACAAATTATAAATGCATTATGAATGCGGAGAACATAAGTCCTTTTGTGTCCAATGAGGTTTGGAGACAATGGTTGAGAGTTGCATATCTTCCATTTCATAATTCTTGAAACCAAAGCACCTTAAATACACACCTAGGTGTATTATATCAGCACCTTCAATCTTCAGAAGGTTCAGTAAGTGTACCAAACGCCTGACAAGCTAATGTTTATGAGTACAGATTGCAGGCTTTTTTCATTTTAAAATCAGCATTAAAAAAGTTAATCAGCTAACCTTTTCTTCCCCATTGTGAAAAATATATGGAGTAAAAGTACTTTTTGATTTTGTCCATGAGGAAATTATTTGATTGTTAAAGTACAAATGAAATTAAAACTAATCATATGATTTTATTAGCTCACATTACTAGTTTTGTGGTGAACAATATCATGCCGTTGCATGTCATTAAGAAAAAAACAATAATACTTTGCCCTTGTGATCTTTAATTGAAATCTGAAAATGCACTTCCTGTTTGTTTTTGCAGTTTTTGTCAGATTAGGTCTGTCTGAGGTATTGGGGCGTGGCTAACATACTTAACCACACCCTCCAACTGTCAGTTTTTACAACAAACAGAAATGGTGATGAGGAGGTGTCTGTACTCTTCTTAAACCCATTTCCAGATTCCTACTTTACTACATCCAATCAGCTCGCAGTACAAAAAAACAAGCCACATCTACTGTTTTCTATTTAGTTTTCTAATTAATTCCATTTCTCTAGGAACTGCGTCCCGCAAAAAAAAAAAAAAAAAAAAAAAAAATGGTCGCAGCTTTCTGTTCATGCGGACTTTAAAGGTGCTATATATATTTGTGAACTCGGCAATTAAACAGTTAAAATCCTGTAATTTTTAAAAACATTTAGTAGTTCTGATCAGGGCTGAGGTTGATTAACAGATTTATGCAAAAAATATGAAAAAATATTTAGCTGATGCATTTTTACAGCAGTTTAATTCTGTGGATGTTTTCATTCCTAACATAACAAAAGGGTAGTACATTTGAACAATGCACAAGGGTTAATAAAGTAATTACTAATTGTTCATTCATTTAAGTAATACATTAACTAATGGACCATTATTTTAAAGTCTTACTAGATTATGAAAAAAGGTAAACATTGTCAATTTTGATTTCTCAGTGACTTTAAAGTAGACACTTGATAGTCTCACAGAGTGGCTTCAGTAACCAGCTCTGCTTGACGCAAGTGAGACATAATGTCTATAGAGGATCATAAAATAGTCTACAAAAGAGTCTTTAGGGGTCATACAGGAACAACGCTGTGATTTGGCATTAGAGTTGATGCCAGGGTCATGACTAACCATCCCACCTCCTGACCTCCAATGACTCATGGATGAAACCGGGGAACATTCATGGAAATGTCTTGATGCTGGCGTAACTGGTCGTGGAAAAAGCACTTGTGTTTTTTCTCTACGGATGTAAGAGAATCTGACTCTTCTTTGTTTTTGTTCAAGAAGAGGGAGTGTGTTCACCGTGATGATATAAAGCTCGAATGGTGTTGTGTTTAATCATGATCACACCAAGGGTCCACCCTTTACCTCCCCAAAGACGACACTTGAGGAGACGGATTTGAGGGCCAGCATTTCAACCTTTCTCTTAGCATTAAAAACAGCCTCAAAACTTCCTCTATAAGTTGGGGAAATTAAATCTGTGACTGATCTAATCTTTTAGTTTTGTGGTTTGTTCGTTTAGAGTTTAGCTTAATAATGGCTACATCATTAGCTGCACCGACTGTTTAGATTCCTCCACTGCAGCCTACATTATCTTTCTCAGCAGGGTTGTAATCTGACACCCAACAGTAAGCCAACTCTTCTTGTAAACGTTTAGCAAATTGAAATTACAAATTGTATGTTTCAAACATGACAACCCTGCTGAGTCGGTGTTTGCCTTTTCTGACCTTGCCCTCGGCGGATGTTGTGTGATTCAGGCTAGCATGACACTTTTAGCTAATCAAAGCCAGATAGTTTACTGTACAGGCTACACAAACTAGCATTTCCTTCTTTTTTAGGAAGGGTCTATGCTATCAGATTCATGCTATTAGCTGACTAGTATGCAGATGTTATGCATTCATGTGTTGTTTTGAATGCTGTCTGATGAGCATGCAGAAATGTGCACAGTGTTAGCAAATGGGTGGAAATGTTCCTGAAAAAGATGCTACTTTTATGTAATATCCGATTGATTGTGTCAGGTAAAGTTCATTAATAACTTTACAAAACTTACTTGTATGATGTTCTGCAGGGAAGACATATTTTTGTAGGCCAACAGTATCACCTTGTTTCCGTTGACAGAAAGCCAAATGGACTGTTTCATTGGCTTTTTGAACATTAAAAAAGCCCTGTGACTTAGGTTTAGGAAATACGTTTAGGATACTATTATCAAGATAATCTTCGCGTGGCAAGGTGGCTCAGTGGTTAGCACTGTCACCTCACAGCAAGAAGGTCGCTGGTTCGGGTCCCGGTTGGACCAGTTGGCATTTCTGTGGGGAGTTTGCATGTTCTCCCCGTGTTCACGTGGGTTTCCTCCAGGTGCTCCGGTTTCCCCCACAAGTCCAAAGACATGCGGTACAGGTGAATTGGGTAAACAAAATTGGCCGTAGTATATAAGTGTATGTGTAAATGTGAGAGTGTATGGGTGTTTCCCAGTACTGAGTTGTGGCTGGAAGGGCATCCGCTGCATGAAACATATGCCAGAATAGTTAGCGGTTCATTCCACTGTGGCGTCCCCTGATAAATAAGGGACTAAGCCGAAGGAAAATGAATGAATGAATGAATGAAAGATAATCTTTATAAATTAATGAATTGATTAATCGTAAAGCCTAAATCGCTAGAATTATAAAGCTTAAATTAGGCTGTAGGTAAACCAACATCTCAGTCACGTGACTTTATTTCCATCTACCAATCTTTTGATGTATTTTATCTTTATTTAAAAGTATGTAGTGTGAACCGCTTACCAAACATTTTGTTTACCACAGTAGATGATGATTACAAGAAAACAATTTGGCTTGTCATTACTGTATAATATAATACAGTATATTACTCTTCCTCATCCGCTAAGAATGCGCCTTACGTAATGTGCCTAGAACGCGCAGAATTTGAAATATTTTTGTTACAAAAACACATCGATCCGTTCATAAGACATGGGTTAATGCGTATGGGTTAGTTTTTACCACAGATTTATGAACGTTTGAAAGCTTAAAACTATCCTGACTGCTTTCGTCTGACTGAATAAATCACATATAGTACACCAATGATGAGGTAATTACATTTTTGTGTGAACTATTCCTTTAAACTTGTGTCATTCTGAACATGATATGAGTCTAATGCTAATGATACACAGGGCAACGTTTTGCCTGAGCAATGTTGCAGAGTGATGTTGCTTGACTATTTTTCTATTAAGAACGAGCAACGGTATTGTATCTGTAGCCCAATGCCCTAATTAATTACCGTGTCTCACCCGGTTACCTATTTATGGCACCATTTCCCAAAGTTGCCCAGCAAATGGCACACTATGCACTAGCAGCATAGTATATGAATTTAGTGTCATTTTAAATGGAAGACTAACATTTTTTTTTTTTACTAACCATAAATTCAAATAGTTCCTGTCATGAGTATAAGCGCATTCACCATTGGGAGATGACATAATCACTCTCGTTGAAGAATTTTGCTTTCACGTAATCCAACGTCAGTGCCCGGTAGCTCCGCCCCTTCATTATTAGCCTTTCCCATTCCGCTACATAAGCAAAGCTGCAGTCGTTGAGTGTTTAAAGTGTCCAACATTCCACTCTTATTTTTAACGGTTATCTAAGTGTATCATCTAGATATTTATTTTTAGAATAAAACAAATAATTTAGTGTAAATGCACTATTTATATACTACACTGTAAAAAAACCCTGTTATTGTATGTTTTTTTTCCATGCGAAAAAAAACTTTAAAAAACGGCTGTTAAATTACAAAAAATTTCTGTTAAATAACGACCGTTATATTACAGAAAATTACCATAAAATAATGGCCGTTATATTACAGAAATTTACCGTAAAATAACGTCCGTTAAATTGCAGAAAATGACCGTAAAATAATTACAGAAATTTATTGTAAAATAATGCCCATTAAATTACAGAAATTTACCATAAAATAACACCCATTAAATTACAGAAATTTACCGTAAAATACAGCTGTTTAATTACAGAAATTTAC
>CAIGQW010006086.1:285340-302141 GCA_903798125.1 Danio choprae
TTACCGTAAAATAACGGCCGTTTAATTACAGAAAATTACCCGAAAATTAAATAGATTTCTTTTTACAGTGTACCACATGGCGTAGAATAGTGCATAAGTATGCGATTTGGGACGCACCTTAACTATTAAACCAATCTCATACAAGTGTTGTGTTCTTGTTTCCATAGTATTGTCTTGGTTAGAACATGAGATTATGATCAGCTGTAATGTAGTACCCACCTACAACACCTTGATACTACTTCAAGGTGCCTATATATTTAACAAATAAAACTTGTTTTGTCAGAACATGAATTTGCAATCGGGTGTGTTGTATTACCCGACAGGAACTCCTTATTTGGAAGCGAATTCCCCTGATTCCAGCCAAGAAATTCCCCTCCTTCACACTTTTGGTTTGGTTTTTGACTATTAGCCAGAGTAGTTAGTTCAGCACCTGAGGGTATAACAACACCATTTTGTAATTAGGTGAAACCTCCCTGTCAACCAGCTAGTCATGATCTGCTGGTCCCGTTTCTACCTCGCTGATTGATAGCACCTCTGGAATAGCCATTGACGTACAAATGTGATCAATAAGAGAGCTGGAGAGTTGAGTGGGACAACCATGGTGGGCTTCCTCGTGTCTCTGCATCTGCCAGCACAGACTCATCTGATCAAGCAGATGACTTCACTCATTGTCCCTGGCGGAGAGAAGTATGCAGAATAGACGTTTACAAGGAGGAGCGGCGCTGTGGTCCAACTGCGATCGGTAATGGAAGAGTTGTTACTCACACCGGGCCAAACCACACAGCATCACAATAATTTGCTAAAATGATTTAGATCAGACCACATCATGCAGGAATTAATCTTTTACATCATCCGGACAGCTTCCAGTTATCACTAAAGTGTTGCGCAAAATAATACATAATGGATCAATGAGCGTATTTTATGTCGTTTGAGAACAGATAAACAAAATGAAAATAAGGGCCTGTTTATGAGGGAAATGCAAGGGAATGTTATGGCAGGTGAAATGTAAAGGGATCCTCTTGATAATACAGTTGAAGTCAGAATTAACGGAAAGCAGATTTTTGCAACACATTTCTAAACATAGTAGTTTTAATAACTAATTTCTAATAGCTGATTTCTCTTATCTTTGCCATCAGAATCAGAATCAGAATCAGAATGGGTTTTTATTGCCAAGTGTGCTTACACTCACAAGGAATTTGTTTTGGCTACAGAAGCTTCCAGTGTACATAAAGTGACAAGTGACAACACGAAATAAATATGAAAAAGACGACACACATTAAACAGAGATGCAATCAGACAAAAATCTCTGGATGATGAATTGTATGTACAGACAAGTTATAAGGTGCTGTGTACAACTGCGTAGAAGAAGTATTGCACTGTAAGTTGTTATAAGGTGCTGTGTACGAGTGCGTATGAGAAAGTATTGCACTGTAAGTTGTTATAAGGTGCTGTGTGCGAGTGCGTATGAGAAAGTATTGCACATTTATTGCACAGTAGTAGAATGTTTAACTGTTCATGAGGTAGATGGCCTGAGGAAAGAAACTTTTCCTGTGTCTGGCTGTTTTTGTGCTTGGTGCTCTGTAGCGCCGACCAGACGGTAACAGTTCAAACAGGAAGTGCGCTGGGTGTGAGGGGTCCAGAGTGATTTTGTGAGCCCTTTTACTCACTCTGGAAGAGTACAGTTCTTGAAGTGTAGGAAGGGTAGTGCCAGTGATTCGTTCAGCTGTCCGAACTATTCGCTGTAGTCTGCGGAGGTCGGTTTTGGCAGCTGAGCCGAACCAGACGGTGATTGAAGTGCAGAGGATGGATTGGATGACCGCTGAGTAGAACTGTACGAGCAGCTCCTGGGGCAGGTTGAACTTCCTCAGCTGACGGAGGAAGTACAGTCTCTGCTGGGCTTTCTTCACAATAGAGTCTATGTGAATGTCCCACTTCAGATCCTGAGAGATGGTGGTGCCCAGGAACCTGAATGACTCTACTGCAGCCACAGTGCTGTTCATGATGGTGAGTGGGGGGAGTGCCGGGCGGGTTCTTCTAAAGTCCACTATCATCTCCACCGTTTTGAGCGTGTTCAGCTCCAGGTTATTGCATCTGCACCATAAAGCCAGCCGCTCCACCTCCTGTCGGTATGCAGACTCGTCGCCGTTCCGGATGAGGCCGATAACAGTAGTGTCATCTGCAAACTTCAGGAGCTTAATGGAGGGGTCTTTTGCAGTGGAGTCGTTGGTGTATAAAGAGAAGAGTAGTGGGGAGAGGACACATCCCTGGGGGGCGCCGGTGCTGATGCTGCGGCTGTCGGATGTAATTTTGCCCATTCTGACTAGCTGTTGTCTATCTGTCAGAAAGCTGGTGATCCATTGACAGACAGAGCTAGGAACAGAGAGCTGGGTCAGTTTGTACTCGAGCAGTGATGGGACAATGGTGTTGAAGGCAGAGCTGAAGTCCACGAACAGAATCCTTGCGTAGTTCCCTGGTTTGTCTAGATGTTGTAGGGTATAATGCAGTCCCATGTTGACTGCATCATCCACAGACCGGTTTGCTCTATAGGCAAACTGCAGAGGGTCCAGCAGAGGTCCAGTGATGTCCTTCAGATACGCTAGCACCAGTCTTTCAAATGACTTCATGGCCACAGATGTTAAGGCCACAGGTCTGTAGTCATTGAATGATGACAGTACTTAATATTTTACTAGATATTTTTCAGGATACTAGTATTCAGTTTAAAGTGCATTTTAAAGACTTAATTAGGCTAGTTAGCCAAGTTAGGGTAATTAGGCAAGTCAGTTAGTTCGGTAGATAATAATAAAAAAAAATGTTTAAGGGGCTACAGTAGTAATATTAACCTTAAAATGTTTTCGTTTTTTTATTCAAAACCGCTTTTATTCTAGCCGAAATGTGAAAAAAATCCTTGCTCTGTTAAACATAATTTGGGAAATAATTGAAAATGAAGGAAAAAATCCCAGGAGGGCTCAACTCAAAATATGAAATATCAATGGCTTAATACAGTATGTCCATTATCTGCATAATACTGCAGTATATGAACACAAATATACCCCAAATCAGCTCATTTATTTACATGTTTGCATGAATTCATGCATTTTTTATTATGTTAACATGCTGATGCATATTCATAAACAGTGTTGAGCATGTTCCTTTAAAAGAGTAATTAGTTATAGTTACTAGTTACATCTCATAAATAGTAATTGAGTTAGTATCTGAGTTACATAATTATAAAAGTAACTAATTACCAAGCAACATAACTATGAAGAAGTATGTCCTCAACTATATATCTAGATATTATTTTGTTTAATTCTGAGTAATAAGTGTTTGCGGTGGAGAACATTTTTATTTGCTTTGACGTCGTGGCTTCGTCTCCTCCTTTGGTAGCTCACACTATCACCTGCGTAGCAACTAATTTTGTGGCGGCATGTAACGACCTCAGGTGCTTCATTAGATTAGAATTACTTGTCACCGACGCAGAGAGACTCTTTTTTCCTAGGCATAAGTTGCACAATACATAAACATTCTTGCCTTTCACCTCAACGAGTGAAAAGTAGTGCTTATATTTCCAGTTTGCAAACGTTACCTTTTAACTAGTTGGATTTGCCATCGTTCTGATTCCTGGTCATTGGTGTGTGACACTGACTGTGTGTGTGCTTGTGTGAACACCCGCCCTACTCTGCCTCTGATTGGCAAACGATGGAAATGTACTCTATCTAAGCCAATCCTCACGTTCTCAGTTACACAATGTTCACAGACACACCAATCATCATCACTGGTTGGTTATGTGTCTCGCCCCAGCCCCGAACACACACACACACACACACACACACACACACACACACACACACACACGCACCCCCCGGAGAAAAAGGTCCTATGGCTGAGAGAAACGCTGCTCGCATGAAAACCGCTCGGTGTTCTCAGTTATAGTAACGCACATTTTATCGTCAGTACCAGTAATGGCGTTGTAACAGGGGAAACAGTAATTCATTTGATTGCTCATTACTGAAAAAAGTATCGCTGTTAGTATGTTTATTTATAGCGCCGTTATTCTCATCACTGGTCATAAAGCATTAAAACATTGACTAAATTGAAGGATGTTTCTTAGCAGCTTTAATGGAGTTTACTTTAGTTGACATCTTGTATTTAGCATCATCTTGTTTTAAAAAGTTTGTCTGAAATGGATGTAAATGATGTGAATGGGTCTGAAGTGTCATCCACATGTAAACGCTCAGGGAATTGTGATTTTGGCTTGCTATATTCAAGGTGGATGATGCAAATTAAGCATTGCTCATTTGCTCAATGATTGCTCAAGTTTTGGAATTGCTCATTAACAGATGACCTGAGGTTTATTCCAGACAGCAAGGTTAACTTATACCATCTGCTAAACCCTGAACTCTGGGGCGCTTAACCTTAAACCTGCTTACTCATGGTATGTCTGTTCCAAAATCTCTCCTGGGAGTAAGATCAGGAAACTGAGTATGTTAACGCTGAACACAAAATAAATTATAATATATTAATAATAATGGTTGTTTGGTTGGTTTTGATTCCACATTTGTGATAGTGAGATGTATCTCTACACTGTAAAACAATTCTTGCTGCCTTAAATTTTTTAGTTGAATCAGATTAACTTTTCTAGTCATCTCAATTTACATCAAAATATTAAGCTAAACTTTGTATAACTTAAAAAAAAAAGTTATTATACAGACTGGGGTTACACGGTGGCTCAGTGGTTAGCACAGTCGCTTTACAGCAAGAAGGTCGCTGGTTCGAGTCCCAGCAGGGTCAGTTGGCGTTTCTGTGTGGAGTTTGCATGTTCTCCCCATGTTCGCGTGGGTTTCCTCCAGGTGCTCCGGTTTCCACCATAAGTGCAAATACATGTGCAAATACATGTTCCCAGTGATGGGTTGCAGCTGGGTAAAACATATGCTGGATAAGTTGGCAGTTCATTCCGCTATGGCGACCCCTGATTAATAAAGGGACTAAGCTGAAGAGAAAATGAATGAATGAATGAATGAATGAATGAAAACTAGGCATTGCTTTATAATTTAATTTATACATTACATTTTTAAATAACATTTATTATATGTATTATTTATAAATAAATAAATAAATATGTAAGACCCACTGTGAGATAAAATAAAAATAAATAAATAATGGTACAACTAAACATTGCTTTTTAATTTAATTTATACATTACATCTGTAAATAACATGTATTACACTTGAAGTCAGAATTATGAAACCCCCTGAATTATTAGCCTCCCTGTTTATTTTTTCCCCCAATTCTGTTCAACGGAGAGACGATTTTTTCAACACATTTCTAAACGTAATAGTTTTAATAACTCATTTCTAATAGCTGATTTATTTTATCTTTGCCATAAAGAAAGTAAATAATATTTTACTAGATATTTTTCAAGACACTTCTATACAGCTTAAAGTGACATTTAAAGGCCTAACTAGGTTAGTTAACTAGGCAGGATAGAGTAATTAGGCAAGTTATTGTATAACGATGGTTTGTTCTGTAGACAATCGGAAAAAAATATAGCTTAAAGGGGCTAATAATATTGACCTTAAAATGGTTTAAAAAAAAACTGAAAACTGCTTTTATTCTAGCCGAAATAAAACAAATAAGACTTTCTCCAGAAGAAAAAAATATTATCAGACATACTGTGAACATTTCTTTGCTCTGTTAAACATCATTTGGGAAATATTTAAAAAAGAAAAAAAAAATTAAAAGGGGGTTTAATAATTCTGATTTCCAATGTATATGTATTATTTATTATTAATATCATATATAAACATACATACGCTATAGAAATGCTCAATCATATTGTCCCAACACAAATCAATTAAGTTAACTTTACAGATTTAACAAAAGTGAATTGAACGTAAAATAATTAAGTTGTTCCAGTGAAATCTCAACAATTGTGTTGTTTCAGCTTATTTTAAATAAGTAGTTTGAACAAGCAACAAAAAAAATAAAATAAAAATTTAGTGTACTATACAGCTCAGAGGTGAACTAACCTTGATCATAACCATAACCAGGTTAAGTTCAGAACATAAATTGCTATGGCTGCTTACATACTCTGAAAGCAACCAGATTCTTTAACCAAAAGTTGAAGTTATCCAGTTATATTTCCTTCAAAACACATCCGGCTATGTCAAATAATCTGTTTTCTAGAATACCTTCTTGCTGTGGTCTAAAACCTCAACTCTGACTAAACCCAAGGAAAAACACTGACTAAACACAAACCCAATTGTCTAAGACCAAGTAATGATTGCAACCGTCTCTGGTGTTTCTTTCTCAGAAGAATAGAATAATGACATAAGGAATGAGCAAACACGTGTAAGGAAGCCATGGGTGATCTAGTCAGACTTCCCACATGGCGCTTGTCAACACTTCATCATGGAGTAAGGAATGATTTTGCTCTATTGTATCATTGTAATGCTGTGGCCATGTGTAACAGGTCTAGTAACGCCTCGAATATTAATTGATCAAAATTCGGGGAAAACATTCATTGTGCTCTCAAAACGTTTCCTTTATTCTTGGAAATAGTGGATTGTTTTCTTCTGGCCTTTTAGAGGGTGCTTGCAATGCACTGTTTTCAAATAAAACACTTCTTTATGCATTATGGCTATTCATTTGCACAACAACCGCATTTTAGGGGCCTGGAAACACAAACTACGGGATTGTATGTACATTTGAAGAGCCCCTAGGTGCCATTCAGATCAATTCATCTTTATTTCTATAGAGCTTTTACAATGTCAATTCTGTCAAAGCAGCTTAACCATTTGAAGTATTCATCTAAAATGATCTTTTTTCTCAGGTTCGTGTGTGTAGGTTCAGTGATTTCACTTTTATGGCAAATAATTGGTTCTTTACATTGCTTTTAAAGTGAAATAACTGAACATAAACACAGGTGTCACACCCCCTGCACGTTCTATCAGCCCGGTTCACCATTCACACTCTCCAACCACTACACAACGCACTCAGTCTCCTGATTATTGATCACACACACCTGTTCACTCATCACACTCACCTGCCCCAGTCATCACCACCGCACTATATAGTCTCACCCTCTCCAGTCCTTCATTGTCCGGTATCATCTTCACATGATCGCAACACTCTCCGTCTGCTCATCTCGATCATCTGCCAAGGCTATCTGCGATTCATTGAACCCAGAGACTAACCCCTGTCATCGGCTTGCTCTGCTCAAGGGAAGTGATTCTATTGACTATTGACTTTGCATTGAACTGCTTGCTAGCACCACGGTGCGAAGATCTACTTGTGTTTTAATAACCACTGTGTGAACGATATCTTGTCTCTGCCTTCTGTGATCCGTGACAACAGAGGCTGGGGAGGCTGGGTAAAATGCTCGATTTAGAAGAAAATTGCAGGCGGTAATTACTGTAGAGGTTTTTGCATCTGAACTTTTCATTTGTACTTGGAGATACATGTGAATGGTGATCATTTTGCTTACTTTTTGGTTGCTTTTATTTTTAAGAACACTATTGCTGTGTAGGGGCGACAGTGGCTCAGTGGTTAGCACTGTCACCTCACGGCATTTCTGTGTGGAGTTTGCATGTTCTCCCTATGTTGGTGTAGGTTTCCTCCGGGTGCTCCGGTTTCCCCCACAGTCCAAAGACTTGCGCTATAGGTGAATTGAATACACTAAATTGGCCATAGTGTATGAGTGTGTGAATGAGTATGTATGGATGTTTCCCAGTACTAAGTTGCAGTTGGAAGGGCATCCGCTGTGTAAAACATATGCTGGATAAGTTGGCGGTTCATTCTGCTGTGGCGACCCCTGATGAAAATTGCTGTGTAAATGTATCCTTATCCATAACTTAAATATACAACTTCTTAGCTCAACTTGCCAAACTCTGCAAAGATGAAATGGTTGTGGATCATTTGTTTTTGTGTCATTTTATTTCATAAATATACATTGCAGATTGTCCAAGCAATGGCCAATGCATATGAGAACTCTAAGCTGGATTGTGATTAAGAATCAGTTTTAGAGTCCAGAGGCTGAATATTAGTAAACTATAACATCAAGTGGGTGTGATTTTGCCAAGTAGGATGCGATCTAACATCTTTGTTGATCTTGGATTCCTGTTCAAAAATGTAATCCATACCTAATCCTACACCCTAAACCTAACTTATTCCCAAAATCAGAGGAGATTAATAGTTGATAACAATGATGCGGAAGCACATATTCTACCTGTAAGCCTAAACTGTAAATATATCCCTTAAATCTGATTGGCTGATTGGAATGTTGTTCTAATGACATGGTTGTTTCCATCCACCTATTTTTATGCACATTTTGGATATGCCCATAAAAAAAACGATTGATGGAAACACCAAGATGCTCATCAATTTTGAAAATGCGCATAAAAAAACACGTGATTTTGTTATAAGAGATCATGTGATGATAATAAATGTGTTTGAATGGAATAACCAGCAGGCTGACCACATCGTAAAACATCTGAAATGTTACTTTGGTCATTCTCATACTATTTCAGTATTAGTGCTATTATATTATTAAATACCTCAAGATTAATTGTCAAGAGTGTCTGCGCTCCGCGTCTTAAGCCTTCAAACGCCACCACGCGTTCATTGCATGTCAGCATTGTCTTCTGAGGTGGAAGTAATTTGTTAAATAACAAAGTTTATCATATACCGCAGTAAATTTCATTTTTACTTTTGATATTTGGTGCCAGTTAATCAGGAAGTGACGATTCTGCTTTATTCGCACGTCTTTTATGCAATGTTCCAGTTTTGCGCATACATTTAATTCACATTTTTGGATGGAAACATAGCTATTGAAACATGTTGTGGTGACATCACACTAACCTTAATAATTAGTCTGCAGATTGATTCTGTAATATACTGCACTAGAAAATGACAGGAATTACAGAGGACACTATACGATCAACCAAATAATTCAATTCAATTCAAGTTTATTTATATAGCGCTTTTTACAATGCAGATTGTGTTAAAGCAGCTTAACATGTTCTAGTAAAGTTCAGATTTCAGAGTTGCAGTTTAGTTCAGTTCAGTGTGGTTTAAGTTTCACTGCTGAAAGTTCAAACACTGAAGAGCAAATCCACCGAAGCGCAGCACCACAAGTCCCGATCCGAGCAAGCCAGTGGCAACAGTGGTGAGGAAAAAACTTCACCAATTGACGAAGTAAAGGGAAAAAAAAAACTCGAGAGAAACCAGGCTCTGTTGGGCACGATCATTCTTCTTCTGGCCAAACTTCCTGTGTGGAGCTGCAGTCTAGGCGCCGGAGGCTGGAGAAGCTGGACGTCGATTGTGGAAAAGCTGCAGGTGTGGTTAGAGCACCGGCGGGAGGTCAGGCTGGCCCACAGGATCAATGCGTGGACTCGTTTGTCACTGTGGACTTTCAGGAATCAGTCTCATGCACTCCATTCCTCCATGACCACCACAGCATCAGCTCGTGATACGGCCTGGTCCAGGATACCTTGGGATCATCTCCTCACAGGACTAGGATTGCATCAATGGCGCTGCATAGTCTGTAGGGGCCTCGGGATGAGTATCCCCAGGCGGAAATAGAAAATAAAGAAAATAATTAGCGTTGCTGCTGTTCATAGTGTATTTAAACGAGATGCAAAAATGGATTGTTATAGATGAAAATAGCAGTTATATAAACAAACATGTAAGGCATATGAGAGTTTCTAACACAATGTCTGGTGCATTAAGTCAGGAGGAGTGTGTTCTACAGGTGGTTGTGAAGCCAGCTCACCTGTGTGGAGCTGAATAAGCATTTGTAATTCATTTTAATGGCTTTTTGACTAAGTTACACACAACAAAAAGACCAAAAATATATAGATGTAGTCTGCAAGAAAATTACGCATACACATACTCATGAACTGATGAATGGCAGACAAATGTAGCAAATGTATAACTCTTATACACAAAAGATTGGGACAAAAATACACCATTTGAAATAATATCAGGATCTGAAACTTTAATGAATTACAGCTTGCAACAGAAGTCTGCTTTCAATGTGAGCAGAAATTAAAATGTTCATATTATAAGATGTTGCTGATCGTGCTAGTGTCTGTCCTTGGTCTTATAGTTTTTTTTTTTCTCTATAGTGAGACTTAATCATAGTCTGAGTTCATTTAATTGAAATGAAATGACAAGTTTGAATGTAAGCACAATTATATATATTTATATAATCCTAATAAATGTTTGATTGTGCTAGTCTGCTGTCCTTGGTCCTATTGTGTTGAAGAGAGCATGTTTATAAAGTTATCTATGGTGAGACCTAATCGTAGTCTGTATATTCTCCAGTTTAGTTTGAAAGAATTTGTATGTATTGAAATAAGGGAAAGTTTGAATATAAGCAAAACTCTCTATCTTTTATTTAATCCTAAGTTGTTTTTGATTGTGCTTGTCTGGTGTCCTTGGTCCTATTGTGTTTAAGAGAGAATGTTGATAATGATATCTATGGAGAGACTTAATCATAATATGTGATATTTGATTTATTTGAAAAGTTATGTACACAGAAGTCACTGAGTTCATTTCACCCACTTTTTTAAGAATAGCTTCGTTTTTACACCAAATGTATATGCTGCACTTTAGAAATATTTCATTTATATTCTCCACTCTATGAATTGAAATAAGGGAAAGTTTGAATATAAGCAAAATTTTATATATACATATATATAAAAATAGGGCCTCACAGTGGCGCAGTGGGTAGCACGTTCGCCTCACAGCAAGAAGGTCGCTGGTCGCTGGTTCGAGCCTCGCCAGTTGGCGTTTCTGTGTGGAGTTTGCATGTTCTCCCTGTGTTGGCGTGGGTTTCCTCCGGGTGCTCCGGTTTCCCCCACAAGTCCAAAGACATGCAGTACAGGTGAATTGGGTAAGCTAAAATTGTCCGTAGTGTATGAGTGTGAATGGGTGTGTATGGATGTTTCCCAGAGATGGGTTGCAGCTGGAAGGGCATCCGCTGCGTAAAACATATGCTGGATAAGTTGGCGGTTCATTCCGCTGTGGCGACCCCAGATTAATAAAGGGACTAAGCCGAAATGAAAATGAATGAATGAATATATAAAAATAAATATATAAATATATAAATATAATTTAATCTTAAGTTGTTTTTGATTGTGCTTGTCTGCTGTCCTTGGTCCAATCGTGTTCAAGAGAGAATGTTTATAATGCTATCTATGGTGAGACTTAATCATAGTCTGTGATATTTAATTCATTTGAAAAAATTATGAACACAGAAGTCACTGAGTTCATGCCACCCACTTTTTTTAGTATAGCTTTTTTTTTTTTATATATACCAAATGATAGTGATGCAGGGTCCCGCTTTTTATGAAATTATTTGTACCGCCCTGCACCACTGTATCTATTTTTACAACCGCCCCACAACAATAAAAAAGACATATAGGCATTGTAATGCAAATGAAAACAGCCTTTATTTAAACCTGAAAGTGCTTGGAAACATCGCCCTGTAAAATAACAACAGCAATGCTGGAATGCCCATTTTGTGGCTCTCGGGTTTGTATATTTTTTTTCACAAGAGTTGCTCTTCACGTAGCTGATACTGCTGTTGTCTTCTGCTTCAACCATTTCTGAGAACTGGTTCCAAACATGACATTTAATTAATTTTCTCTAGTATTAAATACATTTTATGTATTGACATGGAAGGGAAAGTTTGAATATAAGAAAAACGATATATTTTTAATTAATCCCATGTTTTTGATTGTGCTAGTTTGCTGTCCTTGGTCCTATCATGTTCAAGAGAGAATGTTTATAATGTTATCTATGGTGAGACGTAATCATAGTCTGTGATATTTGTTTTCATTTTCATCATCATCATCATGAACATAGAAGTCACTGAGTTCATTTCACTTTTTAGAATATCTTTTTTTTTGTGCTTTTTTTGCACCAGCTTTATATCCTGCACTGCAGATATACTTCATTCGTTTTCTCTAATTAAGTTCCAAAGAACCTTTATGCATTAAAATCAAATGGCAAATCTGAATGCAGTCGTTTTGTGTTCAGAGACTGAGCAGGGAATATGATTCTCAGTGCTCGCATGGCCTTCCTGCCAAGTTTCTTGCTATTGTACCATGTCCCTCAGGTCGGGCGCTTGTCTGATAAGCAGAGGGTGGCTGCTCTTTTCATGAGGGCGAACGGTGCTGAAAAAGTCCCCATCCTTCCCGGGTGTCATCTGAATCACTGCTGCCTGGCATTAACTTGAAAAGGCAAAACCACTGACCAGGAGGGGAATTCTCAAATGTGACGAAGGAAGAATCAGATAATTGTTGCGGGGCGTCAGGTTTTCCTCAAATTGACAACAAGCCTGACCAGTTTCTTAATTTGTCAGAAGGTGAGCTATACTGAAAAACAGCCTCCTAGTAAGGAGGAAGTCAACAACAAGTGGAAAGTCCCTGAGAGGCAATTAATGTGGAACTTTCTGGATGGGGAAAAATAGCTACGATACCGGTTTTGTTTGTTTTGACAATTTATATTTAGATCGAACCGAACGCCTGCTATTTTCAAACCGAATGATGTCACAAACGGGCCATATTAATCATACATATGAAAGCACTGAGAGTAGTTTATTTTTTCCTTATGTGACATTAATGAACTTCTTATTGAATGTCTGCAAAACATGTCAATTTGTTGGTTCCAAAAAAAGTGCAATTTTGCCACCCTCAAAAAAAGATGTTTGCTGTTTGTTCAAACGACCTATTTAAAATTAGCTGACATGATACAATCCTTGAGGGTTTTTTGGGAGAGCTTAATTTTTTTTTATGTTCAGTCCACTTAACCCTTGTGCACTGTTTAAATTTTCTACCCTTTTGTTATGCTAGCGATGAAAACATCCACTGAATTAAACTGCTGTA
Organism: Danio choprae; assembly: GCA_903798125.1. Taxonomy (NCBI): domain Eukaryota; kingdom Metazoa; phylum Chordata; class Actinopteri; order Cypriniformes; family Danionidae; genus Danio; species Danio choprae. The sequence continues at coordinate 298,231 of CAIGQW010006086.1, forward strand.
AAAATGCATTAGATAAATGTTTTTTGTTAATTTATCTGTTAATCAACCTCAGACCTGATCAAAACTACTAAATGTTTTTAAAAAGTACATGATTTAACTCTTTAATTTCCCAGTTCACAAATGATGTCACTAATTTGGTGGGAAAAAACACATAAAATGACCTATTTTCAATATAAAAAGTAATTGTGGACTGGATGTTTTAAAAACCTTTTATCACAGTCTTGGACATGTGAACGATTAGTAACAACATTGGCTTTGATGCATTGTTAGATTTTGAATTTTATTTAGAGAACTTGCCTTTCGCTGGTTTCTACTTATAATTAATAATAATTCAAGTGTGCAGACCATTTAAAATAACAAAGTATAGCATATACTGTATGCCCAAAAGAAAAAAAAACATTAAATGTGTGGTAATAAAATAAAGATGAATCGAAAAAAAAACCCATCACATTGAACTATAAAAGTGATCAGTTTACTTAAAGTGAGTAAACTCTTTAAACTAAAATTAAGTAAAGGAACTGTGTTGAATAAATTAAGTTCATTCATTCATTTTCTTTTCAGCTATTGTTAGATATGAACTTTTTTTCTCCCTAATTTACTGTTGGTGGCTGTTTGTGGAAGCCCCATTGACTTCCATTATAACCACATTTGATGGTGCATAAATACACAATCTTTGTTTTTATTTACTCCATGTAGTTCTGAGAGCTGTGATGCGTATTTTGATTTTCACAGACACATCAAGGTAAGTGCGTAAAGGACACTCTCACAGACACGCATACAAAAACTTTCATTTGCTGTTATACTCTATATAAAATCCAGAAACTAAGCTGTTTTACAGGCCTATCTAAAGGGTTAATGGTGCCAACTGATGATCAGCAGTAACAATTACATTTTACCTCTTACCAACAGGGAAAACCAGCAACAATCAAAAAATGCATGATCATATGGTGTCATGGTTTTGCAATCAAAAAAAGTGGTTATAATGGAAGTCAATGGGGCAAAAACAGCCACCAACAGTAAATTAAGGAGAAAAAATGAAAATTAATCAAAAACAATGGATCAAAGGCAATGTTGTTTTACATGTCCAAGATAAAAGGAAAAATCCTGCCCACAATTACTTTTTATATTGAAAATACGTCATTTTGTGTGTTTTTTTTTCACCAAATCAGTGACATGATTTATATTTTTTGGCAATTAAAGAGTTAAAATCCTGTAATTTTCTAAGCAATTTAGTAGTTTTGATCAGGACTGAGGTTTATTAACAGATTTATGCAAATGAATACATAAATATTTATCTGATGCATTTTTACAGCAGTTTAATTCAGTGGATGTTTTCATCCCTAACATAACCAAAGGGTAGTAAATTTGCCCAGATTGTATTGTGTATCGTATTGCAAAGCATTTTTTTGAAACACAGAAAGTTATGGTCAAATTAAGACTCAAAATCACCCCAGAGTGGATGAAACAGTACATAAGGGTTAAAAATGTAAAAACTAATAAGATAACTTAATTCCTTCATGGTGTCCCAACACAAATCGATTGTGTGGACCCAGCATTTTGTTTTACAGTGCATACTGTTAAAACAACTACCTTTAGCCCAGTTTAATGCCTAAAGACCATACCATTTGTAAGTTAACATCCCCCCAAAAATTAAAAACTATATTGTAGAGTAAATCAATACATCAGTTTTGAGGTTAGCATGAGGTTGCACCTGGATTACCAGTTTGTTTGACCAATAAGTGACCTGTTTGAAAACAGTCATTATTTTTGCAGCTCTGTTTTGGCAATGCTAATGGTGCAGAAACTATACAATTCACCTTTAACCTAACCAGAGTTGCAAAATGTTCTCTAGCTATGAATCTTGCAGGGTTTCCCAATAGGCCGAGCTGGAGTAGAGGCTGTAATTTAACAAAGCTGTGAGGGACAGACTTAATGTGTTGCACTGACTTAATGTCTTAAGTCATGTCTGAATTGTGAAGTTAGCGTGAAATTAAAGTCGAAATGATCATTTCTTCCCTATTGTGACGTAAACATGAGTCAGAATAGACAGAATATTTCTTAGAAGTTTTCATTTAATGGGTTGTGCTGTTGGCACATTACAAAACCTCTTTAATTGACAAAAACAGTGGTGACAAAATACAATTGCTTGAGTAAATGTACAGAAAAAAGTTACAGCGGGTTTACTCACGTTTTTGCTTTTAAGGCAATGGGGTTAAACACTTAAAGTAACTAATTGCTTTTTACAGCATGGGGAAAATGTGCTACAGCACTGGGGAAATTGTACAACATTAATTTGTGTTATTTTAACAATATGTTCAGTTAAATATGTTTCAAGAGTTCACACTTAGCTGATGATTGATTATAAAGCTTGTTTGGCATGCTGTCCCGGGAAAGAGCCCTGAGCTCATAGATCCTCGAGCCCGGGGCTCCCTCCCGTTTGCAAGGCGAGAGGGGAGTTTGAGCTCAGGTAGATCTCGAGAACTCCCCTGCTGGAGTAGCTCTTGAGATGACTACTTACTAGGAGCATGTCTATGATGCCGATTTGGATTAGTCAATTAATTTAAATTGCATGTTTTTGGACGGTGGGAGGAAACCGGGGAACCCGATGGAAACCCACGTGAGAACGGGGAGAACGTGTAAACTCCACACAGAAACGTCGGCTGGCTTGGTATGGACTAGAACCAGTGACGTTCTTGCTGTGAGGCAACAGTGCTAACCACTATCCGCATTCAATCACTGATATTTAATTTACAATAATAAATCCTACAATTTGACAACGTACATTTCATGCTATCGGTTTCTAGAACTTTTGAATCAGTTTGATAAAGTAATATAACATAATCAAACTCAGAGACTTGTTTGAGATCATCAAATAGTCATTATGAATATATTCATATATTTACATCAGTGAGCTGTAGACTCGAAAAAACGATGCAATCGGATCTGTGCAAATCGCACATTTATTGTTCAGTCCGATTTGTGAACTAATTTAACAGATTCAGCTTGGTCACAAATCAAACACTAGTATTAAGTCTCTGAGTGGGAGATAATTGTTTCTTTTAAAAAATAAATCATACATTTTCAAACAAAAGACATGTAATAATGTTGTCAAAAATATTGATATTTCGATAAGTATCGATACTGGAATATTTAAAATGATACAATCTTGCTTTTAGTTCCTCTCGATACAAGCTTTGTTCTTATGCTCTCTCTTTTGACCAGCAACAGTTGACACGTGCTCTGGACATGACCCTCTGTAAAGGTGAATTGGGTAAGCTAAATTGTCCGTAGTGTATGAGTGTGTATGGATGTTTCCCAGTGATGGGTTGCGGCTGGAAGGGCATCTGCTGCGTAAAACATATGTTGGATAAGTTGGCGGTTCATTCCGCTGTGGTGACCCCAGAATAATAAAGGGACTAAGCCGAAAAAAAAGAATGAATGAATATTTAAATGATGTATTATTTTTTTTTTGACAACCAGGCAGTCAAAAGTATAGTAAATTTAAACAGAGTTTGATTAAACCATCTGTGCTAACGGTCTATGGTGCACGTATCATGCATTTAAGAATGACATGTTTAATAGTACATGGATAACACAAACTAGAAAAAAATAAATACACTGTAAAAAGCGGGTTAGTTGACTTTACTTTAAAAAAAGAGAGTAAACCAACTGCTGCTTTAAAAGCGATTAGTTGACTTAAAATGTAAATAAACTTGTTGCTTTAAAAGCGAATAGTTGACTTTATGAACGATTAGCTGACTTTTGAAGCGATTAGTTGACTTTATAAATGATTAACTGACTTTTGAAGCAATTAGTTGACTTTGCTTAAAGTTAGTAAACCCATTGCTTTAAAAAGTGATTAGATGACTTCATAAACAATTAGTTGACTTTAAAAGCTATTAGTTGACTTT
>CAIGQW010006086.1:302151-313580 GCA_903798125.1 Danio choprae
TTAGTTAAGTTTACGTAAAGTGATTAAACCCATTGCTTTTAAAGTGATTAGATGACATTAGTTGAAGGAATCATATCGAAGTTAGAAATCCCAGCATCGCGACAACACTAATGTGTACAAATCTAAAGAATTTGGTCAAACCTTGACAAATGACACTTGCAAATGTTGAATTAATTTTGCTGTTGTCCTTTTGCAAATTATAGATTTCAATATTTAAATGATGTATTAATGTTTTTCTTTTTGACAACCAGGCAGTCAAAAGTTTTGTAAATTTAAGAGAGTTTGATTAAATATACCATCTACCAAATATACCATGCCAACTATCTATGGTGCACGTATCATGCATTTAAGGACATGTTTAAAAGTACATGGATAACACTCATCAGACTCGACTGGTCCATCGCTCAAGGATTTTTTCACCCCCACTGCACCTCAGCTATTTTCAGGAGCTGCAGATACTGGGAGTGAATGAGTTGCGTCTCTGTGAGATGAGTCAAAACAAATACCAGACTGTGCATTTGGAATGAAGAATGTCCTTGCAGGGAAAATCCTTGTAAAGACAACCGTGCTAAAAACAACCCGACTCAATCAGTCTTGTCTAAAGCGCTTGTTTCTGTCCCAGAAGTTGCGATTTGCTTAAAGGTGTTCGTATTTTCTCAGAATTAAGCACATCTGTCTGTAAAAGTGGAAATCCTCTCTGTGTGAAAAAAAGCCTTGTGACACTTTCCACCTGTCAGCTTGAGGAGGAGGATTGGTCGGGAGCGTGAGTGAATGCACAAAGAAAGTTTTAGTGAATGTAAACCTGTTTAAACTGGATCGGGACGTGTTCCAATTACTCTCACACTTGACGGGTTGACTTTAACCAGTTTCCAAAGCACCTTACAGCTTGTTTTCTTTGGTCAACTGTTCACTTGTGGTTAAAAAAAAAAAAAAAAAAAGATGATGTTATCTCTTCCCTGTATGCATGTTTAATCTATGCTGTAATTTTTTTTTTTTTCTTCGCACCAGTTTTCCTGTCATGCTCAAATTGGCAGATAACGTACAATTGACACGTGAGATACATCACTTGAATGGAATTTTAATGGATCGTCTTGATTTCTTATAAACGGCACCCTGTCCCTCTTTGACGTGTCGGTGGGGATTTTTTTTTTTTCTCTCTTCACTATCGTTTTCATGATATAATGTTGATAAGATCCTGGCTTTTGCTGGATAAATGACAAACAGTCATTCACTCCTTTCAGAAATTGGCCGTTAGGAAACAGAAACACTTACAGGAAGAATAGATGCAGGGTCCAAAATGGACACTTGCCAAGCACCAAATGAGAGGAAAATTTGCTTAGATATTTGTCTTATTTTTGGGAATTTTTAGGAACTTTACATGGTCTGAGATCAATTGTAAGAACAATAGTCTGACCTGATGTAAGAGATGTGAACAGTTAAAGCAACCCTTGCTACACTTTACAGTATGTTTTTTTTTAAGCTAACATTAGCAGCAATAATTATAATAAACCTGGTATAAATAAGCAAATCAATCAATGGATAATATTGTATTTACAAATGAATGTAAACCCAGATGAATCAGTCCTTCCAGGATTAGATTTTTAATATATATTTGCAGCTTAAAATGACTGATTTTGTAAAGGTTTTTATAAAACATATGCTTCAGTTCTTCTGTTTTCCTGTATAAAATACACATAAATATGTGTGACATTGAAACATAGTTCATGCATTATAAATTAAACCATGGGCTGATATTAACAAATTGTTTTTTTTTTTTTGTGAAGTGCTATTTAAAAATTTATTTATTTATTTTCCTTCAGATTAGTCCCTTTATTCATCAGGGGTCATCACAGCGGAATGAACCGCCAACTTATCCAGCATATGTTTTACACAGTGGATGCCCTTCCAACTGTAACCCAGTACTAGGAAACACCTATACACTCTCATGTGCACACTCGTACACTGTGGCCAATTTAGTTTATTCAATTCACCTATAGCGCATGTCTTTGGACTGTGGGGGGAACCGGAGCACCCGGAGGAAAAATACTAACTGACCCAGCCGGGGACTGTGGGGGGAACCGGAGCACCCAGAGGAAAAATACTAACTGACCCAGACTCGAACCAGCAACCTTGCTGTGAGGCGACAGTGCTAACCACTGAGCCACTGTGTCGCCAGCTATTTAAAAATGTATTATTAATTCATTCATTCATTTTCAACCGCTTTTCCGGGGCTGGGTCGCGGGGGCAGCTGTCTTAGGAGAGAACCCCAGACTTCCCTCTCCCCATACACATCCTCCAGCTCTTCCGTGGGGATCCCGAGGCGTTTCCAGGCCAGCCGAGAGACATAGTCCCTCCAGCGTATCCTGGGTCTTCTCCGAGGCCTCCTCCTAAAAATGTATTAATAAATAAAAAATAATTTCCTTATAGTTGACGTTACTTTAAAAAGTGAGTAAACCCAATACTTTTAATGTGATTGGTTGACTTAAGATTGAGTAAACCTGTTGCTTTTCCAGCGATTAGTTGACTTTACTTTAAAAAGTGAGTAAACCCATTGCTTTTAAAGTAATTAATTGACGAGACATTACTTAAAGTGAGTTAACTCGTTACTTTTAATGTGATTAATTGACTCTAAAAGCAAGCAGGTTTACCAAATGTTTAAAGTGATTAGTTTATGTTACTTAAAGTGAGTAAACCCGTAACATTTAATGTGATTAGTTGACTTAAAAACACGAGTAAACATGTTGCTTTTAAAGCTATTAGTTGACTGTACTTCAACAAGTGAGTAAACCTGTAGCTTTTAAAGCTATTAGTTGACTGTACTTAAACAAGTGAGTAAACCTGTAGCTTTTAAATCGATTAGTTGACGCTACTTAAAGTGAGTAAACCCGTTACTTTTAATGTCATTAGTTGACATTACTTAAAAAGTGAGTAAACCCGTAGCTTTTAAAGCAATTAGTTGACATTACTTAAAAATTTGAGTAAGCCTGTTGCTTTTAAAGCGATTAGTTGACTTTACTTAAAGTAAGTAAGCCCTTTGCCTTAAAATTATTAAGACAATGAATGTAAATAAATCAAAATTAAGTTACAATGGATTTACTCACCTTTTAAAAAATGCCATATACTGCATTGGTTTAATAAGTTAAACTGTTCTCTGATATCTACATAGCAGGTTTATGGCTTTGGTAAGTTCAAAAAATCTCCAGAAACTGTTTTATAAGCTCATTCATTATTCTATAAAATACCCATAGAATTAGAAGGTTCATGATTGACACAGCATGATGTACGCTGACACGATTCAGCAGTCTACACATGTTTGTTGAAACATGCACATCAAATTTCACAATAAACACCCTATATATTAACAAAAGATGTAACTAAACATACCTTATGCCTCTTCGGAGTGGAGATGAATAAATGTATAATCTGTAAATCTTGCATTTTGCATCCTGAAGCGAGTTTGAAACATGTCTCTTATCATCGTTGCCCAGTAACGCACAGTAAACAATCTGGTGCTCGCATTTTCAAAATAAAAGTCCTACATACATGGTAAGTGAAATATACGCTTAAAAATAATGAAGGGAGGAAAGTTATCATTTTTTTCTTACTAGAAAACATTGTTGCTTATCAAACGCAGCATGAGGCGTGCATGTTAATGATCTCAGAGCTTGATGACATGGCTGCTCGTCAGGTCCAGATGAATGGCCCAAATTAGGCATACATGCAAATGCGGAGGGCATGGCCCATGAGTCTCGTCACAGTTTGTTTTGTCTTGTTTTGATTGGTCCGTTGGTCCATTGGTTTTACACTCGTGGAATTTACATGAGAACGAGGAAACAGTGGTGTCTGAGGCTCACAGTATCCCCATTTCCATATACTGATCTTTTATTATTCTACTATGCCTTGGTATACCCAATTTTTCATTTTCATTTGGGCACCTTTAAAGTAACGTAATGAATATTGGTACATTTGGTAAATGTTCATTTTGGAGCCCAAATGGTTGAAGCCTTGACCCTGGAAGATTAAGTGTTTGTTTTCCATTGCTTAGACAAACAGATAGTCCTGTCCTAATCTCATGCCTCTGGTTCAGCCAGACGTTCTGACCACTCAAACAAGCACAGCGATCCTGAATGTGTTAAACTTGTCAGTAAATCAACACTTCTAGCTGTCTAGGATAGGAGTGAGTGTTTCTGAATCCAAACAATAACACGCATCAGCTTTAATGAAGAGCAGTTGATCTGATCTGTAACAGTAGATTGTGTTATTATGATGGTTGGGTTGAACAGGATGTATCTCAGACGCAGCTTATTGACTAAACCACATCGCTGCAGGGTTGAGATCAATAACCACCGACCGTTTTCCCACACTAGCATGACCTGCTGACCTCTGATGATCCCTCAAAACCACGTGCCTCGTCAACAGTGCTTTCGAAGAGGCACATGTGCAGTATGTAGTTATGCATGTATCTGTAATATTTTTCACAATGTATGAATTAGACTTATTTATGACAGGGCAGTTCGATGCTTGATTCTGATTGATGAATGTTGATGTTGTAAGGTATGCATTTTTTTTTCAGGGAAATCCATGGCTATTGTAGTTCTAGGTAGGTTTTGACAGCAATTCAATTTCATTTGACTTTGCCAAATGATTTCTAAAAGGTAGCCATGGTTTACATCAGCAAAAGAATCCAAACTCACAAAGATACTGTAAACAATCCAATGCACTGAATAAACAACAGGATAATTTCCATATTTTGGCGTTTATTATACATAAAAAACATAAACAACTCAAGGCAAAATTGTTAGCCCTCCTGTGAAATTTGAATTATTTTCAAATATTTCCCAAGTGCTTTTTAAAAGAGCAAGGGTTATACTTTTTTTCTGGAGAAAATCTTTATTTATTTTATTATGGCTGGAATAAAATCAGTTTTTCTGGTTAATATTATTAGCCTCCTTAAGAAAAAAACAAAACTATGAATTTCCAACATTCTTCAAAACATCTTCTTTTGTGTACAACAGAACAAAAACACAAACTGGTCTGGAACAAGTCATGGGAGACTAAATTATAACGGAAACTTCCTTTTTGGGTGAACTATCCCTTTAACTTGCATTGTTAACCTTATTAACGTAGTAAAATATTATGTACTGTCATAATGGCAAAGACAAAATATATTAATTATTAGAAATTAGTTAATAAAACTATTATGTTTAAAAATGGGCCTCACGGTGGCGCAGTGGGTAGCACGATCACCTCACAGCAAAAAGGTCTCTGGTTCAAGCCTCGGCTGGGTCAGTTGGCATTTCTGTGTGAAGTTGGTGGTTCATTCCACTGTGGCGACCCCAGATTAATAAAGGGACTAAACCGAAAAGAAAATAAATGAATGAATGATATTAAATAATAAAATAAAATTGGACACACTTTACTTTATTCCAGAAGCGAAAAGTAAAATAAAATAAATAAATAAATAAAATAACAACTAAAACAAATGAAATACTTAAATATATTATATATTTATTTAGTAAAACAAAAATCTTTGTGTGTGTGTGTGTGTGTGTGTGTGTGTTTTGTTTTGAAACTCTGTTTCATTTTACATTGCACACTTTTAGACCTCACTATACACTGCACCTTTTTTTTTTTTTCTTCTTTGTCTTTCCACATGACGTGATTTAAGTCACTCCTGACATGTTGTACATTACTTAAATGGTGCAGAGCGGAGGGCAAACCCCACTCATGCCTCCATTATTAGTCTGCAGTGTGTTTTATGAGTTGAGTTTATAGAGCCGGGCCTGGGGCGGCCGTGAATTTCACCCGCTAATCCGTCTGCAGGTACTGTAAAAGCTAAACTCGTCGCTGGAACCAAATTTATGTCCTGAGTAATCTGCAGCTGACTTACGACATTACGTAGCTTGTTTTTTCCCCCCGGTCAAGGTCAGGTTTATTTATATTTAAATACCATAAACAAGTATGTTAAGACAAACACAACAAATCTAATTCAATCCATCAGTCCTGCGGAGATTAGTTGATAAATACATTGACAGAGATGAAAATCCGAGAGCTGGAACGATCTTAAAAATATCCCTAGCTCATTGATCGACCGTTTATCATGCCATTTTTTTTAAAGTCAGGAATAAATCCTCACAGATTTATTTTGTCGTTGAAGGTCAGAGCATTTCCTTTAACTGCAGAGGAAATGACTAGCCTATTTTCAACCTCCACTCCTGTTGACAGATCCAACAAATTTGTTGCAATGTCTTGAGAACAGCGAATAACCTTGAGTTCTCGGTACAGACTTATTTGACTGAAAAACATTTCTCAACATAACAGGAGATTATAATCATACTTTTGATAAAAAAAGAAACGGTTGCTCGTAACCCATTCAAGGCCTCGGGACTCAAACACATCAGGTCAAAGAGTTCGTTCTCAGTATGTCAGCTTCACAAACCGCAACAATGATTCAAGCTGAGAGATGCATAACAACACAGATTGAGAAAATAGTCTTCTTTTTTTCCCTTCAGTTTCATCACTCTGTAAATAACCTTTGGTGATTCGGTGGCTTCTTCTCAGGCTGGGCTGGTTTTGCGAGCTCAGCGTTGATGGATCTCTGGGGTGTTTACCAAGAAAATGTCTCCGTGAGGTTTTTGGAGTGATGTTTATCTGGATAGCTCAGCTGTGATGTTTTAATCTCCTCCTAACCAGTGCATAATTCTCTGCAGTGGCTGTTTGTCTCCAGGGTCTGGAAGTCTTTCGAGGATCTCGAAATATGTCGAATTAACTTTCAGCGGCGGAGATGAGATATGACAAGACTTACATACGTGTCAGTCAGTCTGAGATGGAGATAGACATCATTTAAAGGGGACCTATTATGCCTCTTTTACAAGATGTAAAATAAGTCTTTGATGTGCCTAGAGTGTGTATGTAAAGATTCAGCTTAAAATAACGCATAACTAATGTTTTCTCACGTGGAGTTATAAACACCTATTCCTCACCATAGCGGCAGATTCAAAACTCTAATGGTGGATGGCTGCTTCTCACTCAGGGTTGTCTATGCTAATGAGGGAGACATCATCACCAATGGGTGGGGCTTTCCCCTGTGATGACATATACAATCAAGTATATGTCAATCAAAGTGTTTCTACAGACTGAGTTGGTTGGGAGGGATGGGGATCTTAGATTGTAGGCGACCATCAATCGTTTTCTCAAAGGATGACAAGCTGACAAAACATGGCTGAAATTCTGACACAAGTTTTATTAATGGAGAAAATTAAAAAGCACCGCAGTGGTTGGGTGTTCTGTGTTTGTCTGAGGTAATCAGTCTACCAAAATGAGTATATTCCATACAAAGTATGAAGCTAATTGGTCAGTTCTTGTCACACGACTCGCGGTGTGCTCATGGCATTCATTCAACTTGATGCGTCTGATTGGCGCGAGCATGTCACGGGAGTCTACTCCATTGGAAATAACGAACTTGTGCGCAGAAAAGACGCAATATGCGAACAGCTCCTAAAAGGCCACCGTCATTTGCGATCTCCAGCAATTGATCTTCTTCTTGCACAGGTGGATTCACCTGATTTGTTGATAAATAGGTTATGGATCTATTCCTTGGTAGTTCGCGAGTCCTTCACTGGGCCTTTTCCTCTTTGCAAAGAAACTTTTCAAAGACGTCTGTTTCTTACTCATTTTGCTAGCTTGCGGGTTAAATTTGGGTGCTCAAGTGACCGAGATGTAAGCGACAGAATACGATCTTTTTTTAAATAAAAGATTTTTCAAAATAAAAGATCGTTCAGACTCAGATAATTAATAAAACGTAAATAATTCATGATTTTTTGTGCGGCGTTGTACCAATTAATTCACGGACCGGTACCGGTCCACGGCCCGGTGGTTGGGGACCACTGGTTTAGGTCTTTCATGGATTAATAAATGACACTAAAACTGCGAGTAGGTGGCGGCAAGTCGATGAGTTTCAATGTTTAAGTGAATTATTGGTTAAATTAATTGATATAGCACTTTTAATGTGTATTGCTGACCCAGGCAATTCGAATGTCACTTTGTAGCAGCATTCAATGCTAATTGTGTCCCATCATCCATCATGTTTTTGGAAATAAATTCTGAAGCTCACATGAGATGTCGCAGAAGCGTTTCCAGCACAAGTTAGATATTAATGATAATTGCATATCATTTTGTAATAAAACGTGTTGCATATTTTATTGGTCCAGACTGCAGAAATATATTTTTCACAAAATGTTTTCCACTTCTCTTAATCATTTAAAGGGTTAGTTCACCCAAAAAATGAAAATTACCCCATAATTTACTCACCCTCAATCCATCCACTTTTCTTCCATGCTGTGTAATGGTGTTGGATAGTGGCTTTTATTTTGAAGCTTCCAAAAGCTCATATATCCATCTTCAAAACTAACCCATATACCACCAGAGGGGTAACACATGTCTTGTAAAGCACACTGATGTGCTTTTGTAACAAAAATATTCAAAATGTTGAATTATATACTCCAATCACTGACTTTCAGCTGCCGAATGCATGTTATGAGAATGTAGGTTCAAACAGTAATGATATATTTTCATGACTGAAATTACAAATAATATTTATTTATTTTCCTTCTTCTTAGTCTCTTATTTATCAGAGCTCGCCGCAGCAGAAGGAACCACCTCTATTCCGGCATATATTTTACGCAGTGGATGCCCTTCCAGCTGCAACCCAGTACTGATAAACACCCATACACTTTCACATTCACAGACACTCATACATTACTGCCAATTTAGTTTATATAATTCACCTATAGTGCATGTCTTTAGACTGTGGGGGAAACCGGAGCACCCAGAGGAAACCCACCCCAACACAGGGAGAACAGGCAAACTCCACACAGAAATGCCAACTGGACTCAGAAATGCCAGCCGGGACTCAGACCAGCGACCTTTTTGCTGTAAGGCGACAGTGCTAACCACTGAGCCACAGTGCTGCCTACAAATAATATGTTTCATGCAAATGCTTACTTTATGACTTGGTAGAGTTAGTGTATTTATTTCTAATAATTGTAGCTGATAATTGTACGATTCGGGAAGCGGAGACAGCCAAATATGAGGTAACGTGGGAGTCTTTAAGTTAATATTTTCAAGACAAAATGTCCAAAATCCAAATATGAACTTCATATATGTATATATATATACGGTATTTGTCAATAAATTTGTATATAATGTATCATAGGCAGCACTGTTGCTCAGTGGCTAGCACTGTCGCCTCACAGCAAGAAGGTCACTGGTTCGAGTCCCGGCTGGGCCAGTTGGCATTTCTGAGTAGAGTTTCCATGTTCTCCCCATGTTTGTGTGACTTTCCTCTGGGTGACTTTCCTCCAAAATGGCTGCCACCAACCTACAGGTTCTCCAGATGATCGCTAGCACTTCATTACAGCCAGATCCTCTGTTACTGCCAGAGCTGCCAGATCCTCCGCCGTCAGAGTTGCCCCCGTGGCCAGAGCCATTGATGTCGCTACAACTCTCTGAATCCCTTGAATGGTGGGTGCCAGAACCCTCGGAATTCTCAGAATGGTCAGAGTCGCCACCTGATTTCCACGAATGGCCAGAGTCACTGCCTGGGTTCTACGAATGTCCAGAGTCGCCGCCTGGGTTCCACGAATGGCCAGAGCCGCTACCTGAGTTCCTCGAATGGCCGCCACAGCCGTGTGACTTCCCAGAACTGCCAGAGCCATGTGACCCTTCAGTACTTCCTGAACTAAAGCCTCCTGACCCACTGTGGGTGTATGACCCGCCTGTGCCTGCTGAACCAAAGCCTCCTGACCCACTGAGTTTGAATGAACTGCCAGTGCCTCCTGAACCTAAGGCTCCTGACCCACTGGGATTCGATGAACTGCCTGTGCCTCCTGAACCAAGGCCTCCAGGCCCTCCGCAGCTCCACACTCCAGGCCTTCTGCAGCTCCATGCTCCAGGCCCTCCGCTGCTCCACGCTCCAGGCCCTCCGCAGTTCCACGCTCCAGGTCCTCCACAGATCCACGCTCCAGACACACCTCCGCTACATGGACCTGGCCCACCGTCCCGCCCCCTGTTCGGCCTCTGCTCCACCTCCCTCCTGGACTGTATTTGGAGCGTCTGGAATTCGAGGGGGGGCTATGTTATGATCACCAACGATCTAGCAACTGCAGATTGCTGGGAAACATGCAGTTCGCTGGTGAACTACAAATCCGCCACATTATGGACTACAACTCCATACGCACACACACACAGCTGTTCCGCTTTCGGTTGATTACACACACACAGCATAGTCAATCCGACACATTAACTTTTCTGATTTTTACTTTAATTTAGTAATAACATGCACTTTTTAAAAAAGCTGCTTTGGAATTAACATTATTGTGAAAATCGCTATACAAATAAACTTGAATTAAATTGAACATAGTTGAGAATATTTTATATTTTTAATCAGTTTAGTATATGAAATGCTGAATCCTTAAAAACAGTGATTAAAAATAATAATAATTGTTTTTGCATATTCTTGTCATTTTTATTCGTCCTGATGTACCCTACAATAAATAGGGCACAGCATATGAATGCACAGCATATGAATACAACTCAAAAATTTTAATTACCATTTTTTTTACTGCTCTAAACAATGTAATGACACAAGCAAATGCTAATTTCGATTTTTTTTATTCTCTGGTTTCAGGAGGATATATAAAAAACCTTAATGACATTTCAGTGGGTATATTGAACAAAACTCACTCTGTGTTTGTGATGAAGTGCAGTAAGCTGAAGAAATTTCCCTGCAAGGAAGTCAATATTAGCTCTGTATTATGGGGTGTGATTCTTTGTTGTCATGGCAGATTGTAATAAGCTCGGCGTAGTAATTTTAGTCTGTGGGTTTATTTTAATTGCTTGAAGTTTTGGTATTTCTCCCAAAGTTGTTCTCGACTCCATTTGTGGCACATCAGGGAAATGTTTTTTGACCAGGAATCCCAATGACTGAGCAGAACATGGCCCACTTGCTTCAAACAACCATGAAATTGTGTGGAGCCAGATAAGACCTGCTTAGACACGTCTCGCTCTGAATAACCTTCTCCACCTGCATCCATGCCGCTCTCCTTTTAGCATCTGCTGTATTTTCTCAACTAGCCTGTACCACATACAGTTGAAGCCAAAATTGTTAGACCCCTTGAATTATTAGCCCCCTGTATATTTTCCCCCAATTTCAGTTTAATGTAAAGAAGATTGTTTTCAACACATTTCTAAACATAAGAGCCAATTTGTTCTATATTTGCCATGGTGACAGTACATAATATTTTACTAGATATTTTACTAGTCCTAGTCCTAGTTATTGTAATCGTAGTAGTAGTCATCGTCATCGTCATCGTCATCGTCAGCGTAGTAGTAGTAGTAGTAGTAGTAGTAGTAGTAGTAGTAGTAGTAGT
>CAIGQW010006086.1:368574-385022 GCA_903798125.1 Danio choprae
TAATATTTGAAAATAAATTCACAGGAGGGATAATAATTTTGAGTTCAACTGTATGTGCGTGTATATCTCTTTAAGGCAGGCATGAACTTGAGCTTGTGTGTTTGTCTCTTGTCAGGCTGAAGTGATTGAGAGCGAGTGCAGGCCCAGTTGTAAATAAGCCTCTGGCTACAGTTAGCTCTGCCAGTGTGCAGGAGGATTCCTGTCTGCCAGACAAAGCCCTGTTACTCTTTAACCTAAACAGGGAACTGAATTGAAGTGAAATTCCTAGTTAATTGTACAGTATAATCTCTGCTAATGCTCCCTCTCAGAAACATATTTCTATTCGATGGACACCAGAGCAGCTGATTTGATTTATTTCAGCTAATTTACAATTTTCTCAAAAATACTACTTTGTCTAAATACTAATTTGTTTTATTATTAAAGGAATAGCAATCAATGAGTAATATATTACTCATTGATTGCTATTCCTTTAATAATAAAACGAATTAATAAATAAACTAGGTGTGTGAACACTGGTCTCGGTTAAAGTCCACATAAACCAAAAGCTGCGACTGTTTTTTGTATTTTCATATTGTGACGCAGTTCCTAGAGAAACGGAATATTAAATGAGAAACAGTGGGCGTGGCTTGTTTTTTCTACTGTGAGCTGATTGGATGTAGTAAAGTAGGCGTTTCATTCAGAAAGATGGGGAAAAGGGTTCGGGGAGAGTTATTACAACTTAACAGATGCCTCCTCCTCATCATTTCTGTTTGTTGTCAAAACTGACAGTTGGAGGGGGTGTGGTTAAGTATGTTAGCCACGCCCAATACATCAGACAGACATAATCTGACACTTGAACTCAGAGGTGTCAAACTCATTTTAGCTCAGGGGCCACATAGAGGAAGATCTATTCCCAGGTGGGCTAGACTGATAAAATCATGGTATATATAACTTAAAAACAACAACTTCAGATAGTTTTCTTTGTTTTAATATGATCAACATAAAACAAAGCTGGAGCCTGAGGACAACATTATCTCCCGGCAATTTGTAACTTTTTGATTTAGTGGCTAATTCATATGAATTCGTATGATCTCGTTCGTACAATTTAGTACGGTTTGCTTATCCACCAATGACGGTTGGGTTTAGGGGAGTGGTTGGGTGCCACGCCTCCTTTTTTATATCATACATCTTTGTACGAATTAGTTGCATGTTCTCCCCGTGTTCGCATGGGTTTCCTCTGGGTGCTCTGCTTTCCCCCACAGTCCAAAGACATGCGCTATAGGTAAATTGAATAAGCTAAATTGCCCATAGTGTATGTGTGTGAATGCGAGAGTGTATGGGTGTTTCCCAGTGCTGTAAAACATATGCTGGATAAGTTGGCGGTTCATTCCACTGTGGCGACCCCTGATAAATAAAGGGACTAAGCCAAAGGAAAATTAATGAATGAATGAATATCCCCCCTCTTTCCCTGTACTGGGTTGTGGCTGGAAGGGCATCTGCTGCGTAAAAAATATGTTGAAAGAGTTGACGGTTCGTTCCGCTGTGGCGACCCCTGATAAATAAGGGACTAAGCCGAAGGAACATTAACGAATGAATGAATATTCCCCCTTAGTCTCTTGTACTCTGGAATATATTTTTCCTAATCATAACCTGCAGGCATTTCATGAGGTAATGCAGAGCTGTTCTGTATGTGCAGAAGAAAATAAAAAACAATGGAGGAAAAAATAAAAATGTTAATCTGCATTGTCCACATGGTGAAATGTCAGAAGGCATACGCAAACACTCCCCTCTGTCCGCCTTGTGTCCAAGCCGTCAGCCAGTCTCAGCACACAACGCTAATGCACTCCAGATAAACCACAGCAAATAGACCACAGCAAAGACTTGACAAAATGTTGTATAAAGCCACAGAAAAAACACCTATTTCTCGAAGGCTGCGACTATGCGCTGCCTTCAAACAGAATTCAGCGTGTCTATGGATTTATGGGTCCCAGCAAGTGGCCTAACGGGCCGTGGGGGTGGACCTGCAGAGCACTGAGCAGCAGCACGTTTTAGGTAAAATAGTCTTTTTTTAAAGTAGTAAGATGGTTACTTTACAAGTCTGGGAGGAACAACTGTACAGGACTTGCAATATATTAAAATCTCTGCCAGTAACGACTATATCCAAAAGGCGCAGAGCGTGAGGCAGTGACCTCCACACTTTGCAGATGGCGTCCAGGGGTGCTCTGTTATTCCATCCTCCACGCTCCCTATTTTTGCACTTGTCAATAGGACGAGCTCTATATTCGTTCACACTTTCTAGAGTTTCCAGATTCCATTGTGAGCCCAAGTTGCTCGGGCGGTGTGTTGACGTGGTGTTAGTATGGTGCTGGATGAGTTTCCTAACAACTTATGAGAAAGTGCTGCATCTTGGACATGATTGGATTTTATTGTACTGCACTTGGAGATTGTCTTTTGTTTTCAACATGTCTGTACTTGAGTATTTTCTGTCCTTCTTTACTTTTTTTGACAGAAAAATGTTTACACTGTAAAAAGAAAAAAGAAGTAAAATTTAAGGTAAAAAAAAACGTAAAAAATACAGTAAAAACCGTAAAATATATTTCAGCATTTTACAGTACCATTTTACCATATTTCATTAATTTACAGTGTTATACAATGTTTTAAAGTAATAACATCTACACATTTATACCTTTGGTACACAGACAAAAACACAAACATAAGCTTCCGTGGATGAGAAAATCATAGGATATACAAATGCTTTTCCCACAAGCAGAGACACATATATAATATATAAAATTTGTTCTAAACTACTAAAAACAATCATGGTAACACACATACAATTCATGTAATGCAATAATATCAACATTGGTTGTAACATATAACTAGGGCCAGACAGAATCTGCGGACATTTCATACTATTTCTGCTGAGAATTTTGTAAAAATCTGTGGATTTATGCAGAATTATTTTGGCAGTAACATAACTAAAAACTTAATATATGAAATAAAAAATAATACCTTTTAATGTTTACAATGCAAATCTGTCTAGATCCACTTATTAGATCCACTTATAAGTCTCTTATATAATAGATCTACTAAAAGACAGACAATTTTACTTTACATACGGTATTGTAAATAAATCAAATGAACACTTTCATATTAGTCAATATTATAACTGAAATTAATTTAAAAATGGAATAATTATAAATTTACACAAGTAAATAAATAGACTCAATGATGGGCTAAAAATCTGCATCCAAACAGGCCTACATACAACTCTAATGCACATAACTGATAAGAACAACTAAAAAGTAGTGTAGTAATGTCAACAAAAAAACATACAAATACTCATGCAGGAAATTCTGGAATAGTCTGGAAAAGCCAGAGGCGAAACTGAACCTGGTTTCTCTCAAGTTTTCTCTCAATTTGTGAAGTTTGTTCCTCGCCACCATCGCCACTGGCTTGCTTGGTTTGGGACATATGGAGCTGCACATTGATGGATTTGCTCTTCAGTGTTTGGACTTTTAGTAGTGAAATTTAAACTAAACTGAACTGAACTAAACTGAACTTCAACTTTGAAAACTGGACTGACACAGTTTCAATTTACTAGAACTGCTTTGACACAATCTACATTGTAAAAGTGCTTTAGAAATAAAGACGAATTGAATTGATTATTCACCGTGTATTTTAAGGAAACTTACTATTAACCAGGATTCATTCATTTTCTTTTCGGCTTAGGCCCTTTATTAAGCTGGGGTCGCCACAGCGGAATGAACCGCCAATTTATCCAGCATATGTTTTACGCAAAGAATGCCCTTCCAGCTGCACTGGGAAACATCCACACACACTCATTCACACACATACACTACGGACAATTTAGCTTACCCAATTCACCTATACCGCAAGTCTTTGGACTTGTAGGGGAAACCGGAACACCCAGAGGAAAACCCACGCCAACACGGGGAGAACATGCAAACTCCACACAGAAACGCCAACTGGCCCAGCCGAGGCTCGAACCAGCGACCTTCTTGCTGTGAGGCGATCGTGCTATCCACTGCGCCACCGTGCAGCCCATTAACCAGGATACAGATAGTATTTTTACAGTTACCATTGAAATGACAGCTATGTTTTACATTGATAGACTTAATTCGTCAAGGATAAACAAAAAAGTTTTAAAAACTAAACTTCTTACCATTGTGGTCCTTAATGTAAAGTACAGATTAGGAGACTCCTGGTAACAAGTACACTGACATGGTGTTTAACATACCACAAAATCCATCAATTCTCTTGACTGCTTAAAGCCAGCTTTTAGATTTGAAACTAAAACTAACTACATTTACAAAAAATTTTATATCCACAGGTAGCAATAAAAAAAATGCCTCAGAAAATGTGAAAGACCATTGTAACAAAGACTCAGAGGGCCGACGATCTATATCCAGCTTTATTGACAGGCTAGTGGCTAACAATAAGAGTCCAGAAAGCAGGCTAATGCTGGGGCAGGCAGCTAACAATCAGAGTACGAAGTCAGGCAAGGATAATAACAGAATGACAAACCAGGAAAATCGCTCAGTAATGATCGCCAGGGCATATCAGGACTTCGCATAGACTGGTGGTAGAGAAGGGTATATATAGTGTGTGTGATAGGTTTCAGTTGGCACTGAAACAGTTCCAGGTAAGTTGGCTGCTTGGTAATGTAGTTCAAGTGTGTATGTGTCAGTATTCGGGTGAGAGTTCCCACTGGTGATGCGGAGGGGGCAGAGCGAGTGTAACAACCCCAAATGGTTTTAAAATGGCATAATACAATATCCATAAGACTTTGCCTAGTTTTATAACAGCGTTGCTTGTTTATGCTTGATAAAAGTGTAGTTTAATAAAAAGCTGCTTTATTATTATTATTGTTTGCATCATATCTATAGGTAGCCAGTCAAGGCACTTAAAATGGGAAACCTCAACACGTGTTGTTCTCTGTATAAGTACAGTTTCTGAACTCCCCCAAACCCCTTGATTGTTTATTTTTCTTCTGGGAAGGTAGATGTCACATTATCCCAAAAATCCATGCCCCATATCTGACTTTATAACTTCTGCAGAATACAAAATAAAATATTTGGATGACTATTAGTAACCAAACGTCTACTGCACAAACAAAAAAACAAGACTCATTCCTCAAGTGATCTTTTATATAACAAGAAAGAAATCAGGCTCTGAGGGAAAAAAGTGAGAATAAAAAAATTATGACAGTATTTTCATTTTTGGAGAGTCTGAAAGCCCCACCTCCTTTATGGCTGGAATAAAACCTTTGTATTTATTTTTTTAAACTATTATTTGTGTTGATTGGCTACAGAACAAACCACTAGTGTCTAAGAACTTGCCTAATTAACCTAATTTGTCTAGTTAATCTACATTAGTTAGGCCTTTAAATTGCACTAAGTTAAATACTAGAATCTCACAAAAAAATTGAAATATATTATATACTGTCATCGGGAGTAATGACAAAATAAATTAGTCATTATTATGAAGATGTACACATAGACATCACTTATATACTGTATAACTGCAGGCTAACCATATTTATATATAATAACTTAAACTGCGACAGCACAGTGGCGCAGTGGGTAGCACAATCGCCTCACAGCTAGAAGGTCACTGGTTCGAGCCTCGGCTGGGTCAGTTGGCATTTCTGTGTGGAGTTTGCATGTTCTTCCTGTGTTCGTGTGGGTTTCCTCCGGGTGATCTGGTTTCCCCCACAATTCCAAAGACATGGAGTACAGGTGAATTGGGTGGGCTAAGTTGTCTGTAGTGTATGAGTGTGGATGTTTCCCAGTGATGGGTTGCAGCTGGAAGGGCATTCTCTGCGTAAAACATATGCTAGATAAGCTGGCGGTTCATTGCACTGTGGCGACCCCAGATTAATAAAGAGACTAAGCCGAAAAGAAAATGAATGAATGAACTGCTAAATGCTATTAGTTACTAGTTATGTACTAGTTAACTATGGTAAACTATGGTACCTAATAACCTTAACTTTTCCGAATTTGATTGTAACGCATTAATGTACACTTTTTGTAAAGCTGTTTTGAAACAATAATTATTCTAAAAAGCACTATACAAATAAACTTGGCTTGAATTATTTAAAAAAAAAGTTAAGAAAACAATTATGCATTTAAGAATATCTTCTCTCCATTAAATAGCACTTACGAAATATAAAAAAAATAATACAAAAACTCACTGAAGGACTAATAATTTTGCCTTCAAGTTTATATAATGTTAGGTAGGCAAGTAAAAAGTGATGTTCCATTAAACACATGCACTAGATCCGAATGAGCATCCTTTAAAATATGTGGCCTATCCAGTTCCGGAGACCCAATCAATTTGTTCCGTCGCAAATTACGGGCTCTGTGATCTTTCAAATCCATGCGTGTCCAACACAGTTTACACGATGTCAATTTATTTGTGAGAAATCGCTTTGTTTTGGTCCAAAATGTCAAAACAACGGTTAGATCGCTCCTCGCCCGCTCCCTCGGAGCTCAGGGTAAAAATAAACCATGATCTAGCGGGGGCAATTGGTGGATCAAATGATGAGATGAGAGACAAACTACACCTTAATGCTCCAACCTGACCGGTGTTTAAAATTCTTTTCCCGTGACACTGTAATGTAATGCAAGGGGACCAATCAAGAGCTTATTATGCTACACTCATCTAAGTCATTATCGCTGTAATCAGTATTTATACACAAGTGGCTTTCTCGCTCGCTCTAACGCGCTCGCTCTCGCCCGCTCCTTCTCTCCGCACTTTGTTGAAACATGCTCCTCTATCTAGATCTCATGCATGAAAAGAGATCTGGTTCCCTTTGTCGAGGCTTGTATCTCCCAGGTCCCTGAGAGCTTGTTGGAGCATTACATCATGCGCTGGAACAAAGAGGTGCTGGGATGGGCTGGGTAACGGGAAGGGATGGAGGTTGGGCTGGTGCTGAGATCAGGTTTTTGGGAAAAGTCATGGGAAGTTAGAGGAAGTAAGGAAAGAAGGACATGAATTAGTGTGGGAGCAGATGGAAAAACTAGCTTTCTCAAATCCAGGTAAAGCTGGCTGCTGAAACAAGCCACTTTTAAAGGCTTTTACGAGACCCTGACATGTACAATCGTTTGCAGTCAGATATTCCACAACCGAGCTAAACGATTATGTGCGCAGAAAGGATGTTGAGTTTTCCGTATGACGCTCAAACGTCAACAGGCAGACATATTTCCAAAACATGGCAGACAATTAGTCGGTTTCATAGTATTTGCACTGTTGTGGTTTGCACTGAAGAAGCTTTGGACTCATCCAAGAATTCAGATACAGCAGCCAGGAAATATGTGTTCCAAACACTACCGAAATGCAACACTTCGTCATATTCTTTATCCACAATTCAATGAGTTGCAAATTTGTCTTGAACACTGTGAACATTGAAACCAACTGTAGCATGAGCAGCAGAGTTTTTAGCGTCATGGTATGCACTGGATTCAAGTTTCCTGCATATCTGTTTTCTCATTATTGCCCCAATCTGAATTTTGGATCAGTTACGACATTTTTCACAGGATTATGATAAGATGATTAGCAGACGTGGCTCGAGGCTTATACCTTTGACTTGTAATTTCATTATTTGGCTTTTACGCACACCGGTTTAATTTACACAACTGCGGGATTGTGAAACAGCACTGGCATTATCAAATATTTTTATGCAAGCTCCAGTCGAGAGGGTTGGATGACAAAAATGGCCTTGCGCACTTGACCTGTGAATCTGTGTGTGCATATGCTAGCGTGCCAGCGTGTGCATGCCTTGTACTGGGATTGACTTGACGCTCTTGCAGATACTCAAATTTCTTCATAAATCCTAGCACACTCCACCTCTGGGTTCCCCTGCACCTGGCACTGGGAGATCAAGCGCCACATGAACCCTTAATTCCAGGAACGATGGCCTTGTGGGATTCAGACGCATCGGAACATGGGAGCTCGTCAGGTTGCCCACCAATCAGGTAATAATCCTCTAATGCCTGCAGAGCTAATCAGCCTCCTCGCTGCCAGGCCTCTACACTGCTTTTGGCTTCGGGTTCTGGCTGAAGTTTCTGATGAACTTGACAGCAGCAGGGCTGGTGGGATCACGCTTGACCTGAACTTGCTCTGGCTTCTTTGGTTGTAAAAGAGCTCACTCCAAAATAAACATGTTATCATCATTCTTTTTGCCCTTCTGTTGCTATAAATGACCTTTCTTGAGTGGAACACTGAAGTTTTGTAGAATCTACCAGGTACAGTTCTTCCATCTAATGGAGATTAATTGTGGGTAGGAGATTGAACCTTTATGTTGACTTTTGAGTTAAAAATTATGGGGCACCATTTTAACAGTAAAAAAAATCATTGTTTAGGTTATCTTTTTCTAAAATTACCCCAACATATATAAAAATCATCATTTTATATTTTCATGTCCACATTTAAGGCTAATTTATATTTGTCACATGCCTTGCGCATAGCCGTGCATTTATACATCTGCGTGCTGCTGTTAGTGTTGCTCTACAATAACACTTCCAAAACACTAGCTGGCAGCGGGTTATAAGTTCCTCTGTGTTGAGTTTCTTCGTTGGTGTTTTGATTTTCTAAATGCTACATTAATGTACAAGTAGCTAAAACTCACTCATTCAGAGGCGGGAACCAGCGGACGTGCAACAACTTTAATCATAAGGTAAACACAAAACAAAAGTTTCCATATGGAGCACCTTCATGGGATTTGACACTTGTTAAACACTCGCTTCAATGGGCTCACTGCTCTCCCGTGGCTCTCGGCCCCGCCCACACTCATCAACACTACCAAACTGACCAATTACAGAGCTTGTGATAAGTGTCGTCGCAAGGTGTAGTTACATTTTGAGAGGTACGCGTTGTCGTCAGCCATGATGAGGGATTTGCGACTGCTCTAAGGCTGCGTCGGACCATATGTGTGCACTCGATGCAGAAGTATAAATCAGCCTTTAGGGTACAACGGTTGTTCTTCAGGTTTTTACACCACATTTTTACACCACAAAACTTATTAGCACAAAAATGCACACTCCAACTCTTATATAAATATGAAAAATAGGCCCTTTACTTTTAGTAGAAAAAAATGAAATTGAAATTATATTTAGCTGCTTTATTCTAGAGGTTTAGTGAAGGCGGGTCAATTTTTGACCAGAAAGATGAACGGTGTATTCTAGGACAACACAAGGTTTAATAAACGTCTTATAGACTAATTATTGTGCTAGTTTGTATTTCTGTAGCTCAATCGGCTTTGCTTGTTAATATCAATGCCAGTTCAGTCCCATGCACGAACTGGAAAATGCAATGGAAGTCACTTTGGATAAAAGCAGCTTTCAAATTTATACATGTGATGTAAATGAATATATTACTGTCTTCATGTAGATGAAGCAGTAAAGCATAGCTCTAGCAAACACCATGGTTTTATTTCTGGGGATAGCATAAACTGATAAAAGATATTCCTTGAATGCAATGTAAATTATTTGTATAAACCTTTCTGCCAAATGCATAAATATGTATATTAAAAGGATAGTTCAGCCAAAAATGAAAATTCTGGCATCATGTACTCCCCAAACGTCTGTTCTTCTGGTGAACACATAAGAAGGTATTTTGGAGGAAGATAACAACCTGTAACCGTTGACTTTCATAGTATTTGTTTTTTTCCTGCCATATATGTCATTGGTTACAGGTTTTCAGCTTTCTTCAGAATATTTTCTTGTGTGTTCAACAGAAGAAAAAGACTCGTAACATTTTATAACCACTTGAGGGTGAGTACAATGCTTTCCCATAATAGTAGGATGCTAATAATGGGGTCTTGCTATTGATTTCCAGGTAACTTATGAAGTAATAAAATCTATATATTAAATGCAACATAAGCTATTTGGTTAAAGGTATCTGGAAAATGTGTACACGTAAAAAAACTAAACAAAAAAACAACAACACCATGGTTATTACTTTGAATTCACAGGAATGCATGATCTAAAAAGCGTTTCCTGAATGCAATGTATGTAATTAGTGTTCACCTACAGATCCCGACAAATATAATAAATAGCTCTGTAATGTTCACATAATCTGTTTTTACAAAGAGGTTAATGTTCGTTGGTCTGAAGTTTACGTGTTGCAAGCAGCGTAATTAGATCCCATTTCTCATTTACTCGACTTCTAGTCACACATCTTTTCTGTAATTCAAGACGCTGTTATGCTGACAGGTGTTTTGCACTGCATGATGAAAATCCTTTAATAGGATTCACATAGTGGGAGGATTTTTGTCTCGCACCAACATAAAGGTGTATTTAAGCTTTTGTACATTTGAATTAAAAACGAATTGACTTAAAAATAACGGCAACATGTCTGAATGTGTTGTAATAACAGTCCTCAGATTTCAGTCGACGAGGCCAGGACATATGAGTCCAATAATCTTGTGAGCTGCTTAATTAAGGAACATTTGAAGGCGTAAGAGCAGTTGTCCCCAACCTTTTTATCACCGCGGACTGGCCAACGCTTGACAATTTTACCATGGGGGGTGGTCTTGTCACGTGACTCGTGGTGCACTTACGGCATTCTAAAAACTTGAAATGTTTTTAATTGGGTGTCGTGTGCGCGTCGCTCCCAATATTCGTGCCTCCATTGGAAATAACGAACCTGCGAGCGGAAAAGATGCAATATGTGATTGGCTGCCATCATTTGCAATCTACAGCAGTTGATCTTCTTCCTGATAATTATGTATTAATTCATAATTCATAATTTCTTGTGCGGTGCAGTACCAATTGACAATCCCGCAGCCTGGAAGTTCTGGACCACTGTGTTAGAGGATCCAAAATTTGACGGGAAGATTCCGCAGATATCTTTTGGCCAAATTCACATGAATGCATTGTGACAGCATGAGTAAAACAAATCTATACAGTGTTTTCCACAGTGGTAAGCCACTTTTTCACTGAAAGGTACGGTAATGGTTAAGTTTTGCATGGTTTGTTTGCTTGGTTTGCATGTCCTCTGCAGTTTAGTACCACTTAAAGTGGGTGGGATTATCGCTGTAATTGTGCCACCTCTACTGCCATGACTTCCTGAAGAAATGTTTTCATTCCGGGTCATCCCATCCAGTCGGATCTGATCCTACATTTTGTCATTAAGCAGACACTTTTGTCCAAAGTGACTTGAGGATGCATTCAGTGATTCAACAAGCAGAGGCAATACACACAAGAAGGGATAATTCTGCAACGGAACTATTTGTGCTCAGAGAATTAATTGCAAGAGTAAGGAGGAGTAAATTATTTTATTTTTTGAGAGAGAGAGAGAGAGAGAGAGAGAGAGAGAGAGAGAGAGAGTGAGAAGAACGTTTCTACAGATGGTTTGTCAAGCCCACTCACCTGCGTGAGGCACACTTCATAAATGCACTTATTTTTTGCTTAATAAAAAAAATGAGGAATGTCTGGACCTTTTCTACTGACCATGGTGCTTCAGTTTCAGGTGTAATTTTCTATAAATGGTTTGAAAATCAACAATACAGCAGTGGCTACTGCTATGTATTTAAATATAATATTTAAATTGGTTTCTCTTGTTGCCAATTCAGTGATACTAGTAGTAACAATCCCCTCAGACCAATCAGTGATCAGCAGTGTGTATATATACCATTTTGCTAATGGTACGTCTCGCTTGTTTAGTTCACTTGTCACCAGTTACTAGTTTATATATGTATATATAGGTTCAATTTTGGATTGAATTTTGCATTTGAAGAACAGGTTGTAAATGCAAATTGCTCCCCACAGTCCAAAGGCATGCGCTATAAGTGATTTAAATTAACTTAATTGGCTGTAGTTTATGAGTGTGTGTGAATGAGTGTATGGGTGTTTCCCAGTAACGGGTTGTGGCTGGAAGGGCATCGGCTGCGTAAAACATATGCTGGAATAGTTGGCAGTTCATTACGCTTTGGCAACTGCTGATAAATAATGGACTAAGCCGAAGGAAAATGAATGAATGTATAACTTATTAAATACATATATAATTCATATTATTCATATTCATATTAATTCATATTCATAATAAAGCCTCAGAGCCACATTTTAATTTTAAACTGCAGTGTCCATGTTTATTTAAAAAAAATCTCTTTTTAGAGGTTAATTTTGAGTGGTTAGAGAATTGTTTTGTTTTTTTAACCCACGTATTAGAGGTTCAATTCTGAGTATAGGCAGGAGTTGTAAATAGGGTCAATACCCACATCTCAAGGTGTCCCAATTGCTTTGCGTGTGTGCGCCTAAAAATGTGCGTTACCTGTTTCTAACAGTTGTCTAATAACCAGGATGGGTTATCATATTTTACTTCATGTTACTTTCACTTCAGCTGATATGCATGCAGTAGACATAAAGGCAGCTCACTAGGTTTTGGAACAGGCCGTGTATGCGATCATATATTTATCTCATATTTTACAGCCGTTCAGGTTTATAAGCTCTCAAAAGGTACTGCACTCGAGAAAAAGAGGCCTAAAGTGGGTTAAAGAAATTCCTATCTGGCTCCAGATGCAAATGAAAAATGGACAACTGTCTCTAAAGTTCATTGTTTGGAGAGCAGAATGTGTTTAAGATTAATATCTACACATATATAAATGCAGGACATTCTAAAGTCATGCAATGAATCTTCGGAAGGTGGGCTTGTTATCCCCAGGCCACACACTGCGCTCGGTATTAAACTAATATCAGATCAAAGGTGGATAATTAATCAGTCTTCAAAGGGACTGTCATTGTAAAAAATCGGCCGTCATGTACATTCACAAGCTGCTGAGCGGTTGGTTTTGGCAAGATGCGTCAAGCAAGAGCGAGAAATGGCGTTAGATGCGAAAGACAGTGATGGTGCCATAGACTTCCTGCCCTACTGGCAGAGAACTTTACGATTTGGCCCTTTGACTAAAGCAGAACAAAACATTATTGCACAAACAGATATAAAAGCATTTAATGACTGGATTGGAAAAGCCATTACTGAGAGTAGAAAAGGCGAAAATGCGAAGGAAAAAAAAAGAAAATGCTGGAATTGCCAAGGAGAAGATGAGTAATCCGCTGTGTGGCCAAGGAAACAACTGAAAATATTAAAGACATTGCTAATATCCCACAAGTTTAGCAAACCTAAACACTGACGGGGAAAAAAGAAAATGCATGCTTTAATAGCCAGCCCGGAAAACCACAAGAAAGACTGGCTTAAACTAACACATCCTAGCCAAGGAACACTGGACTGTGAACACTTCAAAGAAAAAAGAAAGACTACAAGAAGAGGTAATGATTATACAAACAACTGAGATCAGGCGTTCGCACTCTGCTTTACTTTAAAGGAGGTCAAGGAATTAAAGTATCGTCAGGTTTGGTGTCAGCTTCATTATCTTGAGCCAAAGTCTTTGATTATTTGATTTTGTATTCTTTTTGGAGACTCTTTATAAAGGGAGTATTCCCTACAGTGTGTTCATTGTGTTTTTGTAGGCTGATTTTGAGACAGAGACCTGGCAACAAATCCCGACTTGCCCGTGACATTGATTTGAGCTCTCGAATACGTCCATCCCATTAGCCAAAGGCCTTTGAAAATAAATGCTGACTCCACACACTTGCTTCTCGGAATTGGAGGCTTTTCCAAACACAGGTTCAGAAAGCCTTTTTGTAGGCAATTGAAAAAGAAATGAACAAGAATCACCATCCAATATAGCATTGTGTTTCTGTCATATTTAACTACTGGCTTAACATCTTTTTTTCCTCTCCTAAAAAGTCAGATTCATGCGAGGATAACGTTTGCACAATGAAGACAAGCATCATTTGAACAAATGTCAAGATTAAGTTGCGTTAACATTGTCTTTGATCCAGAAGTAATGAACAACATAATGCAATACCAGCACTGTATAAAATGTTATTACACCAAAGCAATACAGAACAATAAATCCAATACATTCATTCATTAATTTTCATTTCGGCTTAGTCCCTTTATTAATCTGGGGTCGCCACAGCGGAATGAACCGCCAACTTATCCAGCATATGTTTTACACAGCGGATGCCCTTCCAGCTGTAACCCATCACTGGGAAACATCCACACAATCTCATTCACACACATATACTACGGACAATTTAGCTTACCCAATTCACCTTTATCGCATGTCTTTGGACTTGTGGGGGAAACCGGAGCACCCGGAGGAAACCCACGACAACACGGGGAGAACATGCAAACTCCACACAGAAACGCCAACTGACCCAGCCGAGGCTTGAACCAGCAACCTTCTTGCTGTGAGGCGAACGTGCTACCCACTGCGCCACCGTGAGGCAAATCCAATACAATCCAATACAAAAAAAATTAAAATGTAGAGAAATGTCTGTAAAAATTCATTCATTCATTCATTTTCCTTCGGCTTAGTCCCTTATTTATTAGGGGTTGCCACAGCGGAATGAACCGCCAACTATTCCAAAATAGTGTAGACGTAATAATTTGTATACTGTACAAACTGTATTTGTAATTCCCCCTACACCTAAACTCAAAGCTCACAGAAATCATTCTGTATTTTTATATTTTCAAAATAATTTTTGAGATTTGTGAGCTGTTTTCATCATGGGGACCAATGATATTTACTTATATTGCTATACTTGTGGGGGTAATTGATCTCCACTACATGATGAATTAAAGGTGCACATAAAATGACCACTGAAAACATTCATTCATTCATTTTCATTTCGGCTTAGTCCCTTTATTAATCTGGGGTCGTCACAGTGGAATGAACCGCCAACTTATCCAGCATATGTTTTACGCAGCGGATGCCCTTCCAGCTGCAACCCATCACTGGGAAACATCCATACACACTCATACACTACGGACAATTTAGCTTACCCAATCCACCTATAGCGCATGTCTTTGGACTTGTGGGGGAAACCGAAGCACCCGGAGAAAACCCACGCGAACAAGGGGAGAACATGCAAACTCCACACAGAAATGCCAACTGACTGAGCCGAGGCTTGAACCAGTGACCTTCAATATTATTAGCCCCCTTAAGCAATATATATATTTGTTTGTTTTTCAATTGTCTACAGAAGAAACCACTGTTATACAATGACTTCCCTAATTACCCTAACTTGCCTATTTAACCTAATTAAGCCTTTAAATGTCACTTTAGGCTGAATACTAGTATCCTGAAAAATATTTCAAATATTTTGTACTGTCATCATGGCAAAGATAAATCATTATTATTACAAATGAGTTATTAAAACTATTACATTTTGAAATGTGTTGATAAAAATCTTATTTCGGTTAAACAGACATTGGGTCATCATGGCAAAGATAAATATACAAGATAAATATACAAGGGGCTAATAATTCAGGAGGGCTAATAGTTCTGACTTCAACTGTGTATAAAAAAAAAATCACCAAATTTGATGCTTCATATTTTTTTCTTTTGGATCAAGCAAACTTCTCATATTATTCTGTATCCTTGCTTTAAACAAACTAATTTTTAAGTTTTTTAAGAAATAAGTCTTAATACCTTAGTAAATAAAATTAAAAATGTTCCTTCTAAAATAAATG
The DNA here is from genome assembly GCA_903798125.1 of Danio choprae. NCBI lineage: Eukaryota > Metazoa > Chordata > Actinopteri > Cypriniformes > Danionidae > Danio > Danio choprae. Next base: position 384,118 of record CAIGQW010006086.1, read on the forward strand.
TATGTTAATGCAAGACTGCTTTCGATAAGTGTGCTGTAAAACAAGTGAAAACTATTAAAACAACATGCTTGCAGTGTGTAATTCTTTGAGACAGACTGCAAATATAAATAAATGCACAAACGTCATGTTTACCATAGCATTGGTTAACCACAACGAGACCCACAATCAGACAGTTTCTTGTTTCGTGCAGCACATTTGCGAGATCCCTCAGGACCTTCACGATGGCAGCTGTTTAACTGGTTCACACGGGACCTGTCAAAAACAGTCAGGCACTAGTTGCCATCCCCTCCTCATCATATGGAGCTGTGCAAGCACATTAGTTTTCTGGTGACAAGCAACGGTAACGCGAGACAGATATATGGCTGTACATTTGAAACCAGAGTTTGTAAACATTTTTTTCTGCAGTCACTCGCGGATATCGATGTTGTCGAGCATTAAGAGTTGAGTTACATGGAGAATACCAGCTCCAGAATTACATGAATGGAGTACCACAATATTAGTGCGGTAAATATAAACACAAATATGAAAGCTAGACATACATGCTTACATACAATACATGCCTACATAGAGGCACTGAAATAAATACTCGACAAGTATCAGTTACTGTATATAAAACTGTGTTGACAATTGGACAATTGGATTTTTTGTAATTTTTGTATTCATTCTGACGATGCCAGAGTATCCTGTATGGTTTAGCATTGTTGTCAGATCACAAACACTGTAATCTTCTCACACGAGCAGCTCATAATAACTGTTTTCAGAGAGGTTTGGTTTGCTGTAAATGATCCACACAAACTCCTCTGGCAGTACACAGTGCATATATATTTCCCCAAATATACCAACTTAAAAATTGCCTTCATAATAATAATAATAATAATAATAATAATAATAATAATAATAATAAT
>CAIGQW010006086.1:426553-436918 GCA_903798125.1 Danio choprae
ACACACACACACACACACACACACACACACACACACACACACACACACACACACACACACACACACACACACACACACACACACACACACACACACACACACACACACACACACACACACACACACACACACACACACACACACACACACACACACACACACAATGTGATTTATCCATGAGATGGACAGTGCGCGAGCTCACTTTGGCACGCCGTTCCATCTTCCGAAAGCAGGCTTGTGTTCTTTTTAAAATATGCATTCAGTCCTTTTCCTCTCTGTGTTCAGTCTCATAAACTTTCGTGCCCCTTTCAAGTGCCACAAGAGGCGGTATGTGCGCCTTTGCAGCTGCCTTCACAGACCAGCTCTAACCCTGGGCCTGCTGTGCCATTGTGTCCACTCTCAGCCCGCACACAATGCCTGCGCTCCAGGAGCAGCCGTAGTGCCAGCGTTTTTACGCAGCCATGGGTGCACCGATCAAACCCAGAAACTGGAACCTTCCCTGACACCTGCAGCTTCACAGCACCCTACCAGAACACAGTGTAATCAGGCCACATTGCTGCCTGGCAGAGCCACGGAAGGTTTGACACTAATAACACACTAGCGCTGCACTGGCGCTGGAAGGCAGAGAAACCAAGTTATAATCAGAATGGATTACTGTATTGATAGAAAGAGAAAAGACACTTCTGTTTTTGCTCTTATGTCGCATTTTGAAAAGTACACAGTGTGCTGGTAATAAAACATTAAAAACACAGGAGTTCAACGCGAGGTCCTTTTGCTCTCACGCCGAGGCAGTTATCATGCTTTTGGATGCCTGCCATGCATGATGCTTGAGAGTTGCAGCACTGTAAATTCATTAAAACGTTTTTTTTGTGTGTGAATATTTAGTGTTATTTTTCTTAATTTTATTTTTTTGAGTTTATTTGCAGGTTTCCTCATTTATTTGCAAGCAAATTTAAGGTAAATGTGTTTTAATGGCACTGATGCTTTGATAATGAACCTTTAACATACATACATTCTTTGTAGTGGACAAAGTGTTCTTTAGCTTATTAAAATTGTTCTTTTAAAGTCTGCATGAAATCAAAATGTACTCTCCTTTTTATATGTGTGTATAGTAGTGTTTGTTATAAATGATGCATCTGTATTTTGTAAAAATCTATTTGCCCTGCACGGTGGCGCAGTGGGTAGCACAATTCCCTCACAGCAAGAAGGTCGCTGGTTCGAGCCCCGGCTGGGTCAGTTGGCATTTCTGTGTGGAGTTTGCAAGTTCTCCCCGTGTTTGTGTGGGTTTCCTCCGGGTGCTCCGGTTTCCCCCACAGTCCAAAGACATGCAGTATAGGTGAATTGGGTAAGCTAAAATTGTCCAAAGTGTATGAGTGTGAATAAGTGTGTATGGATGTTTCCCAGTGATTGGTTGCAGCTGGAAGGGCATCCGCTGCATAGAACATATGCTGGATAAGTTGGCGGTTCATTCCGCTGTGGTGACCCCAGATCAATAAAGGGACTAAGCCGAAAAGAAAATGAATGAATGAATGTATTTGTATATTTGTATATGTATCTTTAATCAAGTACCATAACCTTCCCTCTCTCCTCAAAATGACTTTTCTTCACTTTGACTATCACTTTTAATTGGTTTGTTAGGATACGGCAATATCTGGCTGAGAAACAACTATTAGAAAAAAATCTGTTTTTAAAAACAATCTAAATACTGAGAAAATCACCTTTAAAGTTAAACATTTAATTGAAATAAATACAAATTACTAATCGAAAAATACGTTTTGACATATTTATGGCCACATATTTATGACATATTTAGATTTGACATATATAAACGCCTTCATGGAACCTGATCTTTACTAAATATATGAATTATTTTTGACATATTTACATTTTATTTCCAAGTGATGGGTTGCAGCTGGAAGGTCATCTGCTGCGTAAAACATATGCTGGATAAGTTGACGGTTCATTCCGCTGTGGCAACCTCAGATCAATAAAGGGTCTAAGCCGAAAACAAAGTGAATGAATGAATGAATGAATGAATGAATATTTTATTTAATGGTAATTTTGACTGGCTATTCCTAAAAATACACCCAATGCAACTTAGTGGAAGTGAAGCAGTCAGTCAAGTTTACATTATTTTGTAAATTGGTTTCCACTTCAATGACAATATATTAAACAAACTCGATTAATGTAACCATTTTGAAGAAAAGGGCATGTTTTACTATAGCTTTTAGCACAAGGGCGCCGCCATCTTGGATTATCGCTGTGTTTGACGTTTCACAGTTGGTTCCGTTTCCAGAGCTGAACAGATATACAGTGGAAGTAATAGACTGACAACGGAGACTGGACTACCTAATATAACACAATGCATCAAGGGTATCACTTTATTTTGATGGTTCCTTTAGCGCATTTTGCTGAATTTATTTTACACTGCATCTACATGCCAGCTAATTCTCATTAGATTATAAGTAGGCTGTTATGTTGAGGTTAGTGTGAGTGTAAGTTGACATGCACTTGCAAAGTTTCTTATAGTCAGTTAAATGTCTGTTGAAGGAGCAGTTTTCAGCAGATATTAAGCAGACAGTCTACTAATACTCAAATGAGAATTAATTGGCATGAAGTTGCAATGTAACTTTTAGTCAACAAAGTGTCCAATAGGGACCATCAAAATAAAGTCTTAAAATATTAATACGTTTTCTATTTTTCTTTTTTTTCGTGTGATGTGCTTTGGTGCACTCTCTCATGCTGGTCCAGCACTGCCTGACTAGTGTATTTATATTCAGACTAAGCATGCAACAATTAAAATGACTAAACCACATCAAGACATATTTTCTTTGCAAGTCAATCAACTTGATCTCTCAACATGTATGTGTAACGCCGTAGTGGCAGATCGTGACAGAACGAGACGGAGAAGGAGAAACATTACAAAACGGATTTATTAAACACTTACGGGGAACAGATACTGGATGCGGGAAGACAGGACGAGACAACCACACGAAGCAGACGAACCAAGCGAACCAAAATACCGGACCACAATGGACACAGACGAAAGGGTATACATAGATAACGGATTGATTACACTGATGACACAGAAGGGCTGAACACAGGTGGAACATATTAACATTGACAGTGGCGGAAGGAAGACAAAGAAGGCACGTGACAACAACAAACGATGACGTGGACGAACACTGACAGTACCCTCCCCTTTTTGAAGGCACGTCCTCGCGCCTTCAATGGGAAACAACAAAATGAAGGAGGGTAGAAGGGGAGGGTACAAGGGAGGAGTCTGAGGGAGACACAGGAAGGGAACCGGAGCAGGAGGACCCAGGACACAGCCAGAAGGACGGCCCCGGGCGGAGTCGAGGAAGGGAGGATCCATGGAGGAGGAGTGGCTGCTGACTCCAGGCAGCCGACCGAGGGAGACGCCGCTGATGGCGGTGGAGCCCACGGAAGTGACGGAGAGCCGAAGGGCGAAGGTGATGCCGAGGTTTCTGAGGGCCGGGCGAAGCAGGTGGCTCACCCGAGCAAGGCGACGGCGGGGTTCCGGAAGCCCGCGGCGTAGCCAGAGCGACGGAGGACCAAGGCGTAGCTGGAGGGATGGAGGAGCTCAACGCAGCCGGTGGGACGGTGCGATGAGGTGCAGCCGGAAGAGTGGAGTCCAGAGGCGTAGGAAGGGCGACGACTGACCAAGGTGGAGCCGGAGGGACGAGGGAGCCTGGCGGAGCTGGTGGGCGGACGGCCCACGACGAAGACGAGGGAGGAGTGAGCCAACGCGGAGCCCTATGGTCGAAGGGCCGAGGTGGAGTCCGCAGCTCGAAGGCCGTAGGAGCTGACGCTGGACGACACCCTCCAGAGGGTGACGCAGACAGGTAGCGCCCACAAGCGAGCTCCATTTCCGGAGCTGGAGCGAGAGCTGGGGGGCTGGCTGACTGCAGCAGTGCTGGAGCTGGATGACTGGCTGCAGTTCTGGGGGACCGTGGGAAGCTACTCATGACCCTGGAGCTGAGGCTTTTCCGGAGAAGGAAGATTAAAAAACAGAAACAGTTGGTTGCTGCCTAAATACAGCGGACGGATATTGCTGCCTAAATACAGCGGACGAATATTGCTGCCTAAACGCAGCAGACGGATATTGCTGCCTGAACGCAGCGGAAAGTTAAAAATGAAGCCCCAGAAGCCAATGAGTAGCCTCCCAGTGTCCAGCCGCTGTCCATCTGCATAGGGGGGGTGGGCGAGACTCTCGCTGCTGTCGCGGGTATCCGCCAGGACTCCCCCTCTTGGCGGTGTTGCCGGCTCTCGCACCTGGTCAGACGGGTGTTTAAGCTCCTCCATCTCAGCTCGATTCCGCTCCGTCGCTCTAGGGGGCGATAGCTCATCGGCTGGGGTTGGCTCTCCGTCTGCGGTGGGCTCTGGCAAGCGCTCCCTGCAGGTGGATGGTGATGCTTGGCTGGTCACTGGGTCTGGAGTGGCACTGACGAGATCTTCCTCCAGAAAGGCAGTGAGTGGAAATATTTTACTTGCCAATGTCCACTCCATAATTGTGGCGATGTTGCCCCGAGGACCATCTTCGGGCGATCGTGCTCTGCCACAGATGATGGGCGTGCAGAGCACGTCGCCCGGAAAGCTGTTCACAGTCGCTCGGATATGGTCCTCAGGGCTGCTTTCCCCCTGCTCCAGCAGGTGGTGAAGAGAAACGGAAGGGCGGACGGGATTCAGGGAAACACGGAGGGAGAAAAATAAAACACTGAGGGGCAAAAACCTATAAAAAGAAATTCGGGGGAACACACGCCGCTAACTTTGGGTCCGGTATTATGTAACGCCGTAGTGGCGGATGGTGACAGAACGAGACGGAGAAGGAGAAACATTACAAAACGGTTTATTGAACACTTACGGGGAACAGATACTGGAGGCGGGAAGACAGGACGAGACAACCACACGAAGCAGACGAACCAAAATACCGGACCACAATGGACACAGACGAAAGGGTATACATAGATAACGGATTGATTACACTGATGACACAGAAGGGCTGAACACAGGTGGAACATATTAACATTGACAGTGGCGGGAGGAAGACAAAGAAGGCACGTGACAACAACAAACGATGACGCGGACGAACACTGACAGTATGAAGGATGTAAAAACCTGCAATATGAAAAACTGCGCCAATCTTAGTTTGGTTTGAACACGAAAATGGTGAGGGGCTGTAACGTTAGTAGTGAAAAGTGAAAGTACCCACTCCATTACGTCGGTACCAGACCTTGTTGAAACCCAGACAGGCAGCCAGACAGCACAATACAGAGAGTGGATCAAAGTGCATCAAACAATTGGTGATTAAAAGGGGGAAAATAGAATAAATACATTTTTATATATTAGACACACATCTGATCCACTGTATCTGTTCACCTCAGGAAACAGAACCAACCCCGTGATGTCAGACACAGCCAAATTCCAAGACAGCGGAGCCCTAGCTCTAAAATCTATAGTAAAACTTGCCCTTTTCTTCAAAATGGTTACATTGATAGTTATATATCTATATATCTTATATATATATATATATATATATATATATATCTATAAGATATATATATATCTTCATTAAAGTGGAAATCAATTTACAAAATAATGTAATCTTGACTGACTGCTTCACTGTGGCCCAGGGTCACAATTGTCAGTATCTTGCTTTTCACTTCCATCAGCAATTTTATGGGATTGAATCTTCATGCTATTTTACCCTGTTTAATAAATGAGGCTCGCTGTGTAGAACATACAGTATGCCTAAGTATTTGGTGATTCATTCTGCTGTGGCGACCCCGGATAAATCAGAGACTGAGCCGAAGGAAAATAAATAAATGAATGAATCTTTTGCCTGAACTAACCATTTGGTATTTGCTTCAACCAGGTTAGACTGTTCTAAGAAGACTTTCTGAAGTCTCGCCCGTGATCCTTGAGGAATAAAAAGTGAAGTTTTCCATTTTCTGGCAATAGAACCCCAGGTAATAAAATATTTAAAAAAGAAGCGTCTGCTAAAAGAGGTTATATAATGCTGATGGTGGAGGAATATGCATGTGAAATGCCTCTCCACTGCTTTTGCAAACTAGAAAAGGAGAGAGAGAGAGAGTTCATGCTGGGTGAAGCCATCAAACGACAAGAGATATCTGTCTTTGAGATCGCTTCTCCACCTTCATTATCAATTATTCATTTGGAAATGAGGTCATCGAGCAAACAGATGAAAGAGTCAAACTTCCGCCGTCTAGGAGCCATTCTGACACATTTAAGTTTGGACGTTGCCTGCAGCCCTGCAGATGTCCATGTTTGCCATTAAATGGTCCTTAGCTCTGGATGTGTTTGCACATATGCCTTTCAGTTTGGTTTGCCATTAGACATGGGCCATCATGAGCCAGTTGTCTAACTGGATAATCTCAAAGGCTCTGTTCCAAAACCCGATGTGCTCCCAATGTAGCCACAGCATTCCTGTCATGTTATGGAATCAGAAAGAATTTTTTTTTGTTAATAGGTAAACTTACTAAACTAAACCTACTAAAACTTATCTAAAGGGGTATTTCTTTACCTTCACAATGCCAATTTTGTTTGCAAGTCTCTTATTAATTGTATGTGACTAATATAAATGTATAGTATATAAGCTCAACAGAAATGTGTGTGATTGGTTCACATAGGACCGCACAGAATCTTTACTCATGTAAATGTGTGTAAATTAGGGTTGTCATGATACTGGAATTCGATACCAATCGGTACTGAAATTTTAAAAACGTTCATTTACCGCAAACATTTGAGCGATGTGGAGCATTGCATTCACGTGCTCAACAGAAATGACTGTGATAGGCTATGAAGGTCATCGGTTCACTGAACTCACCGCTGTTTACTGAGTGTAACCACAGATATACAGGGACACTGGAGCATTTTAAAGCCACAATTCATCAGCGGATTGCTCGTATGTCAGGTTATAGACAAACCAGCTGGTCTACGTGACTTTGAAACGCTCCAGTGTCCCTGTATCTGTGGTTACACTCAGAAAACAGCGGTGAGTTTGGTGAACCGATGACATTCCTGGCCAATCACAGTCATTTCTATTGATCCCATGAACAAAATGGCAACTCAGCGCTGTTTAAGAACGTGCTCCACATAGCTCAAATGTTCACGGTAATGGACGTTTTTAAAATTTCAGTACCGACTGGTATCGAATTCCAGTATCGTGACAACCGTAGTGTAAATACTTATTTTTTATTAATTTCAGTAATATTATTGAATATTATGCAAATATGTAGATGTACAATTCCTATTATAAAGTATTATTTTCTGTCTTTTGGTAGATATGAGATAATTCCTTTAACCTCTCCTTTAACCTCGCCAGCATCAGGACGTGGATGCACTGGGCCGCTGTTTTTGCATGTCAGTGTAAACGAATAGATTACATCAAAAAGAACATGAGTGGTCTTGACAAACTATATATCAGTCTAAAGCTACAACCCTCAAGCAACCATTGTAGCTAGTTGTTTTTCAATGGGAAGCTTATAAAGAATGTATTTGCTAAATTAGTGCAAGTTGTACAGAACACGCTTATTAGATATGAAGTACATACTTATCATCTTTATAACAAGACACACACGCATTCGTTGCTGTACATCTTGGTTTGTTTGAAAGGTAAGAGTCCTCAGAACAACATCCCATAGAGCACATTTTGTCCAACGACATAATAGTGTTGAATTATGAATAGTTATTTATTTTTTTACATCACCGTTTCTTCCGGAGACCTAACTGTTGTTATTATTTACATTCTTTATGATGTTACTTATGGCATCTTTGTAGTAAAAAGCAAGACGATGTCATAGCTTACAGTGTTACAGTGGTTTAACAAACAAGTTTTCTAATTGGATTTGCATTGTAAACCTTAATTTTTTTATGTCTTGAATGGGTTTAAGCACAGCTGTGTGGCAACAGTGTGTGGATGTAGCCAGCCTCTAGTGGTAAAAAATAATAAATTAATTTTTTTATAATCACACTTCATAAAAACAGTCTGCAGAAACACTTTGATTGACATTCTCCCTTTGTATATGTCATCGGAGGGGGAAATCCCCGCTCTTTAGTGACTATATCTCGCTCATTAGCATAAACAGTGGCTGCAAACAGCACAAACAGCACTGTGGCTGCAGTAGAGTCATTCAGGTTCCTGGGCACCACCATCTCTCAGGATCTGAAGTGAGACATTCACATAGACTCTATTGTGAAGAAAGCCCAGCAGAGACTGTACTTCCTCCGTCAGCTGAGGAAGTTCAACCTGCCCCAGGAGCTGCTCGTACAGTTCTACTCAGCTGTCATCCAATCCATCCTCTGCACTTCAATCACCATCTGGTTCGGCTCAGCTGCCAAAACCGACCTCCGCAGACTACAGCGAATAGTCCGGACAGCTGAACGAATCACTGGCACTACCCTTCCTACACTTCAAGAACTGTACTCTTCCAGAGTGAGTAAAAGGGCTTACAAAATCACTCTGGACCCCTCACACCCAGCGCACTTTCTGTTTGAACTGTTACCGTCTGGTCGGCGCTGCAGAACACCAAGCACAAAAACAGCCAGACACAGGAAAAGTTTCTTTCCTCAGGCCATCTACCTCATGAACAGTTAAATATTCCCCTACTGTGCAATAGACGTGCAATACGTTCTCATACGCACTCGTACACAGCACCTTATAACAATTTACAGTGCAATACTTTTTCTACGCAGTTGTACACAGCACCTTATAACTTGTATATTTATAACAAATCTGTACATACAATTCATCATCCAGAGCTTTTTGACTGATTGCATCTGTGTTTAATGTTTGTTGTGTTTTTCATATTTATTTCATGTTGTCACTGTTCACTTTATGTATACTAGAAGCTTCTGTAGCCAAAACAAATTCCTTGTGTGTGTAAACACACTTGGCAATAAAACCCATTCTGATTCTGATTCTGATAATAGGTCCCCTTTAAGTTTTCAGATAGGCTACTATAACCTCATTCCACATATATTTTCTGATTTTTTAAATTTAATTAATTAATTAATTATTTAATTCATTCAATCATTCATTTTCTTTCGACTTAGTCCCTTTATTAATCAGGGGTCGCTACATGCTGTCCAGCCCAGAGCATGGAAAAACCCTAAAAAATAAATTGGATACATCCCAAAAGCAAACACTTTTTTTAAAATCATAATTTTTGAACTTCTTATCTTGAATTTGAAAAAAATAAATAAAAAATTAACCTTTTCAGATTAATCACATGCATTAATGTTGACATTTTTGTTTTGTCATCTCTAAAACTTTGCAGTGTGCACTTGAACTGAAGATCCACCTGTAGCTGTTTTATTTTGTGTGTGTGCGTGCTTCATTGTTTTGGCCACAGAAGTTTGTCATTACTGTTTGCGTCACATGGTTAAAAGAGACTGAAATAGTCTGTAGTATCCTTTTTAGTTGCTGTTGTTGTAAAACTTGAAGCCAGAAGTCATAAAAAGCCTCTGCTATGTGACATTCGGATTGTCTTCAGTGCGTCAGTGTAACAGATCCATGTGAAAAGGAGGATCTGTGCGTAACTTTATCTGATATCCACAGTAGTTAAGCACCGAGTTGCCTGTTTAGTGCCGGAGATGAAATTACGCTCATAAAAAAGATCATTAAGAGAAAACTTCTCCGCAACCCCACTGGCTGGATGAACTGAAGCTGACAGTCGTAACTTTACTAAATAATACTGACATTTACTAAGCCTGCTGAAAGCATTGGAGTTGAGTTTGACTGAAACATTCCAATAGAGGACATCAATGGAAAAAGAAGAGAAATTCATTACAGATGAGACAACATCTGGCCTGCCAATCTTACTGCATTTTCAGTGTTTTAGTTTGGGTTGGTGTGAGTGACCTTTGACATAAAGACAATAATAATAATAATAATAATAATAATAATAATAATAATAATAATAATAATATTAATAATAATACAGTAAGGGCAACATGGTGGCTTAGTGGTTAGCATTGTCGCCTCACAGCAAGAAGGTCGCTGGTTCGAGTCCCAGCTGGGCCAGTTGGCATTTCTGTGTGGAGTTTGCATGTTCTCCCCATGTTGGCCTGGGTTTCCTCTGGGTGCTCCAGTTTCCTCCACAGTCCAAAGACATGCGGTATAGGTGAATTGAATAAACTAAAATTGGTCGTAGTGTGTGTGTGTGTGTGTGCGTGTGTGCGTGCGTGTGTGCGTGCGTGTTTGTGTGTGTGAATGAGTGTGTATGGATGTTATGGATGTCCTTCCAGCCGCAACCCAGTACTGGGAAACATCTATACACTCATTCACACACATGCTCATACACTACAGCCAAATTAGTTCAT
>CAIGQW010006086.1:446487-460099 GCA_903798125.1 Danio choprae
AGTGGTGAGGAAAAAATTGTATGCCTCCAAACTGTATATATATTTATAAATATTAGTCAAAGATAACACAAACACATTATGCAGTTTTGAAATGAAGGTTTTTATATTATTAAGGGAGAAAAATACAAAACTACAAATTTATCTGGGCTGAATTTAAACAAATTTTTCAAGTTGAACAGTACTAAAAGTTTAAATTCAACCCATATGAATTGTTTGCAACAATTTTGCAGAAATAATTTTTTCAGTGTGTGTGAAAACGTGTTTGCCCCTAAACCTAATAACTAGTTGGGCCATCCTTAGAAGCAACAACTACAATCAAGCATTTCTGGCTAATTGCAATGAGTCAGTTACAGCGCTGTGGATGAATTTTGACACACTGAAGGGTTTTTGAGTATGAACCGCCTTTTTAAGGTCATGCCACAGCATCTTAATTGGATTTAGGTCAGAACTTTGAGTAGGCCACTCCAAAGTCGTAATTTAGTTTTTCTTCAGCCATTCAGAAGTGGACTTACTGGTGTGCTTTGGATCATCATTTGGATCATTTACTCCTGCTGCAGAACCCAAGTTCACTTCAGCTTGAGGTCTTAATTAAGCTGAACCAAAAGAAAAAAAAATCTTATATTATATTTATTGAACTTCTTTACTATAAATACTAATACACTACTAGCAGTAAATAATTATACATTACATACATAAAATAAAAATACACCACAAGACCTCATTTTAAAAACAACTAAAATCTTACTGACCTTTTTTAAATAATGAAATTAAAATCTTGAAAATGCCACGGTGCACTAACATGTTTTCTATTAGTGAGAAGCACCATTTAACCACTTGTCATCAAAAGAACAAGTTGTCATTTGTACTTTTCACATTAGTCTGTATAGGCAAGCAGGATTATTCCATAAAAATAAAAATAATGTAGATCTCGTTTATCAAGTATTCTGCTGTTTAATGAGAAAAATGAACAGATGAAGAGCACAGAGTTTGAGTTGAACTCATAAATTTACTGGTGGTGAATCTGTGAGTTTGTGGCTTGTGAGGAAAGCTTTCCTTTCAAAGCTCTTCTAATACTGAAAAATTGCTTTAGTAGAGAAGCCTGAATCTACAGCCTGTGGATAATGCTTTCTCAATACACACAAATGGCTTTTTTCCAAAACTGAGCGAGCTTGATCTCTACTGCCCTACATAGGCAGTATCCTAACTCAGCTGAAGCCTCTTGGAACGCTCTGCTTTGTGTGTCATACAGATAATGCTCCTCATGTGAGTTTCATTAAAGTAGTGTATTCTCTCAGATGTTTCTCCTGCAGTTCCTCAGGAGACTATATAATCGATACAAATGAGACAACTGTTGACGTATAGTAAGAGTTCAAAGCTATAAATTGAACGTGGATAGCAGCCTAGATTGTTTAGTTTTGGAACAATTTTGATGAGAAATGTTCGAGCTCATATTTACACAATATTGTTTTCAACCCATACCCCCGCCCCAAAAAAAGGACTTTGGCTTTTTATTTAAAAGTCAAGAGCGTTTTGGGGGTCTTAAAAGACACAAACATTTTGAAAATGGCTTTCAAAGTTCAGGTTATTGAAACTGGTTATTATTCAGGTTATTGAAACAATTATGAAACTGTAGAATATGCATTCAAGATTATGATCTTAAAGGGGTTTTTAAAAATAGTTTTATTCTGTCATCTGAGGTCCACCATTATGTGCAAATCACATTTAGGTCTAAATCATGTATTTTCTCTCAAAAATGTCAAAATCAATAAGTAATAAGCTTCTTTCTGCTCGTGTATTGAGGTTCATCTTGGAGAATGCACTGATTTTCTGGGTGTTCCTTTCTGACTGCTTGGAATTTAACGCCCACTGCTATGATTGGATAACAGATCTGCATAATAAACTAGTATGTGACTCCTCCTTCAGTTCACATGAGAAACTGAATGCGTCTGTAGCTTGATCTGCCCCTGCACTGCGCAAATCAGTGGGCGGGGCTACAGAATCAGGCTTTGATATTCTTCTGTGGAGGTTTTGTTTAACCTACTTGTGATGTCATTGATCGATACATTCTAGGATTTGGCATTTTCTAAGCCTGGTGTCAATAAAATATGTTATTTTAGTAACAAGGACGTTTCCAGTTCAGCCCTCTAGAGTTGAAATTTAAGACTGGTAATGAGAGCTTAAATGTTATCAGTTATTGCAACTAATGGACCAATCACAGCAGTTTCTCAGAAAGGAGGAGTTTTACAGAGACCAGGACCAACCATGTCTAACACTGTGAGAAAAGAGATAAAGTTGCAATGTACACTCACCGGCCACTTTATTAGGTACACCTGTCCAACTGCTCGTTAATGCAAATTTCTAATCAGCCAATCACATTGCTGCAACTCAATGCATTTAGGCATGCAGAAATGGTCAAGTCGATCTGCTGCAGTTCAAACCGAGCATCAGAATGGGGAAGAAAGATGATTTAAGTGACGTTGATGTGGCATGGTGCCAAACGGGCTGGTCTTAGTATTTCAGAAATTGCTCATCTACTGGAATTTTCATCCACAACCATGCACAAGGTTTACAGAAAATGTCTTGTTGATGCCAGAGGTCAGAGGAGAATGGCCAGTTCGAGCTGATAGAAAGGCAAAAGTAACTCAAATAACCACTCGTTACAACCAAGGTATACAGAAGAGCATCTCTGAACGCACAACACATCGAACTTTGAGGCGGATGGGCTACAGCAGCAGAAGACCACACCGGGTTCCACTCCTGGCAGCTAAGAACAGGAAACTGAGGACAATTTGCAAAGACTCACCAAAATTGGACAATAGAACATTGGAAAAGCGTTGCCTGGTCTGATGAGTCTCAATTTATGCTGCAACATTCGGATGGTAGGGTCAGAATTTGGCGTCAACAACATGGATTCATCCTGCCTTGTGTCTATGGTTCAGGCTGGTGGTGGTGGTGTAATGGTGTGGGGGATATTTTCTTGGCACACTTTGGGCCATTAGTACCAATTGAGCATTGTGTCAACGCCACAGAGTATTGTACCTGAGTATTGTTGCTGACCATGTCCATCTCTTTATGACCACAGTGTACCCATCTTCTGATAGCTACTTCCAGCAGGATAACGCACCATGTCATAAAGTGTGAATCATCTCAGACTGGTTTCTTGAACATGACAATGAGTTCACTGCCCTCAAATGGCATTTTTTTATGTGAAACCGCATAAATGTACTTCAACATACGTTTGTCTGCAGTTTCTAGGTATGATGAGCGATACGGGACAATATGACAGCAACAACTTTTGCTCCTTTTTACACTGATGATATTTACATGGAAATATTATTGACGAATAAAATGGACATTTTTATTAAATGCACAACACAAAAATAAATACCACAAAACAATTCAACACTGTCTATGGTTTGTAATTGAATATGTTGACAGCACCCTCTAGTGAATTTGTCATCTGAAAAGTGCAACAAAATGTACCCAGAGCAACGGATTTTGCATTTTTTACAAGGATGTAGGCTGTGACACATATTTCCAATGAGCCTGGGCTGTATATCCTGTAGTTTGTGTGTCTTCCATATATATTAGTTTAAAAAAGTAATTTACTTATGTAATTTTTAGAAACAGTAAATTGTTGTTAATGTAAATAAGAGTACAAAAACTAGTTTTATTTCTCTGTAAAGGATTTCTTATACAATAAATTGCTTCAAAATGTCAATAAAAATCACTTTGTAAAACTGCAGAGTTCACTTTTACAACATCTAATAAAGGCCCATCGATTAATATATCGTAATTTGATTCTAAAGCATAAATAAATGTAAAATGAATCAGAATCTATAGGCAACTAATAATTAACAGTGTGTGTTTCAAGCGTCACACATTCACATTGCTTTAATTACAGTGCGAGACAATAGCCTTCGTCAGTGGGAGTGAACTGGTCGGGATCATCCAAGGCTGGACGCCACAATCAATAGATGTTGCTGCCAAACTGTTGGGTTTACCCATGACCTCAGGGGCTTTCCTGCCCTTTCTTCCTCATATCCCTCTTCTCTGTCTTTATTCTGGGATTTCCCTAGCGTCAGTCAGTGCCCTTTTGCTCATCTCATTTCTCTCTAATCACAATCAGATGGCAGTTTCAAATTGAACATTGGAAGCCCCTCATATGGGACAGTTCATTCCTGTTCAAACAGCAGAGTGTAAGTGCTAACCATTCTGATGTATGGAGTTTCAAATATCAGTGACTGCGTACACTGACCAATTAAAATACATATAAAATAACCTGACACATTTATGCAGTCACCAAATAGATTGTATTAGTCAAATGTGAAAGTCAAAGCATTACTTATGCTTTTATGTTCATATTATGTTTATGTTATTTTATTTCAGCATTTCCCAGTACTGTATTGCAGCTGGAAGGGCACCCGCTGTGTAAAACATATGCCGGAATAGTTGGTGGTTCATTCCGCTTTGGCGACCCCTCATAAATAAGGGACTAAGCCGAAGGAAAATTAATGAATGATTTCAGTCTTCAGTTTTGATGTACTACAACATGATTTATCATCTTTAGCACAAATCATGCTAAAACCTGAGAATTTTAGGATGATACAGCTAGTGTTTTGTTTTGTTTTTTACTTTAAAGCACTAGCTGTAGGGCGGCGTGGTGGTGCAGTGGGTAGCGTTGTCGCCTCACAGCAAGAAGGTCACTGGTTCGTTCCTCGGCTGAGTCAGTTGGCATTTTTGTGTGGAGTTTGCATGTTCTCCCCATATTGGCATGGGTTTCCTCCGGGTGCTCCGGTTTTCCCCACAAGTCTAAAGACATGCGCTATAGGTGAATTGGGTAAGCTAAATTGTCCGTAGTGTATGTGTGTGAATGAGTGTATGGGCGTTTTCCAGTGATGAGTTGCAGCTGGAAGGGACACCCCTGCGTAAAACATATGCTGGATAAATTGGTGGTTCATTCTGCTGTGGCGACCCCTGATTAGTAAAGGGACTAAGCCGAAAATAAAATAAATGAATGAATGAATGACACTTGCTGTATTAGCTTAAAATGATCAGGTTTTAGCATGATGTGTGCTAAAGATGATACATTTTGATACCATTGTTGCAGTACTGAACGCTGAAATCAAACAACATAAACATAATATGAACATTTCTATTTAATTTGAATTATAATGCTGATTGTCTGATAATGGCAGTTTTTATATTAAGTTATTTTAGTACATGAAGTTAAGCAGAAATAAAGTCTTGAAACGTATATATAACTGTCTACACACATGGAAATCTGATATGTGGCAATATATGCAAATTACATACATGACATACAAGTTCATATTTGGATTTCACATATAAAATATATGTCATACAGTATATGCACCACATGTGTCGAATTAGTGTAAAAATGGCACTCGATATAATATAGCTATAATAATATATTAGCTATTCTTTTATCATTTGTTTTCCTTCGGCTTAGTCCCTTTATTCATCAGGGGTCGCCACAGCGGAATGAACCGCCGACTTATCTAGCATATATTTTACACATATTCGTGTAATCTTGTAAAAAGGGGTATAATAGGTCCCCTTTAAAGGTTTGATAAATTATTACATCTCAAATCAGGGTTTTGTGACTAATTGTTTAGTTAGCTTCGAACTTTATTCTGCGAGAATGAATGCATGTGCATACATTGTCTCTTACTTTACATTAGCTATATTTCCATCCACCTTTTTTTTTGCGCTTCTTGAATGTGCGCATAAGAAACGGTTGGTGGAATTGCCAAGATGCGCATGAATTCTGAAAATGCGCACAAAAAAACATATGCGTATAACTGAGTAGGATAAACTTTTTATTTGATCCAAAAATTGAGCATAAACTATGATGGAAACACTTCAGAACAATTTCTAGTATGTGCATTAAAAAAAGTAATGTGATTTTGTTATAAAGAGATCATGTGATGATAAAAATGTGTGTGAATGGACAAACCTGCAGGCTGGACACATTGTAAAACATCTGAAATGTTGTTTTGGTCATTCTAAAATGCGGGGTGAGAACTACGAGGGAGCTAGCGGGAACTCGGCTCCCCTAAATAAGGCATGGGCTCCCCTGAATACATGATTCGGGGTCTCAAGAAATATTGACAATGTGTTATTTTGACGTGCGGTTTCAGTGTTGTGTAATGTGATCATGGATTATTATGTGTTAAAGTGCAAAAATGTCACTCATTCATGCATGACGGCGATTTACACCTCACTTAAAAAAAAAAGATAACTACACATGCTATTCTTGTCATGAGCATCATGGTGTGGGGGCACTGAGGAGCAAAGTCCAGTCATGTCAAAGACTGACAGCCAGATGCTTTCATATGGACGTTGAGACACTGCTTATTCATTTCTGAAACAAATGATGTGACGTGTTTCCTTTTATTTGCTTCATACAGAAGGCAATACAATGTTATTTTTTTAAACACCGTGACATTGCTGTAAACATGTTGGACAATTAAGCTAAAAGCAGGGTAAACTTGACAAAACGGAACCCCTTTCAATGGTGTTTCCTTCATTTTCGAATTTGCTATTGTTTTACCAGAATGATCCTGTGTGTTTTATAGCCTTCATCATTGTGGCAAGGGACTCCCAAGATCAAAGCGACACCCCACCCCCGTTAGAAAAAAAGTGGGCTCCCCCAAAGGCCACTGTATAGTTTGAACACTGCTAAAATGCCTTCACCATTGCAGTATTAGTGTTATTATATTATTAATTACCTCCAGAACTGTCAAGAGCGTCTGCGCTCCGCGTCTTACACCTTCAAACGCCACCACACGTTCATTGCATGTCGGCATTGTCTTCTGAGGCGAAAGTCATTTATTAAACAAAGAAAAGATTCACGCAGCTTCTCTTACCACAGCAAATTTCGTTTACTGCTGATATTTGCCGCCAGTTAATCAGGAAGTGACAATTTTGTTCTCATATACATTTTATTTCAAATAACAAAATGTATTTTAGCTTTATGCATTTATTTTAACTATGATAACTCTGCAGGATAAGAAGGTTGCATCACTTGACATATTTGAACAGAAAAGCATAATCTTATAATTATTGGAGAAAGTCTTTGCCTATTGAGTTATATCCATGCTTCCTACCTCCAAAATAGCTTTTGTAATGATGGCCTTTGAGTGAACTGACATGCTTATTTGCATATTTACTTAATCCCAAGATGTATTGTATCTGTACTCCTAGATATTGTTTCGGAATTAATTTTTCATTTAGTTTTTTTCATGCCACATCCTTCCACTGGGATTTCACGACGGATCACATCTCACCATCCAGCATCTGCGGTGGCACTGTTTATGGAAGAATTCCAGTGGAGAAATTACTTTTGAATTGCAAAGTACCTCAAAACGACTCTGTTTTGCATGAGGGAACGTTCCGGGCGCCAGATCCACCGAGTGGAAAATGGAGGGCAAAAAATCTCGACATCTCTCTGTGACTCGAGTTTATATCCCAAAGAATCATCTCGGATTTCAAATTTTCAGGTCTTTCCACACCTCTGATCTCTCACATGGAGTCAAGTTGCAGTCAGAAATAATTAGACCTGGTAATTACATGCTGCTTCGTGACTAGGTTGTGTTTAGGGATATAATGACACAGTCAAAGCTCGGCCAAATGCCTTTGTTGTTTGACAATTAACAGTATCTCTGCTCCTATTGCCTACAGTGATCTTTAGTGTTGTGTAATGTGTCACAACGTGCACGCCTGTCTCCTTAATTGTAGTTATTTTCTCTGTCCCAGCACCGACTTTTAGAAAGGGGTGTGAGAAGTATGAGAAAGAACTACTCCAGGGTACAAAAGGGTCATTCCCCTGTTTGTCTGACCGGTCATGTGCACGCTTTCATGACGCCTGCGTTCAGATGTACTCACGTGCTTTTGATAGGATCGTCTTGGATGTTCCAACACCTAATTTGAGCTTGAACTTAGTCTGACACCACAAGGCGGATTCCTGAAAGTCACTGAGATTGCACTCGTAACCACATTTGATCACTTACAACTTTTTAGCATCCTATTATGGCTATTTATTTATGCGATGTGTCGCAATTAACATTTTTTTATGACAGTGAACTGGATGAGTCAATTAAGTTATATATCAGACAACAACAAATAGAGAGAGAGAGGAAGAGCACTCTGTAATATCTTGCTCTGTAAGTTTTATATGGTTTACATTTGAAAGTAGCACTTTACAATAAGGTTGTATTAATTAATGTTAATGTATTTATTAATAACTGAACAATGCATTTATTACATTCATTCATTCATTCATTTTCATTTCGGCTTAGTCCCTTTATTAATCTGGGGTCGCCACAGCGGAATGAACCGCCAACTTATCCAGCATATGTTTTACGCAGCAGATGCCCTTCCAGCTGCAACCCATCTCTGGGAAACATCCATACACACCCATTCACACTCATACACTACGGACAATTTAGTCTACCCAATTCACCTATACTGCATGTCTTTGGACTTGTGGGGGAAACCGGAGCACCCGGAGGAAACCCACGCCAACACAGGGAGAACATGCAAACTCCACACAGAAACGCCAACTGACCCAGCCGAGGCTCGAACCAGCGATCAGCGACCTTCTTGCTGTGAGGCGAACGTGCTACCCACTGCGCCACTGTGAGGCCCGCATTTATTACAGTATGTATTCATCTTTGTTATCATTTGTTAATGGAAATAAAGATCACTGTTAGTTCATGTTATAGGCTGGTTTATAACGTCAGCGTCAGTGACAGCCAGGGCTATGCGATCGTGCTAAGGCTGCGCCGGAGTTTTGACGCACATTATTGCTCTTTCACTTGATCACGTCACGAGAGTCCATCCAATTCTGTGTATCTTTGTTTATTTTTTTTACATCAGACATCCACACATGTCAACTTCATCACAATCCACTCATATACAACTTGTTTGTTGCAATTTGACGAATTCTGACTCTAGTTTTACAATTTTTACGCTCAAAAGCTTGTGCTCTCTCAAACCTGTACATCACACTAACAACTCACGTGTTATTAAACAGCATACTACACATGCGCAGTAGTAATTTTAACTAAAAGTATATGACATACAGTGCATCTGGAAAGTATTCATAGCGCTTCTCTTTTTCCACATTTTTTTTATGTTACAGCCTTATTTAAAAATAGATTAAATTCATTTATTTCCTCAACATTCTTCACACAATACCCCATAATGACAATGTGAAAAAAAAAAATTTAATTGTTGCAAATGTATTAAAAATAAAATACCTGAAAAATCACATGTACATCAGTATTCACAGCCTTTGCTGTGAAGCTCTAAACTGAGCTCAGGTACATTCTGTTTCCACTGATCATTCTTGAGATGTTTCAGCAGCTTAATTGGAGTTCACCTGTAGTAAATTCAGCTGATTGGACATGATTTGAAAAGGCATATACCTGTCTATATAAGGTCCCAGGGTTGACAGTGCATGTCAAAGCACAAACCAAGCATGAAGACACAAGGCTGGGGAAGGTTACAGAAACAAATTCCTCCATCATCCGAAAGTGGAAGATGTTTGGAACCATCAGGACTCTTCCTAGAGCTGGCCGGCCATCTAAGCTAAGTGATCGGGGGAGAAGGGCCTTAGTCAGGGAGGTGACCAATAACCCGATGGTCACTCTTTCTGAGCTTCAGCGTTCTTCTGTGGAGAGGAGAACCTTACAGAAGGACAACCATGGTATGAGTAGAGTGGACAGACAGAAGCCACTCCTTAGTAAAGGACACATAGCAGCCTGCCCGGAATTTGCCAAAAGGCATCTGAAGGACTCTCAGACCATAAGAAACAAAATTCTCTGGTCTGATGAGACTAAAATTGAACTCTTTGGCATGAATGCCAGGCGTTACGTTTGGAGAAAACCAGGCACCGCTCATCACCAGGCTAATACCATTCCTACAGTGAAGCATGGTGGTGGTGGCGGCATCATGCTGTGGTGATGCAGCAGGAACTGGAAGACTAGTCAGGATAGAGGGAAAGATGAATGCAGCAATGTACAGAGACATCCTGAATGAAAACCTGCTTCAGAGTGCTCTTGACCTCTGATTGGGGCAAAGGTTCATCATCCAGCAGGACAAAGACCCAAAGCACACTGCCAAAATATTAATGGAGTGGCTTTACAACAACACGGTGAATGTCCTTAAGTTGCCCAGCCAGAGCCCAGACCTAAATCCTATTGAACATCTCTGGAGAGATCTGAAAATGGCTGTACACCGTTACTTCCCATCCAACCTGATAGAGCTTGAGAGGTACTGCAAAGAGGAATGGGAAAAAAATCCCAAAGACAGGTGTGCCAAGCTTTTCAAGCTATTCAAAAAGACTTGAGGCTGTAATTGCTGCCAAAGATGCATCAACAAAGTATTGAGCAAAGGCTGTGAATACTTATGTACATGGGATTTTTCAGGGGTTTTTTTTGTTTTGTTTTTTTAATAAATTTGCAACAATTTAAAACTTTTTTTCACAT
This sequence comes from Danio choprae, assembly GCA_903798125.1. Lineage (NCBI taxonomy): Eukaryota > Metazoa > Chordata > Actinopteri > Cypriniformes > Danionidae > Danio > Danio choprae. The sequence continues at coordinate 457,005 of CAIGQW010006086.1, forward strand.
TGTCATTATGGGGTATTGTGTGTAGAATTTTGAGGAAATAAATGAATTTAATTCATTTTGAAATAAGGCTGTAACATAAAAAATTTGGAAAAAGTGAAGCGCTATGAATACTTTCCTGATGCACTGTACAAACCAACAACACGATAATTCATTAATTTTCCTCTGGCTTAGTCTCTTTATCCATTAGGGGTCGCCACAGTGGAATGAACCGCCAACTTATCCAGCATATGTTTTACACAGCGGATGCCCTTCCAGCTGAAACCCAGTACTGGGAAACATCCATAAACACTCATTCACACACATACACTAATGCCAATTTAGTTCATTCAATTCACCTATACCGCATGTCTTTGGACTGTGGGGGAAACCAGAGCACTTGGAGGAAACCCATGTGAACATGGGGAGAACATGCAAACTCCACACAGAAATGTCAACTGACCAGCGACCTTCTTGCTGTGAGGCGACAGTGCTAACCACTGAGCCACCGGAACACAATAATTATACACACAATTATGATAATTACCTTGAACAATAACCTATGAAATATGGCTCTTACAATGATTCTTAGTAAATTCTGTACAAGTACTATTCATTATTAGTTTATGCTAGAAAATACTAGCATATGGAAACTTTATTGTAAAGTGTGACCCATTTTGAAAACTAAAAGTAATTAGCATGCTTTTCAGCACAAATATGTTAATTGCACTTGTTATAAATAGCTAAACAGTATATATATATATAAAATTAATCAGCAAAATGTGACTTGTATGGAAGGGGAAAATATTCCAATATTGACAAAATATTTCCATCAAATAAACAAAAAACAAAAATTATTTACAAAAACGAGATTATTATTTATTTTAAATACAAGGAATCTGTTTTATTGTTAAAAAGTGTTGTGTGATTGCATTATTCCAGTGTTAAATTGGAATTTCAGTATTCTGATCAGTGTGTATTCTTTATTGTTACTATTTGTCACAGTTAGTCGGATGACAATAGAGGTGAGGATCCACACTCAGTTTATTAAAGAGAGAATGGTCAGGCAGGCAATGGTCAAACAGGTACAAACAGAATCATAGGGGTAATCCATAAGCATAGTCAAAAACAAGCAAATGGTCAGTACAGGTGACAAAACAACACTAATGAGAAAACAAGGCAAGGGGGCAAAAACACGACAGGAAAATGCTTTGTGGTGTTACAATAACAAAACTCAGCAAAGTCTGTGTGTGTGTGCTTTTTATATGGTCCATCTGATTAGTCCATCATGAGCTCCCGGGTGTGTGTCTGTAATCAGGGGGAATCCGGAACTGGTGTGTCTGAGATGCATGATGGGATTTGTAGTTCATGAAAATGGCATATGTGTAATTCTCCAGCAATCTGCATAGGCTAGATCGCTGGTGATCGTGACACTATTATAATAAGTAGTAGTAGAGGTAGTATTTTATATTATTATTAGCTACAGCTAAATGATACAATCAAGTCACATGTACTTATACTGCACTTTGTAAAACAAAACAATATTTTAAAGCAGCTTAACAAACAATATTAATGTTGCAGTTATGAAACAAGTTTATTTGATTTAACTTTAGTTTACTTGAAAGCTGAGGTAACACAAAATTCTTTTCCTTTTTGCAGATATTAAATTGCATCAGACGAATCACAAGTGCCACTGTCGTCAATTCCGTTGGTTGTTACTGCATTTGCACTGCTCATTTGCATCAAATTAGCAAAAAGACACACCCACATCACACAGTTGCCCATTATTATAAACAACTTTATTTCTTTTAATCACATGTGTATGCTTTATGCTCATTTTGAGGACTGAGCAATGTGGAAAGGAGTCCAAGTAAAATAAAGCCAATGGTCATACATGCCAGAGATTTAGCTACTCAACTTCTGCTCATGCTCATTTTACATATCTCATCTCGTGTCCTCTTCACCTGTCTGGATGACACGTGCGTAAATCTCAGTGACCTTAAAGTGGATCCTGTCTGCTTTCCCAATGGCGCTGTTACCTAACGTCACCGGCGCTCATCTGTATTTATGAAGTCCTCTGTGGTCATCCATCAGAGTGACAAACTCACGGTGGCGCTCCAGGGGACACTCTGTGCTTATTTATGGAGTTTGTAAATAAATGATGAGAAACATCAATTAAAATCTGTAAACATTTTCCCCTTTTGACGTCCTTCAGATTCATGGTTGACACATTGGTCTGTCTTGGTTGTAAAGTCCTTTGGGTACACAAGAGGGAAAAATACCAGGTACTGTAATTCGCTTGACCCGGCAAAGTGCAAACACTTACATATCATAAAACAAATTCTCTCACTCCCAAAGTGGCCTGCAAGAGCCATCAGACAGAGATTGTGAAGAAAAGCGCCTTGGAAACCTGGGATGTAATGATTCAAATTTGCCATGGTTTGATTTTTATCATGCTTCTGTGGTTTCGCTTTGTTTCTGCAAATGCTTGCTACTATCTGCCGAGGGCTGAGGTGTATAGAGGCCGAACAGAATTCAGAATGAAAGAACGCTAACCCTTTGTTTTCATGACTGTGGGTTTGAGTTGAATTAACAATAACAGTAATAAAGAAGCTGAAGTGAAAAGAGAGAGATTGCAATAATAAAAATAAAAAAATGTATAGATAGATAGAAAGATAGATAGATAGATAGATATACGGATGGATAGACGATAGACTGATGGATGGATAAACTTATTGATAGATAAATATGGATGGATGGATGGATGGATGGATAGATAGATGGATAGATTAACTGTCTGTCTAGTGTTTTATAATAACACTTAGTTACCTTGGTAGTCTCTGCAGGTCTGCAAGTCTGGATGAGTGTTTTAAAGCTACACTTCACCTGTGGACTGTCAGTGGTATGTAATGCATGCCAGAATTCATCAGTGTTGAGTACATTCAGTTCTGCTGTTTTTCCTCGGACTGCGTTTCTGTTAAAAATGTGAAGAATTCTGGGCAGGTTCCTTCAAGCAATTTTATAGTGGCAGACAATGACGTCACAGTCACAGACTATAGATAAGCTGCATGCGTGTGTGTGTGTGTGTGTGTGTGTGTGTGTGTGTGTGTGTGTGTGTG
>CAIGQW010006086.1:472082-482892 GCA_903798125.1 Danio choprae
TAACTTTTCTCTTTTTACCCCCCTTCGGCTCACCTGAGAATTTGATGACCCTTTCTAAAATGCCCTCCTTGGTTTTTGTGACTTCGTCTGCTGCTGTTCTATCATTGCAGATATGTTTGTCCACGGGGGGAATTTTGAAACTTTGAATTTTAAGAGGTCATATTTCTGTGGAGGGTATCATAAATGATAGTTTATGGCTCTGGGGAGTCTTTATTTTGTACCTACCACAGCTATGGAAAGGCTTCCCCGAGTAAAGAACTGATCTGGGTGGAGCCAGAATGCAATTAGAAGAGAGTTTTCAGAAAGTTTGAACAACCAGAAGCGGTTTGTCTCACGGTTACTCAGAATTTAATTTCCCTGATTCATGGCTCAGATTTCCCTGAGCTTGAGAGCGGAGTGATGGTTTAGCTTTGACTTTATTACTACATACAGTAACCAACTGACAAACAAACCAGCTTTAATAATGTCTTGTTTGTTAACATTAGTGAATGCATTATAGTTTTAGAACATGTATTAATTTTAGTTTACTGTAAAAAATACATATATTACATATTTAAGTTGAGTCAAACCAATTGTATGAGTCATTTTAAGCTACGGTAAATGACCTTAAACTGACTAAAACAGCTTGTATGACTTCAAAAATTGCAGTAAGTGGAAACTTGATTAATTAGTTTATTCCTTGTGTGCTATTGGGGATGTTTTCCTCAACTCTGGGGTGATTTTGAGTCTTAATTTGGCCACAACTTTCTCTGTGTTTCAGCAAAATGAATGTTTTTTTGGTGGCAAATCGTATTATGATGCATATTTTGGGAAAATGCTTTGAAAAAAAATTTAACTCTAACATTTAACTCTTTTGTCATTCTAGACAAATTTACTACCCTTTTGTTATGTTAGTGGCTGTTTTTGCACAATTGGCTTCCATTATAATTATTTTTTTATTATTATTTTTATTGTTAAGCCATGACACCATATTATTATGTATTCTTGATTGTTGGTGGTTTACACTGTTGGGAAGAGGTACAATTTGTAATTTTTGCTGTTGATCTTGCTGTTGGTGTTACTGTGGTTATGGCCCACCGTAGTCTATTCTGTCCCATCATGGTTTCACTGTTGATTTTCTCCAGAGTTTACAGCATCTCTTTCACAGTTAATGCTGCTTTATCAGTTTAAAGATTCCAGCGCAAAATGCGACAGAGAAGTTTGTGCGCATTTCTCTCTCACCTCCTGAATCCTGAGGTATTTTTATATGTATGTTCTTGTCGCAACATATAGGCTGAAGTCATGTAACATAACGTCAGAATACCCATATTTTTCTAAAGTCTAAATGATGTCTAATGAAGTCTAAATTGAAAGTAAACATTGGTGGAACATTTCCCCACTTGTTGTAGGCCATCAGAATTACACATGTCATTTATTATTATTATTACAACTATTTTTATTATTATTATTATATTTTTTATTATATGGTCTTGAGATTAACTTCGATAGTAAACGCTAGATTATAAGGCAGTGCATTTTATGCTGATGTACATTATTTCTAAGTGTTACAATAGGGGGTTTTCCTTTACATTGTAAACCAACACCGAAAAACGTGACCACAGAATTGTGATACAAACAGAACCGATGATTTTGTGACCCATCCCACCCCTATTCAGGATTGACTTAAATTCCAGATCTGGATTAATTGCAAGGCTGAGGACTGAGACAAGTTAAAGATTTTTGCAGTTGCACAGCTGCAAGTGTCATAATTGATGTAAATTAAAAATTACACCAATTTATATTAGCTGCAAATGTCATAATTGATGTTATTACACCCATTTAGATTAGCTGCAAGTTTCAAGATTGACAGAAGTATAATATTTCAAAACATGCACTGGTTGCATGCTTCATCATACACATAAATTGACTGATTTTCATTATTTTACCCATTTGCATTAGTTGGAAGTTTCAGAATTTACATACAATTCAATATTTCAACCATTTGCATTAGCTGCTAGTTTCAGGATTGACCGAAGTTAAAGATTAAACCCATTTGCATTAGCTGCAAATGTCATCATTAATGTAAATTTAAAATTACACCCATTTATATTAGCTGCAAGTTTCAAGATTGACAGAAGTTCAACTTTTCAAAGCATGTACTGGTTGCAAGCTTCATCATTTACAAAATTTCAAGATTTGGCTAATTTTCATTAGATTTCACCCATTAGTTTCAGGATTTGCAGAAAATTCAATATTTCAAGTTTCAGGATTGGCAAAACTTCTACATTATAATATTACCCCTTTACATTAATTCTCTGGATTGTTATAAACTAAAGATTTTACAGATTTCCATTAGCTGCGGCTTGCAAATGGTGATCTAAAGGGCTTCACATTATCGAGAGGTTGACTTCTATCCTTTACACCCCGAGGTGATGATGAGCGTGTTGTTGCAGACGTTAAGTCCTGTCGTGTCGCACGCTATCGGCATTTGTCAGGCTCTCATTGCTGCCAGATAAAGTTTGGCTGGTTGCCCAGTTTCATCACCCATGAGGCTGCGTGCCGTCTCACCTGTAAGAGCTGAAATCCCACTAAAACAATATTGCCTTACATGCCAGAAATTAGAAACCACATTTGTCACGTAGGCCTGAAGAATTTATAGCTGGGTTATGGATTTGGTGACAAAAAACAACAACAAAAAATGTATTGTTTACTCTTCAGGTGATGGATATGTGTCAAACTGAACCCTTGTGTTTTGTTTAAGGATGACTGTAAAATCTTTACTGTGTCCTACAGGTGGTTTGTCAAGCCCACTCACCTGCATGAAGCACACTCATGCATAATACCCTTATGTGATGCATTGTGTGTATGCTTTACTAAAAAGATAGGTCTTTATTCTAGTTTTGAACTGAGAGTGTCTGAGCCTTGGACATTATCAGGAAGGATATTCCAGAGTTTTGGGGCCATAAATGAGAAGGCCCAACCTCCTTTAGCATACTTTGCTATTGTGGGAACTACTAGAAGCCAGAAGAAAGATGTTTGAGATCTGTTTTGAGTGGGTTGGATTGTTGCGAGACAGAAGATTGGTTAGATAAACAGGAGCTAGATTATTTAACGCTTTATAGGTAAGCAGTATTTAATCAGTACAGATTTTCATTTGGTAATTTATATCCAGAAGAATATTTTTGACCTTCAATTAAATACACTGGAAAAAAGTGGTGAAACATGAAATGTAAAACTATTGTAAATGTGTTGTAAATGTATTGTATTGTAAAGGTAAAACTATCCCATTTACATGGATTTATTAAAGGGATAATTCACACAAAAAACAATTTACTCACAATTTACTCTCCCTCAAGTGGTTCCAAACATTTATGCTTTTCTTTATATATGTAAGTCAATGGCTACTGGTTTCCAATATTCTCATAATATTTTTTTATGAGGAGAAGAAAGAACTCAAACAGGTTTTTGGGGTGAACTATCCCTTTAAATAATGACAGCAAAAAAAGTGTCATAATTAAAATAAAATATTAAATAAATAAATAAATAATTACATAAATTATATAATAAATGCAATTAAATAAATAATGACTATATATATATATATATATATAAAAGATTAAAATAAAATAAATAAAAAATATAATCAATAAATAAATAAATATATAAATAAATAAATAAAAACTTTATATAAAAATGTTATGAGTCATTTATGGAATAAAACAATTATTATCATTTTACTCAAATATGCACCAAATATTGCAAGAAGTGAGAAATTAAGTAGTGCCAATTTAATGCATTTACTTGAAATGTATAAGAATCCAAATCAGATCTCTGTAACAACGTTTGTAAAAAGTGACTGTCTTCACAGTCTCAATGGATTGAGTGTTTCAGATTGATTAGCATGGCTAGCACAGCCTATTTGTGTTTACTAAATGTTTGCTGAGTCCTGACTTTTCAACAGTACATGTGCAAACATGCGAAGTGCAGGCTGCAGGTGTTGTTTGACAAGTGCAGTTCTGCATGGCTTTGCTCTTTCCTTGTTCCACGTTTGTCAAAAGTCTCCAAATCTCTCTTAAGTCTTATATTTGCACAGAATGTTTTGTATGTCATCGACGGTGCCCACACAGCTCTAACATCACTAATGTTTATTTTGTGAAGGCATGCAAGTTCATTGGGCGGAGACTTTTTTTTTTTTTTGACAGGTTGTGACTGAAGGTATTGTACCAGAGTTTTGTCATGATCACAATGACTGGAGGGTTTAATGTGTTATGTGTTAATGTCATGAGTTCTTCAGTAATGGTCACTGCTGAATTGATTAACAGCTCAGCACAAACTTGCATTAACATCGCTGACCTACATAATTGCTCACGTTTCGACACTCTCTGTAGCGACTGCAAGTGGAAAATATTTTAATGTCATACCGGTTTATTGAAGTCGCACGCATGGGATACCCCGTGTACACGTGATGTACCTTCCCTGCAGTGTCGGAGCGGGTTGGAGGAAAACCCTTGACCTCTCTTTCTGCTTTCCAACCCCCAAAGCTCTTTATGGCTTTTTAAAGAGCACTACTCCCTCTGTTGACATGTCAAATCACAAGGAATCAAGAGCAAAATGTTCTTGCATTGCTTAATGAACAACTTGTGCAATAAAAGCTATGTTGTCTGAGCCATTTCTTCCCTAAATACTTTAGTGGGATTACAAATAAACACCTATAGAAAAGGCACAATGAAGTAAGTCTCTTGGAAATAGGTTGTGGATTATGTAGGCTGCGGTTTTTTTTATAATTGAATGGTTATTTGGAAAAAAAAAAGTTCTTTATACACTGTAAGTAAATACATAAATAGAAATTATAAAAATAAATGCCTCCTTGCCTCCCTGCCCTTTCTTGGTTATTTAAAGGTGCTGTATGTAAGTTTTCGACCCTTCTAAAGCATAAAAATACCATAATATGTATGCAGATATTTGAGAAACATGCTAAGTGAACATTCTTGTTTATCTGAAAAACAATGCTGAAGTCAGTTATTCTGCTTTGAAAATGTTAATTACGTGCTGGAACGCTGTCTTTGTTTTGGTTCTTTTAACCCGCCCAATGCCACTTTAGCCAATTATATTTCAGCAACACGGCTTACCTTGATCGAGAACCACGTATTTCATTCATTCAGTCAGAAAGACTTTCAAAGTATGCATCCATGACCGAAATGCTACCTCTGGTGGACAGTAGCAGACTCTGAGATGAGACGCAGATTCAGAGTTCCACATGGTTATTAATTAGCAAACAATATAAATATTACAAATGTAAACATTAGGTGAGCAGGCGAGATTTGCAGTGATGACAATGTGGCTGTTTGCACCAGACGAAACACCACAGAAATGTAAATACAGCCATTCAGAAGCACAGAATAGTGCACTCGCTGCACTCCAACAAAATGGTAAGGTTTATAATCTAATGAATACATATTAAATCTCTTTAACATTACTAAATGTGGATGCTAAATCCCTAATATGTGTTGGTTTGCACTGAGTCACAAAGTTCAATATTAAACGGTTTATTTTATTTTTAAGATCTGAGGTGAACTATCTGCTGCTGCTTTCAGTAGTATGTTTCATTAAATAATGTAAGATGGCATTCAAACTCAAACTTCATTGTTAGCATTTAACACTGAATAAAGCACATGAGGTGTACCTGAGGTGATCACTGTCAAAGTTTTCTGTTGTTCAGATGCAAAAAATAGAAGCTGCTTTTAAAATATAAATTTCAGGTATTGGTTAGGACAAGAACGCGTGCCATTGCTTTTATTTAGAACACGGTTTAATTCAGCCTTTAGGCTCAATATTCAGTCACACTTCTGTTGGTCCTCAATCTGGCATCCTGCGCTTGCGTGTGTTTTGATCCAGGAATGCAATAAATCTCTCAAGTCAGTATAGGCTAACATAATCTCCCTCTGAGTTCCTCGCAGTATCGAAAATCCATTTATTCATTCATTAATTCATTAATTCATTCATTTATTTTCCTTTGGCTTAGTCCCTTATATATCAGGGGTCACCACAGCGGAATGAACCGCTAACTATTCCAGCATATGTTTTACATAGCAGATGCCCTTTCAGCTCCAACCCAGTACTGGGAAACACCCTCAAAACACTCTCAAATTCACACACACACACACACACACACACACACACACACACACACACACACACTACGGCCAATTTAGTTGATCAAATTCACCTATAGCGCATGTCTTTGGGTGCTCCGGTTTCCCCCACAGTCCAGAGGAAACCCACGCCATCCAGGGAGAACATGCAAACTCCACACAGAAATGCCAACTGACCCAGCCATGACTCGAACCAGCAACCTTCTTGCTGTGAGGCGACAGTGGTAACCACTGAGCCACCATACTGCCCAGTATCAAATGATATTGATATATTTTTTAAGGTATTTTATAAAAGTTAGACATTCCAGTATTGTGACAACACTAGAGTGAAGTATTTATTATTGAGTTTACGGTTTACTTTTTAATTTATAAGGGATGTAATTTATTGAACTACGCTTGACCACAGTCACAGCATAGGACAGTTTTGAGATTTGGCTAAAATAAAAAACCCAATTTTTATAACAAGAGGTCATTGGAAGTATAAAGGTTAAACATTTACTGCATTTAAAACGATGGGAATACGAATTATATTTATTTTAGTGAATTAGTGAAAATGCAATGTCATGTAAACAACATGCAACTCACATAATAAACTTTTTCTTTAAACAGGAACTATTCACAATACACAATGCACTGTATAGTGCAAAACTGAGGACTAGTGACAAAAATAGTGTGCATGCTTGGTATAATATTCTACACACTTTCTTAAATATTTTCTTAACTTAATTCTTAAGAAGGCTCTTGTCAATTCAGACCTTGCTGGCAGTGCTGACGCTTTACAAGTGCTTTCATTGAGTTTATCAGTGACTACGTTTACACGGACATCAGTAATCAATTTTTTAGACTTAATCTGAATAAGACAATAATGTGATTAAGGAGTTTACATGAGTTGATTTTTGAATGTTCCTTTCATGGTCCAGTTTTACATGTTATAGCTCATAATTTGATTAATATCATTGCGTTATCCACATGTCATCTGGAGTTTCATGTAATTTCGGGTGTTTCATCTTTAATTTGTCGACTTTAACTGCAGTTTGGCACTTTCACTTTCAGTCAGGAACATTTCATTCGATTCCTGTTTAGTTCGATTATGACCTTAACCGGATTAAATTAATCAAAAATCGCTGTTTTATCGCTGTAGACTCTTAATCAGAGTATCGTCCTAATCGTGTTAACATTGGATTATTGATGCCCATGTAAACATACTCAATGAATCTTCACTGCCGTGTAAAACACACCTTTTATTCAATGAAAGAACCGTCATTAATTCATCATTTATACAGTTGAGCTTTTTTGAATCATCCTTTATATATTTATACAGTTGAAACATTTATACAGTTGAACTTTAAAATAAATAAAAACATTTAAAGACACATCTTTTTGGCCAAGCTTTTAATTAACGGTATAGTGAGCTGGTTTTACATTGGTGTTTCTGTACTTGGATTTGCAACCTGTTTTGATATGTTTTCTTTTATTGTAAAGCACTGTGCGACTTAATGTCTGCGAAAGGTGCTATATGAATAAACTTTTTACTTTAATTTTACTTTTTACATATTCAATTAGGTAATGCCATTTTTACAGACAAAATAACTGCATGTGGATAATCAAGTTAAGAAAAAGTTATGTTCATATTTATGCTGTAAATAAAGCAGATATAGGGGCCTCACAGTGGCGCAGTGGGTAGCACGTTCGCCTCACAGCAAGAAGGTCGCTGGTTCGAGCCTCGACTGGGTCAGTTGGCGTTTCTGTGTGGAGTTTGCATGTTCTCCCTGTGTTGGCGTGGGTTTCCTCCGGGTGCTCCGGTTTCCCCCACAAGTCCAAAAACATGCGGTATAGGTGAATTGGGTAAGCTAAATTGTCCGTAGTGTATGAGTGTGAATGAGTGTGTATGGATGTTTCCCAGAGATGGGTTGCAGCTGGAAGGGCATCCGCTGCGTAAAACATATGATGGATAAGTTGGCGGTTCATTCCGCTGTGGCGACCCCAGATTAATAAAGGGACTAAGCCGAAATGAAAATGAATGAATGAATGAATAAAGCAGATATAGAGCTTTGAAATGATGTGGATACAAGATCTCAGATCGTTTTGGTTTTCGGTTTGACTATAAATCATTACGTTTGAGTTTTTTTAGACTTTTAAATCTCGTCTGAAACTCAGAAAAAGGCTCGTGGAATTGCTAGAGCTACGAGAACACCTAAAAGCAAAAGCCCCTGAAGCAGGTTGAACTCCAGGTGCAGATTGAGAATGTAATCATGCTAGCATTAGAAATGAGCAGTTGCCCCTGTCTGTTTTCTCAGCTGGCCAATTTTGCCGTGTTTAAAACCAAAAGCACCTGTGCTGAGAAGTAAATACCAAGCAAATAAACTTAGCAACTGCTTCCGCAGAAAGCCTTTAAAAGCATTGTAGATCTGCTGCTCTTAGTCTTGCTGTTTTAATGGTAGAGGGGATGTTGAGTCCAGTCAAATAAAACACTGGTATTCAGTGGAATTAATGAATGAGTGTATATTTGTATGTCATGTATGTATGTATGAATGAATGAATGTGAAAATAGATAGACAGAATAAATGATAGAACGATAGATTAAAGAATGATAGAATAAATGATAGATTAAAGAATGATGGATTAAAGAATGATAAAATAAATGACAATGATAGATAAAAGAATGACAGAACAATAGATTAAAGAATAATAGAATAAATGATAGAATGATAGATTAAAGAATGATAGAATGATATATTAAAGAATGCTAGAATGAATAATAGAACGATAGATTAAAGAGTGATATAATAAAATATAGAACGATAGATTAAAGAATGATGGAATAAATGATAGAATGATAGATTAAAGCATGATAGAACAATAAATTAAAGAATGATAGAATGAAAGATTAAAGAATGATATAATAAATGATAGAATGATATATTAAAAAATGATAGAATATATGATAGAACAGTAGATTAAAGAATGCTAGAATGAATGATAGAACGATAGATTAAAGAAGGGTAGAATAAAATATAGAATAATAGATTAAAGAATGATAGAATAAATGACAATGATAGATAAAAAATGATAGAATAAAGAAAGATAGAATAAATGATAGAATGATAGAATAATGATAGAACAATGACTTAAAGAATGATAGATTAAAGAATGATAGAATAAATGACAATGAATAAAAGAATGATAGAATGATAGATTAAAGAATGGGGGCCTCTCAGTGGCGCAGTGGGTAGCACGTTCGCCTCACAGCAAGAAGGTTGCTGATCGCTGGTTCGAGCCTCGGCTGGGTCATTTGGCGTTTCTGTGTGGAGTTTGCATGTTTTCCCCGTGTTGGCGTGGGTTTCCTCCGGGTGCTCCGGTTTCCCCCACAAGTCCAAAGACATGCGGTATAGGTGAATTGGGTAAGCTAAATTGTCCGTAGTGCATGAGTGTGAATGGGTGTGTATGGATGTTTCCCAGAGATGGGTTGCAGCTGGAAGGGCATTCGCTGCGTAAAACATATGCTGGATAAGTTGGCGGTTCATTCCGCTGTGGCGACCCCAGATTAATAAAGGGACTAAGCCGAAATTAAAATGAATGAATGAATGAATTAAAGAATGATAGACTAAATGACAATGAATAAAAGGATAGAATGATAGAATAAATGAGACAATGAATAAAAGAATGATAGAATGATAGATTGAATGATAGAACGATAGATTAAAGAATGATAAAATATGTGATAGAATGATAGATTAAAAATGATAGAACAATAGATTAAAAAATGATAGAATGATAGATTAAAGAATGATAGAATGAATAATAAAACAATGGATTAAAGAATGATAGAATGATTGATTAAAGAATGATAGAACGATAGATTAAAGAATGATAGAATACATGATAGAACAGTAGATTTAAAGAATGATAGAACAATGGATTAAAGAATGCTAGAATGAATGATAGAACGATAGATTAAAGAATGATAGAATAAATGACAATGATAGATAAAAGAATGATAGAACGATAGATTAAAGAAAGATAGTATAAATGATAGAACGATAGATTAAATAATGATAGAATAAAATATAGAACGATAGATTAAAGAACGATAGAATACATGATAGAATGATATATAAATAAATGATAGAACAATAGATTAAAGAATGATAGAATAATGATAGAACAATGGATTAAATAATGATAGAACGAATGATAAAACTATATATTAAAGAATGACTGAATAAAATATAGAACGATATATTAAAGAATGATGGAATAAATAATAGAATGATAGATTAAAGAATGATAGAACAATAGATTAAAAATGATAGAACAAAGAATGATAGAATGAATGATAGAACAATAGATTAAAGAATGATGGAATAAAATATAGAATGATAAATTAAAGAATGATAGAATAAATTACATAATTATATATAAAAGAATGATAGAACGATAGATTATAGAATGATATAATTATATATTAAAGAGTGATAGAATGAGCCATAGAACAATAGATTGAAGAATGATAGAATAAATGACAATGATAGATTAAAAAAAATTATAGAATGATAGATTGAAGAATGATAGAATAAATGATAGAATGATAGAATAATGATAGAATGATAGATGAAAGAATGATAGAATTTGTGATAGAACGATAGATTAAAGAATGATAGAACGTTAAATTAAAGAAT
>CAIGQW010006086.1:503452-516437 GCA_903798125.1 Danio choprae
TATATATACGTGCTAAACCCAACACCCAACAGAAGACTGAACGTAAGACACAAGCACATGATGAATGAAAACACTTACCGTTCACTCACACACGCGACATGTATGTTCCATTCCCAGTGCCAACCAAAACCGAAACCAACTAGACCGAGATGCTGAGAACAGAACAGCAAAAACAAGAATTAACAAGACCGAAGTGGCAGAATCCTGAGTTATTCTACAGGTGAAAAATGCTAATTACTTCCAAATACTTCAAATATAGTCTGTGTTAGTAAATGCAAGGCTATTTATGAAATCCAGGCATAACACTGTACGACAACATTTCAAATGACTGTTCTACAGCCTACAGCGAATCAATCTGTCAGATTCTGGAGTGCATTCAAGTTCTAAATAAAATTATAAATGATAAATAAATTATCTTAAATAAAACAATCACATTTATAGATAAAAGTGTATAAGAATTTCACTCATCTGGGAAATGGAGGCCACTTGAATGGATTGTGAGCACAGTTAAGTGCACAGCATGCCATATTATCTGATAATTAAGAAATAATACCAAATGGCAATTGACTGTGTAAAGCCACATAAAACAAAACAGAAATACGATGTATATGTCAAGTTCAGCGGCTTATCAGCTGATGTGACGTGACGGCGAACAGTGTTACCTAGCTGTCACTCAAGTGGCCATTCCCTTAATTATGCAGACTTAATATAAATGAAATGGATGAGTTAAAAAAAAAGTCACCCCCTCACAGTTGTCATAAAGTGTAATATTAGCTATATAGACTAAAATCGTGTTTTCTGCTGTAAAATTGGCCATTTTAACATTGTGGTCAACAGAAATGTGATCTATTTTGGAGTGAGGCCACGTGGAACTTCGATAAATTGAGGAAGTTTTTAGTTACTTCCATATTGGCTTTACAAGGGAGAGCGGGATGTTGCTGCTAAAATACAGAGAACAGTTCACAAATGATCTATGCCTAAACCTATGTGAATGCGTTTTTCTAGTCTTCACTCATTTCAGGAGACAGAGTCTATGTGACAACTTGAGCTTCTACATGCAGCACGTGTGTAAACAGAGAAGTGCGCAGATGCAGTGGAAAAGTTGCTGCAGTGGGTCATAGCAGGTGTAAATGGATCTGAGGTCCACAGGGCGCTGAAATGGAAGCCAGTAGCAGCTGGGCGGCCTTATGACTCACAAGGTGGAAAGGTCAGTGCAGCAGCAGGCAGAACTGCATTCACTGAAACCCTGTCCTCGCAAACTCAGACTGGGGTCAGGTCAAGTATTAAACCTCATTTCATGCTTTCGCTTGGCAGTTGGCACGAAATTGAAGACACAACACTGACGTCGGACCTAATCCTCCATTCATTCGCCCCTGGTGCATGAGTCTGAAATGATTTCATATATATTAATTTCTCAAGTTCACACAGATATCTATGTTAAAGTAGAACTGGAAGCTGTGACCTTTTTTTGTATTAGAAATGAAATATTAAAAGAGAAGACAGTGGGCGTGGCTTGTTTTTCTATTGTGAGCTGATTGGATGGAGTACATTTTCATTCAGAAATGTCAGGAAAAGGGGTTTCGAAAGAGTTATTACAACCTAAAGCCCTGGCCAGATCATGCAATTTTTATTGTCGGTTAGAAAAATCACCATGTTAGATTATGCGATTTTGTCTTGATAAAAGCTTAACTTGTCGAGGGTAACAAATGTGCCTGACTACACATTCCTTCACGATCAGTCATCCCGTGTTGTCCACGACAAGCGCTATTTCCCAAAGCAGTCACAAGTTTTGCTGTAACAATATGTCTTATCTTAGTTTCAAATTATAATTTTTTTTATCTTATTTCAATCTCAATAAACACTGATGCTTGCTGACAACTAGGTTACATTAATTAAGGGTATTCCTTATGACATTGATACGATCAAACGTATATTTCCTTTTTAATATTAAGATAAAAGAAAATAAGCATATTTTCCTACCATGGGTTGCTTATTAATTCCCTCACCTGAACTTGTGAGTTGGAGGAAATGAAAGCACATCAGCACCAAGGAAAATCAGAGGCTCAAGACAAAATAATTACATATAAATATATGACATGTTTGTGATACAACAATTACAGCGATGCATTAATTAAATCCTTATTTTCCACAATGCGGAACAAATCATCACCGCACAGCTTTAACAGCTTTTTTAGTGGACGGGCACAAACAAAATATAATTTGTATGTTTTTCTTTTTAAAACAAATTTTGTTGGGTATAATTTGTATCTTAATTTTGGTGTATTTTTTGTTTGTCCGTCATCTACTAGATAAACAAGAATAAGGAATAAAATCTGAGGTCACGCGCTTCAAAACCGCTATATGCTTCAGCGCCAAAGCACAAACTGGTTTGTTAAATGAAATAAAATCTAGCCTAAATAAAATTAAAGTGAAATAAAATTACACTTCCAGAGAAACCTATATTATTGTTGATGACAAAATCATCCATTTCTGGTGAGTTTCAATTTAATTAGTTTAATAAAGTAATTTGAATAAGCAAGACAGGCTTTTACAATGTACTCGCAGCACTGAACGTGTTTCCAGATCGTCGGAAGAACGAACTTGGTCGGAAGGCTGAGAAAACTCAAATAAAATTGCTTAAAACACTTTAATATTTTGTAGAAAGTAGTTAAAGTTTACATAACCAATGATTGGTCTTATTCCCCCCGAGACCCACCCATAAGTAAATATGCAGCCTATGTTTTGATTACCTGACCCGCGGTTTAAAGGCAGCACTCGCGGATGTAACTGAGAAATTGTGTGCTCCTATTTCTCAGTGTCACCCACGTGACGGAACTCGTCGTGAAGAACAGGGAAAAAATTAAACATGCTAGACTTTCTCCAATGGTGTCATGAAGCGTTGCAGACATTGTATCGGCTGTCGTGAACTATCCTACATTACATGAGAAGAAACCATTGAATCTTGTGTCATGACTCCCATTTGTCGTTTACGACTCCCCACGACACCCTATGTCAAGGAAATCATGCCGATATCGTGACAAAATTGTGTGATCTGACTGGGGCTTAACAGACACCTCCTCCTCACCATTTATGTTTGTTGTCAAAACTGACAGTTGGAGGGCCGTCGTTTAGCATGTTAGCCACGCCCAATACCTCAGACAGACGTAATCTGACACTTTAACTGAAAACAAACAGGAAGTGCATTTTCAGATTTTAGATAACAAGGGCAAACCATGGTCTTTTTTTTCTTAATGACATGCACAGATGAATTGTTCACCACAGTACAAGCAATGTGAGCTAACAAAATCAATATGGTTAGTTTTGATTTCATTTGTACTTTAAACAGATCACAAATACTTTATATTGTAATCATTCCAGCAAACAATTCAATGAGTTCTTCTTCTTGTTCATGTCTTGAATTACTTAGTGTTTTTTGTATGATTTAGTTACTCATTTAGTTAAAGAGTCAATAGCTGGGATTCCACCATCCTGTGTTAATGCACATTTTGAAGTATCACATGAGAAACGAGTCATGGAAATGCCAAATTTAGAATAAAAATCCCTTTTGAGGTGTAAAGAAAATACCTTTTGCAGAAATAATGGGCAATTGAAACACATTTGTCAAATAAAAACAGACATTACACCAAAGAGACTCTATTATGGTTGCTTGTTTATTGTTGGTTGCTTGGTTACCAATACTACATTAAGCCGCTCCAACAACTTTATTGAAATGCACCTACAGTAATTCACATTTGGGATTTTTCCTCTTTTATTGTTGTAAACTTCGAAAAGATTCGCTTCATGTCTAGATGAAAACCCGGCTAGTGATTCGTTCATAAAGAGAGCATTTGTTTCTATTTCATAGTAATTTTATTTAATTTAATTATTTTTGCATAAGTAGGTTGAGTAAATGATTAAGTTACAAATGCGTTGTTCCAGAATGAACAATTGTTTTTGAATCAGTAGTTTGATTAAATGAGTCAATAACTTTCTCATTCAGTTGTTTCAACAATCAGTTCTTTCAATTTCAGAATGAATCAGTGTCCTTGCCTTAATCAGTTGAATAAATGTTTCAGTAATTTACTCAGTGGTTCCTGAAATAATTAGTTTTGTTAAACGAATCGTTAAAATTAAGTAAATGAGTCAATGACAATTGATTCAGTTACCCGTCCATGTTTTGTTGCTCAATGAATACGAGTTGATTTTAAGCATTAAGTCAAATTAAAATGTTGTTTTGGTCATTCTAAAATGCCTTCACCATTTCAGTATTAGTGTTATTATATTATTAATTACCTCCAGAATTGTCAAGAGCATCTGCGCTCTGCATCTCACGCCTTCCAACGCCACCATGCGTTCATTGCGTTTCGGCATTGTCTTTTGAGGCGCAACTAATTTATTAAATGAAGAAAAGATACACGCAGCTTCTCCTACCACAGCAAATTCCATTTTTACTTTTGATATTTGGTGCCAGTTAATCAGGAAGTGACGATTTTGTTCTCTTTGACTCATTGAATGGAATTGAATGCTCATTGAATGCTGTATTCGCACGTCTTTTATGCGATATTCCAGTTTTGTACATGAATTTAATTCACATTTTTGGATGGAAACCTAGCTGTAAATGAAGTGAAGTGAGTATTGTCAAGTATGGTTAGCCATACTCAAAATTGGTCCTCTGCTTTTAAACCATCCAAGTGCACACACACACACACACGAGTGAGAAGTGAGAGCGCGCACACACACACACACACACACAAACACACACACACACACACACACACACACACACACACACACACACACACACACACACACACACACACAGTGAGCATACATCCAGAGCAATGGTTCATTCACTGCCCCACCTTCAGTTCCTGCCATGACCGGGAACTGAACATGTAACCTTTCGATTACTCCCCAACCATTAGGCCACAACAGCCCCCCAAATAGCACAAATAATCAGTCACTATCTAAATACACAGACTGGCAGTCTCAAAGCCCAAAGAAAGACAAATCAAACTGATGCAAACCCAAACTCTTGACCAATAAAACTGGTGTACCTGAACTAACTGTTGTATAGTAAACAGCTATGGTTTAAAGACAATAGGTCTCTTTCAGATAATGACGAATGACCTGACATAAGATATTTCAAACATCTTCCCAAGGTTTGTCCTGCGAATTCCACAATAACTCTTTGCCCAGAGCGATCTTTATAAAATCACAAGACAATGATCAGTGTTGTGAGAGCTATGCTTCTCACGTCTCAAAAGATTTATAAGGCTTTTCTCTGACTGTTCGCTCAAACAGAATCGCATACCTGAAGAACTGGCAAGCTCAGGTGCCTTGCTCTTAGTCAATTGGTATTACAAGAAATATTTAGGGCACAGAATCAACTATGCCACTTTATATCCCAGCGCATGTCAATGCAGAGAATACCGAACAATGAGTACGTCTGAACATTTGCTTCGTGACATTCCAGATGAACAATTTGTCTTTGTAGGAAGATCTGGCTTGAAGTTGAAGACATTGAAATGAATGTGTGTGCATTTACAATTCAATTCACCTTTATTTCTATAGCGCTTTTACAATGTAGATTGTAACATAGCTTAACATAGATAAAATTTTTGTAAATTAAAACCGAATTAATCAGTGTCTTTGCTCTAAAGAGCCTCTATTATGCATTAAAAAAGGTCATATTTTGGTTTTGGGTGTCTCCAAAAACAGGCTGATATGCATGCAAGGTCAAAAAACACTTTCATTGTCTTATAATATGCATTTATTTTAACCTAATTATCCCAAAGACTTCCATATGATTTGTTCAGCCATTCATTTGTTCCCAAACCTGCTGCTAATCTGCACTGGCTGCGTTCAGCTTGAGACAGAGAGAAACGCCCACCACGGCTCATCAACATTGTTGAAGTAGCCAGAGTGCAGAGTATATGTGTGAGCCCAATGCAGGAGTGCATTAAAGCAATGCAGTTAAACACCAGCATATTGCTCTATTCTTAACCATAATTAAAAACAACAACACGCATTCAGTATTAATCCACACAGTGGCAAAATAACTATTTTATTTTGCCACTGTGGCATATACATTTTTTTATTTTATTTAAAAATGTATATTTTTAAACAAGGTGTGCTTTTCAGCTGGATGTTTTCATTCACTTACAGCTGTGTTGCACACTGCATGGAAGGTCATTTTCTTTTTTTTCTTTAATCACTTGAGTACATGTTTCAGTAATACATTGAATTGTTCTTGAAAGAATTAGTTTTGTTGAACAAATCGGCTGAGTAAATGAGTCGATGACTCAGAATGAGCTTGTTGAATTTGTCAGTGTTTTTCCATGATTTGCACAATTGATTCAGTTACCCATTCATGTTTTGTTGCTCAATGAATATGAGTTATTTTTAAGCATGTCAGTCAATGATACTCTCAAATAGACAATGGTTTCAAAATAAATAGTTGTATTAAAAGAAATCAAAAGCGATTTTAATATTTCAGTTATACAGTTTAAGAAATGAAATCACAGAAGCGCTGAGGTGAAATCAAATTCTCAAGACATAATCTTTAAAATAATGACTTGTATCAAAAATGTTGAAGGAGCTTTGTGAATTACAGCGGAGCATTAAAAACACTTATTTTACGTCGAGCATTTGATTTGAGTTAGTAGGCCTGCTATTTTTATTTGACTGACAAAAAAAACTTTGGTTTTGTAATCAAAATTTGTAATTCAAGTGAATTTTATTCTTTTTTTATTTAGTTTAGATGAACATAAAACTAAAGCATAGATGAAGTTCTAGTAAATTAAACCCGCTTCAGACCAGTTTTCACAGATAAAGTTCAGTTTGACAAATAAAAACAGAGTATCCCGAAGCAATCCGAGGTAGAATCGTGAACTTTACAAACATCCTTTTCTTTATCTTTGACGTAAAAAAACAAAAAACTTCTGCATCAACACTAGAGATCTGTCCCTGGAATCTGATCCAGAACGGATAAACACTGAGAAAAATGGAAGAAAATGGAAAACAGGGGTAGGATGTGTAAGCAGCGGGCTTATTTGAGTCTCTGCGGCTCTGCCAGAAAACTCTTGGAAACGGGATGCGTCTAAAGCCGAGTCTGCAAGCTGCAAAGTACGTACAAAAGGTCGTGACAAAAAGACATGGCATCTCAAAGGCCTCCGTTTTTCCACTGCATCACGAAGATAAAAGGAGCAAAATCGGATTATTTACCCCTTGGATCTCTGTCTTCCCTAAACTGAGCAGGCGTGCCTGGGAACGATTTGCTTAGCCATTATCCCAGGATATTTGTGATTCTGATTACGGCCGTGTTATGAGGCCGCTTTACCGATGCTGGGATAAAAAGGGCGCTCATCTCGGTCTCTCGCCCACTCTCAGTCCATCTCACAACCATTTTTCTTCTCTTATTTGGATGTTTTCCTGACCCGAGAACCCAAAGCAACCAGCTCAGTTAACTTTTCCACTTCACTCAGATTCATCAAAGTCATTCCTGACCAACACGTTGAAAATTCACATCGTCTGCCTGCCAGACTATGTCTTCCCATTCCAAAAAGGTTCTTTATTGCGGGAAAAAGCTTGTTTAGATTATCAAAATGTTTTTCACACTAGGAAAAAAAGGTTCCTTTTGAGAACTGTTCACTAAAAGGTTTTTTGGGTAAACAAAAACGTTCTTGTATTGCATTGCATTCCCTTTTGGAACCTTTATTTTTAAGAGTGTATAAAAATCGCAGATGTCACAGATCTCTTTTGCATTATGATTCTCAAATTACTTTAGACATCTCAACAAATTGCAAAAGACAATGATTCAACAATGTGCTCATAATCGCCACAAAAATGCATTAAATCAGAGGTTTAGAAACGTTTCTCACTGCATTTTACAGTTTCAGTTTACGGTATTAACAAACCATTAACTAACACTACTAATTGGCTGGGTAACACTTTACAATAACAGTACATGAATAATGATGTATTAATATGTTAAGTAAACATTACTTTATTATCAATTAATGATGAGTTAAGGCACACGCTAATCATGAACTAACTTTAACTACGACATGAGTCCTATGAGTTCATATGTGAATAACGGCTACTTTAATTACTTGTTAGTACATGATTGTTAGTACATGATTGAGGAGAAATTGTTGTGCCCAACTGGGTCTGGTTTTTCTTGGTTTCACAATTCACCATTAACTCATTCTTAACTACTCATGAACTCCTGTGTTTAAAGTGTTTATGCTGATGTTGACAGAACACTTCTATTGTTTTTCAGTGTAAACACACTAGACCAGAGGTGCCCAAAGTAGATAACTTTGGGTTTGGCCTGCCATCCCATCTGAATGCCTTCGACAGAGACATCATTTCAAATTGAATGTAACCTTTTGTTTCATTGTTTTATTGAGAAGCTACAAAAAAGCCAACTGAAATTAAATGTTTCATTTAAATGTTGTAAATGAATCAGACTTACAAAATGTCAATTCTGTCACTTGACAGATGCACAAGACATCGGCGAGCAAATCAAGGTAAAGGCAGGAGCAGCTCCACTAGTGTATTTAGCATTGAACTCCCTTGCGCAACTCCATAAATGGGATTGTTTATGTTTTTACTGTAATAAGTTAATTATAAAACATTAAAAATCCTTCTGCATCTTTATTTAATATGTTTTAAAGCAATGTTTTCTAGTTATGTTTAAACAATACGCAAATAAATTAGAAATTTCCCATGGCAAATTTAATGTAACACTGTTTGGTATAATAAACTTTGGCCCACAGTCCTCAATCGAGTTTGGTTTTTGCCTCCCCTTTTTAAGGAAGTGTTTGGGCACCCCTGCACTAGACGGCATAAAGAGTTCATGAGTAGTTAAGAATGGGTTAATGATGATGTGCCCCTCCAAGTAAAGTCACAAAATAATTATACATTAACATAACATGAGTTCATAATGGTTAAATTAAGCATACACTAATGTGATAATTAATACATTAATTAACAAACAAACAAACATGTACTAACAAGTAATTAAGGTAGCCGTTATTCACTCATGAACTCTTGTGACTCATGTTGTAGTTAAAGTTAGTTCATGGTTATGATACAAATACATCATTACTTCATAACAAAGTAATCATTAGTTTACATATTAACACATCATTATTCATGTACTGTAAAGTGTTACCATTAGCTGTTTATTAATTGTTGGTAAGCTAGATGTTGGGTTTAGGATTTGGGTAGGATTAGGGATGCAGAATAAGACACTTTATAAATACTAATGAACAGTTAATATCTTAATAATAGGCTTTAATTACCTTTAAGCTAGTGGTTATCAGCACGAATTGTGACCTAAACTAAAGTGTTGCCAAAGGTTCTTTAGAATATAAGCATATTCTTCACACTAAAACAGCAACAACAATTTTACAATTATGTATTGAATAATACAAGATACAGATGCTCACTTGTATTTTATTTTTTTAAGGGAATGCATCTGAGACTAATATAATCAAATCACAAAAGAATCATTAAAGCTGCAAGCAGCGATGAAAGGGACCTCGCACCCAGGCTCACTGCCAACCGGTGGCCTTAGGATGACAGAGAACAGTGGACAATAATAATTTAAGCCGATATATATTAAAATACCTGAGAAAATCACTGATTTATGCCAAACTTCCTTCTGTCAGCAGATGGCGCTATGACTGAGACTCAATATTGGCATGTAGATGTCTTCAGGAGAGGAATCTCATCAAACCTGTGCATTTTCAGGCAGATCAGATATTGTTTGGTTGAGTTATGAGTGCTTCCACCTCCATGGCGAAGCATTGCACTTTGTCAGTCCGCCACGGACACGCCGCTCGGCGAAAACTCTAGATCTTCACAATTTAACATCGCCAAGGCCTTTGGACTAAACTAATGGAACATGGATTCAATGTGATAAAATTTGTAGGAGGAGTTTGTTACACTGTATAACGTGTCACTTCCTGTTGGCAGCAGGTGGCGCTATATAAGTGTCTGGTTATTGGCATGTAAACGTGTTCAGGTCAGGACTGTTATCAAACATATGGATTTTGATCAGACAATGTATGCCTGAATTATAACAACTTCCTGTTTCGTGGCCAGTTTGTGAGGCCACCACATCACGCCCTTCGATGAAAACTCTAGATCTTCGCAATTTAACATCGCCAAGGCCTTTAGATGACAATACCCAATTTTGGTGTTGATCTGATAAATTCCCTAGGAGGAGTTCGTTCAAATACCATGCCTGGAAATGGCAAAAACTGCAATTTTTGGGGCGGAGGACGTTAAAAATATCCGACTTCCTGTTGGGTTTTAGTTTTTGCTCCGAGAGACTTTTTTGTAGGTTTTTGCATGTTTGATGTGTGTGCCAATTTTCGTACGTGTGTGTGAAACGTAGCTCGGGGGCCAGTCCGTCAAATGTGCATAGATGGCGATTTAGAGTCATTTTGCCACACCCACTTCCAAAACCTATAACAGACGTAAATTTTCGCCACCGTAGGTGCTCAGCCCCTGATGAGTCCTCTGAGCATAACAATTTCCTACCAGGGGTTTATTAACTATTCTATCATTATATACTAACCTTCATTTTGTTTAATCATATTGCTCAAATCAAATATGCTAGTGATATTTTGCCATGAGATGCACAAGAACCAACAATACACTTTTTGGTGTCTTGATTGACAAACAGTGTTCAAAGTTTGATTTAAAGTCTGCGTGAAATCAAAATTCATTCATTCTTTTTTTTTTCAATTTAGTCCCTTTATTCATCAGGGGTCGCCACAGCGGAATGAACCGCCAACTTATCCAGCATATGTTTTACACAGTGGATACCCTTCCAGCTGCAACCAAACACTGGGAAACACCCATACACTCCCATTCACACACATACACTACGGCCAATTTAGTTTATTCAATTCACCTATAGCACATGTCTTTGGACTGTGGGGGAAACCGGAGCACCCAGAGGAATCCCACATGTACACGGGGAGAACATGCAAACTCCGAAATCAAAATTTACAATATTTATTTTGCTAGTTCACATTATTCTTAAAGTGAATAATTCATGTGTGCTAGTTAATCCACTGTAAAATATCCGTTTGTTTTCTTAATTTTCAATCAAAGTCTGACCAGCTTGTTCTGATTGTGATTGGAGTGGCGGTCCTTCTGAGGGCTTCCATATAGCAACTGCATATTAATATTCCTAACCACACCCCTCTTACCATTAGTTTGCTATGAGAGAATGAAGCACAAAAAAGCTGGTCCGGTTAACATAGACT
Source organism: Danio choprae (assembly GCA_903798125.1). Taxonomy (NCBI): domain Eukaryota; kingdom Metazoa; phylum Chordata; class Actinopteri; order Cypriniformes; family Danionidae; genus Danio; species Danio choprae. Next base: position 514,744 of record CAIGQW010006086.1, read on the forward strand.
TAACATTTTGGTTTGTTTCTCATACTAAGCTTTAACGTGGATTATTTAGGAGTTTATTTATTGATGTGAATAAAACCATTGATCCATTTAGGCGTAAGTGACAAACTACAAGCATGTTTATATCAGTTTTATATCCCCTAAACGCGAATTGTTTTTGTGCACACTAGCTTATAGATATCCTACAAAAGAACAATATTGATACTAACATCTAAAAAACGTTTATCCCTCAAATTATTTTAATTTAATGAAAGCTTTTAAAGTTTACCTGAAGTCAGAATTTATTATCTGGGTTCCACATTGGTCTAAGATTAATCTCTCTGGATCCTTCTCTTGGATCCTTCTTGGAAGACACAGCCTGTCATTCCCCTTGTAAGAAATTGGCAAATTACACAACGAGGAGACGGAAGAAACACCGAATTCCTCCCAGCATGCTCTTAGTCCTCATCCACCAAAGCCAAGTGTTGGCGTCACCAATCAGGATGTCATTCTCGTCTCCCAAGGGCGCTCGCTTGGATTTAGATGTCAGTGTCACGAATGGCCATGCAACAGTAAGAGATAATTATTCAATGAATGCTTTTTTTAGCTCTTGTAAAGATGCTAAAATGACACTCTCAGGTGTCCACGGAGTCATAAAATCTGCTGAGAATGTCAGCGACGTGTCACCCAATCTGTTCATCTGAGAAGGTGAAGGTGTACAGCAGAAAAAAAGCAGGACTGCGTACATACAGGACAAACTACACTGTAAAAAATGCCGGATTCAATCGATTTGTTTTGGGACAACATGAAGGAATTAAGTTAGCTTATTACTTTTTACAAATGTAAGTGAATTGAACATAAAACAATTAAGTAACACCCTCAAGTATTGTGTTGTTTCAGCTCATTTTAATTAAGTAGTTTGAACAAACAACAAACTTAATTTTTGGTGTGTAGTGAAGTGAAATCTCAGACGGTTTATCATTCTTGCAGGCATTAAAGGGATAGTTCTCATCTGTTACATTCCATATGTGTGTTGTGTACTTTATTAATTGGTTTTTGCTTTCTCTTGACTGGTTAATAATTCTGCCAATCATCGTGACATCACCAGCTCCACCAATCCGTTGACAAGCTCGATTTAAAGGCTTTCAAGTTCACTGTGCAGGGTGCGTTCTGCCTTGGCGTACCTTTATGTTACGGTTGTTTTCCGTTTGTTTCTTTATTTCTTGTTTCTGATTCTCAGATTAAACTTGAGTTTAGGGCTGAACAATATATTGTTTGAGCATCAGTATTGCAATGTGTGTAAGGGTCCATCTATTAGCCCAATGACAAAACAGCATGGGTAAAGGTTAAATGCGTGTAAGCCTTTTCTAGCTCATCTGAAAATAAATATTTGATTTGTTTTGATTTAAATTTATTTTAATTAGTTTCCTGCTCCAAATTAAATCTGTCTCCAATTTCAAGTGATCATTAAATTTCAAATGTGTTCCTAATGATGTGTGTATATGCAATAGTCACATTGCAGGATTAGATTATTTATTAAAGATTAAAAGATAAAGATATGATTATTGTTTTTGTATTATTATTTACACAATGATGACCATGTTATTTTACATTTGATTGTTCAATTTCTGTAGTTGAATACTGCTGTACTCCCAAGTCTGCCTGCCTGTTTATCTATCTATCTATCTATCTATCTATCTATCTATCTATCTATCTAT
>CAIGQW010006086.1:522025-545790 GCA_903798125.1 Danio choprae
AAAAAAAAAAGAAATCAGTTTTACTGCAGCTGTTTATGGATGATCATTTTTGATAAATTCTCAAAAAATATGAGTCACTTATTCTCTTTGTTCATTTTATTTCGGTTACATCATCTCTGTTTTCTTCCAACATGGATCTCTGAGACTTACCGTTGTGAATCCTCTACGCGTTATCCAGCAGAACTTATTTTTTCCTCCTTCCCGCTCTTACTGGAATTCTGTCCTGTGACCTTACTCTAGTGCTAAACTATGTGCCGTTAAAATCAACAGCCTTGAGGGGACGAGTTGAGGACAAAATAAAATAAGCAGCACTTCAACACATTGGCCTTATTTTAACAAACAATGCTAAAGATAGATTTTGCCATGACCAAAATATGGCAGCCGGAGTGTATGTCACAGAGTGTGTGGTTTCCTTAATCAGTGGTGTGTAGCTTTTGTGCAAAGCAGCCAGGATTGTATTTTCTGGAAAAGTACTGAGTTCCAGGTTCAGGCTCAGCTGGGCCTTGACCTGATGCCGCGTTACACAATGCTCTCTATATATTAACTTTGTTGTAATGCTGCCTCTAGGGAAGTGCCTACTTATGAGTTCGGAAGTCATAACTGTGCTGTACTTGAAAGTCAGAGGTGGGATATTTATATTTGACATATTTGGATCATGAATGCATGGAATTTCTTGATGCATGAATGATTGTGTACAATATTTTTGCAGTTTTGCCCTGAAGTTTTTTCTAAGTTATTTTCTCATTCTCTTAAATCTGGTTTTGCAATTACATTTTCTTTCTTTCTTTCTTTCTTTCTTTCTTTCTTTCTTTCTTTCTTTCTTTATTTCTTTCTTTCTTTCTATATAAAAAAAACAAGTTAAGCATCAAGGGCTCTATTTTGATGGTTTACATATATTCATTCATTCATTTTCTTTTCGGCTTAGTCGCTTTATTAATCTGGGGTCGCCACAGCGGAATGAACCGCCAACTTATCCAGCATATGTTTTTACGCAGCGGATGCCCTTCCAGCTGCAACCCATCACTGGGAAACATTCATACTCATTCATACACACACTCATTCATCGCAAAATGCGCGTTCGGTGTGATCGGCCCCTTAGGGTGAACTCACACTAGGCTATCGGAACCGTGTCTGGGCACATCTGGCCCCATATCCAGTTTTTTTGACAAGTGAGAGTGCTCTGTTCTACATATGAGCACGTTTCGATTAGCCAGCCCTGGTCTGGTTGGAATAGGTGGGCTAGAGCGCAGTTCACTTGGGCTCTAGCATGACACGCATGTAGTGAAATGCAACGTCACTTTTAAGAGGCACTGTGTTTCAAACGACTCAAAATAGCACAAAACAATATAACTAAATCAATCTTCATTGTACTGAGCGAGAGCACTTCTTTTCCTGTTTAAATTAAACATTCGCATCATCGATGATGTAAGCGGGCTCAAAAGGTAAGAATGCAGTGTGAGTGCGGGCCATCAGGGGAGAGAGAGGGGGGATGTCAATCGCGCTTGGGCTATGTTCAAGGCAACCATTCTCAGTGTGAGTACACCCTTATTGTCAGACTGCATGATTTTAGCCCTGATTTTGACTCCCAGACAGGTGTTTAGAAATCACAGACAAATGCCTGAAGTCACAGGCAAATTGGTGCTGATTCACGCAAGTAACAATCACACAGTGTGAACTATAAGGGTGTAAGATGCAAACTGAGAGAATCGCAGATGAGTCGCCAACTCCCGTGTGATATTCTGGCTTGCTTAATATATAGACCTGTTGGCGATTTAAATCATGCCGTGTGAAATGTGTTCTGATTAAAAATAATATTGGCGAATACCTAAAGCCAATGAGAGAGCAGCATCCACTAGTATGGATATCTGCAGGAGGGAGTATGGGGAAGAAGTTAAAAGGGCTTCTTTTTGGTCTATTTGGACCCAAGAAATGGAGGAAAAACTAGTGGAAATTTGGCAGGAGCACCTGTGTCTGACTTGTCATCTGAGCAATACCACAACCGGGTCGAAAAAGAAAGAAAGTTAGGAAGAAATTTCCAAAACCCAGGTGAACAAAATAAATACTTTTTTTTTTTTTACCCCACTAAAGGCTTTTTTCTCATTAAGTAGTTAATAACAAAATATATATTCTATGTGACCTTGCATTGTTTCCATTCCACTTCTCGTGTGTGTTTGGTTGTGAGACGCAGTTTGCAGACTGAGACAAGTTGTCAGTGATTCTCCTATTGTAAAGTCATCCAGTGTGAAACCCCCTGTCGCCAATCCATCTTGCAGTGTAAACACAGCAGTGACGGAACGCTAACCCAGATAGCCATGCAGTGTGAAAACATCTCTGACGGGACTGCTTTAAAAATCATGCAGTCTGAACTCGGCATAAATGTGAAAAGGGTCCATTATTAATATTATTTTAAAAATGATTAATAATAATAATAATAATAATAATAATAATAATAATAATAATAATAATAATAATAATAATAATAATAATAATAATAATATATTTATAATCAGTGTAGTGTTCACTTGGTCCACCATCTTGGCTAGATTATTTCACAGAAATTATTACAGCGCAAGAGGATAGCACGTTCACCTCACAGCAAGAAGGTCGCTGGTTCGAGCCTCGGCTGGGTCAGTTGGCGTTTCTGTGTGGAGTTTGCATGTTTTCCCCATGTTGGCGTTTCCTCCGGGTGCTCCGGTTTCCCCCACAAGTCCAAAGACATGCAGTACAGGTGAATTGGGTAAGCTAAATTGTCCGTAGTGTATGAATGTGAATAAGTGTGTATGGATGTTTCTTAGAGATGGGTTGCAGCTGGAAGGGCATCCGCTGCGTAAAACATATGCTGGATAAGTTGGCGGTTCATTCCGCTGTGGCGACCCCAGATTAATAAAGGGACTAAGCCGAAATGAAAATGAATGAATGAATATTACAGCGCATTTCAAGTTTGTCAGACACCACAAAGTGTTGCTTTTTGTAATACCCATAACTTAAGGCAAACACTTCAAATTCAGCTCACAAGATTTTGACCCAGAACCTGCGATGTTAATTCCAGGGTGCCGTTCAGATCCGTTTTTAGCTTTTTGAGACTATTTTTTTTTGTCTTTGTGTGATAATATGGTCCTGGTGAGTGCATCTCCACTGCTCTGCCCCTTCCCTTATCATCAAACCCTATTTAAAGGTCTCCACATTGGGGTAATCATCGCCCTGGATATTTATATCTCTACATTTTGTATGACCACAGAGCTGGCAGACTCCTTCGCCGCTGTGTCATTATTCCAGAGCAAATCAAGCGAGCGGGCGGCCGCAGCGCAGTCCTCGCGTGTAATCCCTGCATGTGCGCCACAGTGTTCAGGTCTGGCACAGGCCCGTGTGCTGTCAGCCACTAACGCCACCACGCTGACGTGGGGTAGCATTGGAGTGCCACTGCTCCTATAAATTACATGTTAAGTCATGTATGGACGTGGAGTCTGCTTTTAAAATACTTGGGTTCTGGAGAATTTAACAAGGTGTGGCACACATGAAAGCCTTTTTCTGTCACTCATTTAAAAGGGGATTGAGAAAAACAACAGTGCACCAGACAGTTAGGAATCCAGGGTGCTAAAATGCAAAGTGCTTTTTTTCCCTCTTAGATAATAGCTCTATTCATTGAATACAGGTTGGTGTTTTATTATAAAGTGCTGTCAGGGTGTTATGCAATGCATTTTAAATGCTGTACTGGGTGAAAATGCACACTGCAACGTTCTGTCTGGAATTTATCAGCGAAATTAAAGTTTTTGTGCCACAGCTCAGCTGGAAATAAAGGCCTGCCATAGTTTTCATAGTATTTTACAACTTGGCTATTATATTTTTACACGTCGCTATGCAATAGGTCATTTAACTACTGTATATAGGTTTGCATACTGCATTAATTCATTCATGCAATTTTCACATTTAATATGCACACACTTTTTTTAATTTTTTTTTTTATTACTTTTCAAATATTTCACAAGAGCACGTACATTTTGTCGCTGTATTTGCTATAATATTTTTTCCATCTGGAGAAAGTCTTATTTTCTTTTAACTTGGCTGGGAAAAATCAGTTTTTACATTATTATTAGCCTCTTAGGATTTTCTTTTTATTATTGGCTACAGAATAAACCACTTTTCCATTGACTTGACTAATTAACTTAACATTAAGCTTTTAAACTACACTATAAAATGAATGCTGCTATCTTTGCAAAATAACCAGTAAAATATTTTGTGCTGTCATCATGGTAAAGACAAAGGAAATTAGTTATTACAACTTGGTTATTTAAACTATTATGAAAAATGTGGTTTTCCATTAAATATGTATCAATATATATATATATACAGGGCCTCACAGTGGCACAGTGGGTAGCATGTTCACCTCACAGCAAGAAGGTCGCTGGTTCGAGCCTCGGCTGGGTCAGTTGGCGTTTTTGTGTGGAGTTTGCATGTTCTCCCTGTGTTGACGTGGGTTTCCTCTGGGTGCTCCGGTTTCCCCCACAAGTCCAAAGACATGCGGTATAGGTGAATTGGGTAAGCTAAATTGTCCGTAGTGTATGAGTGTGAATGGGTGTGTATGGATGTTTCCCAGAGATGGGTTGCAGCTGGAAGGGCATCCGCTGCATAAAACATATGCTGGATAAGTTGGCGGTTCATTCCACTGTGGCGACCCCAGATTAATAAAGGGAATAAGCCGAAATGAAAATGAATGAATGAATATATATATACATAGTTGAAACCGGAATTATTAAACCCACACAAACTTTCACAGTATGACTGATAATATTTTTTCTTCTGGAGATAGTCTTTATTTATTTTCAGTTTTTTATTTTTTAAAAATCATTTTAAGGTCAAAATTATTAGCCCCTTTAAGCTATTTTTTTTTCCGATTGTCTACAGAACAAACCATCCTTATACAATAACTTGCCTAATTACCCTATTCTGCCTAGTTAACCTAATTAATCTAGTTAAGCCTTTAATTGTCACTTTAAGCTTGTCACTATATGTATACTTTGACAAAATCAAACAAGTCCTAACTGTGCTATCACTTTCTGCATGCTCCCTTGCGTATTATTAGGAATCAAATGTTCCTTGATCTTCAGCTTGGGAAAAAAAAAAACATGCAGTGAAGCATAGCATCTCTGCACATGCAAACCAGTCATTTCTACGTTGAGCATTAAAGAGGATAGTTTAATTCTAAGGGTCAGAGAAAGGGTGGGAAATGATCATAAAACTATATTACGAGCATTTTGGCCTTTACTAACATCGTAAGTGGAGTTCGGGGAATAAAATAAAATGATGAAAAATTGTATGATTATGACCCCTTTAAACAGCAGGATATCGTTGCATGCTATGTCAGTATATTCAGCACAGCTGCGTTTGACTTCCAGCAGGTGATGAAGTCTGGCATATTGGCTCAGAAATACTGTTTGTGGAACACCAGTTTAAGTGGAATGCATTTTGCCAAGTTTTTTTTTTTTTTTGTCAACTCACAGGAATTTAAGGTTTGATTACAAAAAGGCTGTGCCTGGGAGGAGGCTAGATGTGTCTCGGAGCTGAAGCCGCCTGAAGTGTTTCCACCTGGTACATTTTGTCTAGACTAACATCATAGCTGTCGTGCACTCACCTGAAAAAGATGTCGGAACAGTATGACACTTGGGTGTGAACGTGTGCGCTGGGCCATCGGCAGCTTAAGCAACAATGGACGTTTCTGGAAAGCTGATGCCTCTTAGCATGTTTATGTCTGGTTAGATTTCAAACAGTGCAACTGTTTCGCGGAATCGTTCATACTGTTTCAGACTCGGGGGCTGTTAGAGGTATGTGATACAGGTACACAGTGCTTTTCAATCATTATGAGAAAAAGCTTTTTTGGGGGGTTTGTTCAGTCCAAATTGACAAACTATAAAAAAATACAGAATGCACGTATTATATGAATTGTAAAAAAACATATATATGCAATATTCTGCAATAACAGCACTCGTACAGCCTCTCTTCCCTTGTGTATTACTCCGCCCACATAGAGTTACAAGCAGAGGAACTAAATCACTATACAGTTAGACAAATATCGCAGCTGTTGGGCAACATAATGTACTTTTGAGCCTTATTTTAGGCGAGAATGTAGTCATTTAGATTGCAACTATGCAGTTTATTTATAAGGATAGTGCCTTTTTTAAATATTTATAATTTTGGAGATTTAGCAATTCGGCGGCCATGAACAGCATGGACAGCAAATTAATTGACAGTTGACCACCACAAGATGGCGACAAATACTGCATAATAAGTCCTTAAGGGTGAGAAACTCAGCATTTTTAAAAATTGTGACGTTGTGTTTTTGAGCAACGGTTTCTGCTGTTGTCACCATCAGCTGCAGATGTGAAGGAACGGTGGAAGAAAGTAGTTCCTCGTACAAAAGGATTTTTGAGACTGTGTTGGATTTTCATTTTTATATACACCTTTATGTCGTCGAACTGTTGTATGAACTCAATATCATACGAGTAGCAGTGCGATATGTCAGTATATCGTCACTGGTGGGACACTAAGGCACTCGTCCTGCGCCCTTGAGCCAATGCACGCCTCCCACCAGTGGCAATATAAAGCCATATCGCACTGCTACTCGTGTGATATTACTATTATTAATTATATATATTTTACAACTCCCCTAGAGTTAATCAGTTCAGTGTTACCATTTTTGCAATCAATTCAGCCGATCTTCAAGCATTTTTAGCTTAAATAGGCATTGTTCGTTGAATTGAATTAGTTAATTAGCATCTTGTTAAAAAATTTAGCATTATTAGTAATATTATAGAGTAATATTAGAAGTATCATTTTGCCTGTTGAAGCCATGGTGCTTTAATTAGAAATTATCAAAACTTTTTATTTATTTATTTATTTATTTATTGAGTGAGATTCTAATGGTCTTTTCTGATTTAGTGATTTAGTGAGCACTTTTAGTGAGCTAAAAGTGCTCCCACCAGACCTGGAGATCAGCTGAATGGATTTCAAAAGGGTAAAACTCAACTGTTTAACTTGCAAAATGAGCCTACTAAAAAAAGAAATAAAATACAGTGTTCCTTTAAGCTATTTTTTTAAGGAGGGGAACTCAAACAGACTATACCTTTTTCAGAACTAGGCCTTTCTATAATTATTAGGTTCAGCAATTTGTGTTGTTCACACTCATAGTTTGTGAAATCTACAGTATATATTGTTTATAATTTGTAATTATTTTATATTTTGAGCTTCCCTATTAAGTCCATTTCACTGTTTAGTTAGTGTTAATGGTATATTATCCTGTCTGGGTTTGGTTCATAAATTACCCATAAAGAAAAGCATGCTCTGAGTCAACAGTTTTGAACACAGAATATGCCTTAATGTGTAAAATCCTTCTGTCATCATGCAGTTCATGGGCTCATCATTGCTATGAGAAAATGGCAGAAATTTCAACCTTTTCTCACAGTAGCAGTTATTGTTTATTCTCAAAGCATTTTGTAGTAACAAAACAACCAAATGTCCTTTTTGGATAGAATGGAATGGATTGATACAGCAAGATGAGTATATAAAATATTAAAATTCACAGCTAAACATATATGCTCAGTCAATGTTTATATATGATGCAAATAAATTACAATGAAAATCCTTGTTACTTTAAGTCCTCCAGGGAAGTTTGTATTTATAAGTTGGCAAGTCATAATTATGGACTCGTATCTGTTTAAGTCACTTTGGTTGGAGCAAGATGGCAATATGCATTTAACAATTATATTAAACATTGTAGATTAGAAGATTTTTGCTTTTTTTCTTGTTTCTATATAGTTTATGAACATGATGTAAGCTGAAATGTCATGTACTGTATGGTAACTGCATAGAAATATATTTGTTTGTTGATGCAACTTGGATATTTGTAGTCTATATGACAACAAATAATAATTTAGTTAATTTCCACAATGTTTCAGTCAATATAGAACCTTCATCCATTGCATCTGGCATGTTTTCTCACAGACATGCCCGGACTCGAAAACTCATCCTGAGTTTTCCACTTGTAATTACGTTTTTGTGGTACCATTTGTGTGCATTCAACATGTAAATACAGTCTTTCCAACATGACATGAATAATTGGACTAACCAGCAGATCGATCTCACTCTCAAATGTTGTTTTAGTCGTTCTGAAATGCCTAAGCAAATTATTACAGTGATTTTATTAAATGTCTATCACAGAGTATTCTCCACAAACATTAGAATGCTAGAGAACATTACAGCTTATATTGCATCATCTTCCACTTTATCACACTTTTTTTTCTTCGTTATCGCTGCTGTTTTTATTATTGATCATTTGCACAAGTTATCCATTTTTTTAAGTTCAATTCACAACTCTGGATGGGAACAGATACTGTCGATCAGCTTTCAGTTTGAACCAAAACCCAAAATCACACTGAATGGAAGAGTTTCACTGTATGGTTCACACAGCCTTGAATCCGACCTGCATACAGAACAAATGTTTTTTTTGGTTATCCAAGAGTCAAGAGTGCAAGACCCTGCACTGATCTTGTTGGCTAGTGTGAACTCCCACCTGGTGACCTACTTAGACATGCACCTTCTTCATAATGAATCCTCATCATTCTCAAGCCCATCATTCTCAAGCCCTTTGGCCATAGGAGAACTGGTAACCCTGGCTGAGCCTAAGGTTTCTTCACCATTTTTTGTAAATTGGTAGAGTTTTGTTTCCTTGCCAATTGTCACCTCTGGCTTGATTGGTTGGGGCCTTAGGTAACGCTGCAGCCTGAAGACCTCCAAGGGGGAAGGAGTTCCGCTGCAAGTAGGTTGGGTTTAGGGTTGTGGTAGGTGTAGATGTTAATAAAACATACATGTCATGTACAAGACATTAACATTGAAACTGCCATAATTCTAGAATTACCATAGCAGCCATTCTGACGTTCTCGTCTAAGACATATTTAAGTCATATTGTCATCTCATATTTATATTTAAAGCTTCTATTGAGATATTGAAATTAATATCTTATATAATTGTCTTATATATCTATATTTAATATTTAATTAAGCACTGTAAAAAATGCAGGGTTGCACACAATTCATTTATGTTGTCTCAACACAAATCGATTAAGTTAATTTAAAAAATCTAAGTGGACTGAACACAAAACAGTTAAAACAGTTGGAGATGTATGCATCACCAAGTAGGGCATAAGAATAGGATGTGTGTTTGGATATAACTCAGTTTGTTTTTGTTTTTTTACCACACTTCATTATTATTGTTCATTTATTCGTTTGCTGGAAATTAAAACTAAGTTTAGAAATAGTTTTGAAACAAATCTTTGTGCTTAACAAACTAAATTAAATATGTAGGCTAATGGATGTCTTCAGTGGAGTGCGTACAACACCATTTCCTTACTCCATGAAAGTAAAGGAGTAAAGTAAATAGTAAAAGTAAAGTAAAGAGAAAGTAAAGAGGCTGAATGGAGGAGGCTCACTTTTTATCCTCGTGCTGCAGATGGTCTGTTTAACTGTTTTCTCGCTAGTGAAGCGTTCAGTTTTTTCACTAACAAAGTCAGCCATATATATAGCAAATGTGCCATGGTGCAACGCAACTGACTCTTAAAGGGAATGAGAGATGAGACTCTGATTGGTTTATTGGACGTTATGCTCAAAACACACCCATAACTCATTAAGAGAATAAGCACAACCCTGTTAGACCATGCACCAGGGCACAAACCATATTTTTGCATCCATTCGGACATGCCCTTTTGCGCCATGCGCTTTAGACTTTTCACATAGATTGTTAAAATAGAGCCCTTGATATGTGTGGAACCCTATTATAGATATGTGTTTTACTTCAACATAGTTATTGAATTGTAAAAACTTTAAAACGATCAAAATGTTCATCTCTGTAGTTCTAGTGTTAAATAAACCAATCAAAACTGTTTTGTACGTGCCACTTAGAGCTCAAGCCACACCTACTTAGAGCTGACCTGGCCATTTTGGAGCTGGCTCCGACCTCCATTTTTACCCTTCTCATTGGAGCATTTGTATTAAACTGAAATGAACATCAAGAGTGACATTTGTATTAAACTGTGTTTAATTGAAATAGAACTACACCAGCATTTAACCACTACTATCCTGCCTGCCTGATATGCTACACAATCTGAAATATTATTATGACTTTATATGCCGTTTTCTTCATCTGTGTTACGCTGCTTTGACACAATCCACACTGCAAAAAGCACAGTAAAAATAAAGATGACTTGAATGTAACCAAAAGCTGGTCATGATTCAGACTGCCTTGGGTTGTGTACTCACACCAGAAGCATATTTAGCTTCATAAGGGCTATTAAAAAGCAGAAATAGTTCCACACAGACCGAGGACAGTATAAAATCCCGGCTGCCTAATTGGTGACAGGATCAGGGGAGGACCTGCAGTTTACCGTCATGGCGCTAATTTGGGCTCTGTGCATTTGGGCCTTGGTGCTCCGCCCCGCTGGGACAAGGGTACAATGTTATGGCCTCCAGATGGAGGGTAATGGGCCACACCTGAGCTCGTAACCCCGCGTTTTTGAGCTGAAAGCCTGACTCAGCCAAACACACATCAGGATCTCTTCCCACTGCGGGCAGACGCAGCCATTCCCAGGATTCAGTGCCAAAACGATTCTCAGCTGATGCCTATTTAAAACTCTCACTTAATTACAATGTCCGTCCTGTCTTAAAGCCTATTTTTCCTTAGGCCTAATGCTAAATTGAATCTGCTGGCAGATTGCATTCAATGTCACAGGGAATGTATATAATGGTAACACTTTGCAATAAGGTTGTATTAGTTAATGCATTTACTAACGTGAACAAACAATGAACGATACATTTATTACAGTATTTGTTCATGTTAGTTAAGGTTATTTAATTAAAAAAAAGTTGTTCATTGTTCGTTTGTTAATTCATGATTTATTAACTTATGTTGTTACCAAGCATGCATTTGTATTTTAATAATGCATTAGTAAATGTTGAACTATAATTAATAAATGCTGGAAGTTAGTAAATACATTAACTAATGAACCCTTATTGTAAAGTGTGACCTAATATGAATATATTTAATAATAAACAATACTATTAATACTGCATAGACGTCTGTAATTCTATAATGAACATATTACAAATATACACTATTGTTCAGACTGCACACCAAGGTTGTGATTGTTTGATTAAAAAATAAATTTATCCAAAACTTTAAATATAATTAATTACTTCAAATGCAAATTTACATTTGTCATAGTTCAGATATTATATTATATTATATTATATTATATTATGTTATATTATATTATATTATATTATATTATATTATATTATTCATTCATTCATTTTCATTTCGGCTTAGTCCCTTTATTAATCTGGGGTCGCCACAGCGGAATGAGCCGCCAACTTATCCAACATATGTTTTACGCAGCGGATGCCCTTCCAGCTGCTACCCATCTCTGGGAAACATCCATACACTATGGACAATTTAGTCTACCCAATTCACCTGTACCGCATGTCTTTGGACTTGTGGGAGAAACCGGAGCACCCGGAGGAAACCCACGCCAACACAGGGAGAACATGCAAACTTCTGCACACAGAAACGCCAACTGACCCAGCCGAGGCTCAAACCAGCAACCTTCTTGCTATTATATTATATTATTTATTCATTCTCCTTCGGCTTGGTCCCTTTATTCATCAGGAGTCACCACAGTGGAATGAACCGCCAACTTATCCAGCTAAGCTTATCAGATAAGCTTTAATATAAGTAAGTTAAAATATGTTGTCAAATGGGATGGCACGGAGGCTGGCTAAAAAGGTAGCTGGTTCTCTTTCCACTCAATTCATTTATTACATCAAGTAAATGTGTAAATTTTACATATTTGACTACGTATTCTAGTTATCCTTGACATTTAATATTACAGTTTCAAAATGATGACAGTACGGTATATTTATTAGATTTTACCACATCAACAGTCTTTTTTTCCAGTCTGTTTTCTCTGTTTTTCATCAAGAAAATTAAAGTGATAGCTCACCCAAAAATACAAATTGTAATAATTTACTCACCCTGCACTTGTTCCAAATGTGACTGACACAAAATAAGATTTGAAATAAAAGCTGGAAACCTGTAACCGTTGACTTTCAAACGTTGATCGTTTTTTTCTTCTATTGGAAGTCAATGGTTACAGGTTTTCAGCTTTCTTCAAAATAACTTCTTTAGTGTTCAACAGAAGAAAGAAACTCATAAAGGTTTGAAACCACTTGAGGGGGATAGATTAGTTAGCAAATATTCATTTTTGGATAAACTACTGTATCCCTTTAACTTTAAAATCTAAATTATTCTGTTTATACTATTTATTTTATAATGCTATACTTAAACTATTTATATAACACGTTATAAAGAAATGCAATGTACATGACTGCATGGGTCTGTCTGTCGTGTTTGTGTGCGTGAAGTTCAACTGCATGTATATAGAATGACACGCAAAGTGATAAGTTCATTAAAATTGTAGAAAGGTTAACCTGAACCTGTCTAACGTGAGAGTTTCTATTCTTAGCAGGCCTTCTATTTGTGGAGTAACTCAATCAAACAGATTATCTGCCACTTGAGGTGTCAGTGGACATGAAGTCACACGTTTCCTGTTACGTTTAAGTGTTCAAAACCTTTTTAGAGCCAGAGAAATCATTCTGTATACAAGGGATTGGTTTCTGAAAGTATACTAAGATATGGGGTCAATATCTGGATTATGTGCAGAGCAGTACAAATCTGAGTGGTCTACCAATTTTTGTTTCATCTCAGAAAAAAAACAAAACAAATCTAAAATATTTCAACTTTATGTAACACTTTGTATATTTTCTATGTTTTTAAAGAGACAATTAAAGGGATCGCTCACCCCAAAATAAAAATAGTGCCCTCATTTACTCACCCTTTACTTCTTCCAAACCTGATTGATGCAAAATAAAAGATAAAAGCTTGAAACCTGTAACCACTGACTTCCATAGTTTTTGTTTTTCTTACTATTGAAAGTCAATGGGGCTTCACGGTGGCGCAGTGGGTAGCACATTTGCCTCACAGCAAGAAGGTCGCTGGTTCGAGCCTCGGCTGGGTCAGTTGGCGTTTCTGTGTGGAGTTTGCATGTTCTCCCTGTATTGGCGTGGGTTTCCTCCGGGTGCTCCGGTTTCCTCCACAAGTCCAAAGACATGCGATACAGGTGAATTGGGTAAGCTAAATTGTCTGTAGTGTATGAGTGTGAATGAGAGTGTGTGGATGTTTCCCAGTGATGGGTTACAGCTGGAAGGGCATCCACTGCGTAAAACATATGCTGGATAAGTTGGCGGTTCATTCCGCTGTGGCGACCCCAGATTAATAAAGGGACTAAGCCAAAATGAAAATGAATGAATGAATGAAAGTCAATGGTTACTGGTATTCAGCTTTTTTCAAAATATATTCATTAGTCTTCAACAGAATAAATAACCGCATAAAGGTTTGGAACCACTTGAGGGAGAGCAAATAGTGAGCAAGTATTAATTTTTGGATAAACTACTGTATCCCTATAATCTGTGAAACCTGTAACCGTTGACTTTCAAACGTAGACCGTTTTGTTCTTCTATTGGAAGTCAATGGTTACAGGTTTTCAGCTTTCTTCAAAATAACTTCTTTAGTGTTCAACAGAAGAAAGAAACCCAGAAAAGGTTTGAAACCACTTAAGGGGGATAGATTAGTGAGCAAATATTCATTTTTGGATAAACTACTGTATCGCTTTAACTTTAGAATCTGTATTATGCTGTTTATGTTATTTATTTTATAATGCTATACTTAAACTATTTACTTTTGACTTATATACTTATTTACTTACTATTTGCTATTTTAAATATTTACAAAATCTGTAGTCAGAGATCTCAGTATAAAGTTGCTCGTTTGACCATTTTCCATTATGAAGACAGAGTTTGTACAATTATGATAAATAGCCTATAATAAATCATCACACCACATAAGGTAAAATGCCATTTTAATGTAAAATGAAAATGTAAAATGTAATTTGACTGTGTATGCTTACAGAGGGAAGTTTAATTAATTGAATGGAATATAAAAATCAAATGACAACAGTCATTGCAGTTAAAAGTTTTAAGTATTTAGGCACAATTATTGACAATAAACTGAGTTTTAATAGTAAAGTAGAGGCTGTTTATAAGTCAGCGCCTCAGTCTCCTCCGCAAGTTGAGAAGTTTTAATGTTAGTACACAGACTTTAAACATGGCACATAGATCATTAATAGAGAGTGTTCTCACATATGATATGGTTTCATGGTTTGGTAACACAACACTTATACAGAAGAAGAAATGATCGCAAATTAGCAATCAGGCAAATAAGATAACTGGTCACAAACAACATCCACTGCACATTCTATTTGACTCCTTTATGGAAAAAACAGCAATTGTGATTTTTAAAGATAATACACATCCCCTTCACTCAGCTTTTAAAATGTTACCATCAGGACGCAGGTTTAAAATTTCTAAAGCCCGAAGAAATGCTTATAAAAAGTCATTTATCCCAATTGCAGTTGTTGTCTTAAACTGGATCACTGTTTGAAGTGAATGGGGTGGTTGTCAATAATGATGTGCAGTAATATGTATGGGGCTAATTTAGTTTTTACATTTTTTGACATTTGTCTTGATGAGTGTTGTTATTGTGTGATTGTTGTTTGTATGCAAGTGTTGTCTTAAATCCAGTGCTAAAGACAAATTTCCTTTCGGTGACAAGCAGAACGGACAATAGAGCTTAAACTAAACTAAATAAAAAAAAAACACATTAATATTAGTACAACAATTTTGCAGCATAATGAAAATGTTTCCATTTGACTGAAACAATGCTAAGCGCTTTTTACAAGATTTATTGTTTTAAAGCAGCTTTACAAAAGGTGCACATTATTGCATTTCAATCAAATGAAGTTAGTTACAATCAAATATAACTTATTATATACATAGTTAACCTGCTATTTTATAGCATTTAGGTGATGTCTTTGTACATGTTTAATGAAGTGTGTTTGTGTATTAAGTGTATGTGTTGTCCTGGAAGTCTTCGATGGTTGGGATCATCTCTTCATCTCTTTGTATGAGATGTCCTCGAAGTCCTCTATGCTTGGCATCACCTCTTCGTATGTGTTGTCCTTGAGGTCCTGTAAGGTTGGGATATTCTCTTCACAGGACTTAGATCACATCAATGGCGCTGCACAATCTCTAGAGGCCTCAGGACTAGAATCCCCAAGTGGAAATAGAGAACAAAGAAAACAGTTAGCGTAGCTGCTGTTCATAATGTATTTGAACAAGAGATATTAAATATCAATGCAAAAATAAATGAAATAATAAATAAATGCTATAAATGGAAATAGCAGTCGTATAACCAAACATAGAAACAAATATGTAAAGCATATGAGTGTTTCAAACAAAATGTCTGGTGCATTAAGACAGAAGGAGTGTGTCCAACAGTAGTTTGTTAAGCCCACTCACCTGCATGGACCACACTCATGCATCACACCGTTATCTGAAGCATTGTGTGTATGCTTTACTAAAAAGATAGGTCTTTAATCTTGCTTTGAACTGAGAGAGTGTGTCTGAGCCTTGGACATTATCAGGAAGGCTATTCCAGAGTTTAAGGGCCATAAATGAGAAGGCCCGACTTATCTAACATGGTCTGAAATCTAAAATTGAATATGATCCTTTGCATGCATTGACAGAAAGCACACTGATTGAGACACATTGCATAACTCAGGCCTGTTTCACTGTATTGGAAATATTCTGAACAACATCAGCATAGATTAATATTAATTCACTGAGCCATTGCCATTTCATGATATAACAACCAATCAGTCAGTGGCCTCTCCACCTCAAAACTTTCGGCTGCCACTCAGAAAACCTATTCATACTCATAAATTGTTACAGTTTAACCTCTTTCTTTTAACTCCAGTTTTTTTTACATCTGCATTGCGTGTTTTGTAACTAAACGTGTCGAAATGATGGTAATTAGATGAAATAGCCAAACAATGTCATGTACGTCAAGCGGCTCTTCTGGTTCAAGTTCAATCTATTGAAACTTTACTTCAAAGAAGAGCTCTTGGTAGGCAATGCATATGCTGTCATGGTACATAGCACACATGGAAGTCATTCTGGACCTTTTCAAAAGCCCTTAGAGGGGGGATGGTCCTTGCGGCTCAGCACATAAAAACTCACCCTTTATTGAAAAAGGACTTAAATATATACATACAACCAAGGCAATAGCAAAGTACACAATTAACATTCTAAAGTCACTGTAAGTACTGCTAAAAAGTGCTAGATATACTCTATAGAGTCACTGAGCAGTATATTAGGTGATTTCAACTGCTTTTTAAAGGTGCCATATCAATAAACTAGCAGTTTTCTGTATTTTGTGATTCATAATTTGTTTTTATTTTTTTTCCCATTTATTTTTGCATTTAATTCCGTTATGAAACCTTGATCTTCAACCCAGGGTCATTCTGAAAACGTAACCCTATATACATTTCTGGAGAGTGCCAAATACATCCCAGGAGGTACTCTATGGCCAATTTAGTTTATCCAATTCACCTATATCGCATATCTTTGGACTGTGGGGGAAACCAGAGCACCCGGAGGAAACCCACGCCAACACAGGAGGAACATGCAAACACAGAAACGCCAACTGGCCCAGCCGGGACGCGAACCAGCGACCTTCTTGCTGTCAGACAACAGTGCTAACCACTGAGCCACTGCTACATTTTCTGTTATTTTACAGACTTATTTCTCTCTATATTATTTCTTATTCATTATATTATTTCAAACTACTAAAATGTCAATAAAAGTCGCTTTGTTAAACTGTAGAGTTGAATTTACAACATCAAAAGTCGACAGAGCAGAGATGCAACATCCCATAATGCAATTCACAAATGTAAATAAACGGAAAACTACGGAAACTGTTAGTTAACAGATATTCTATGCAGTGTAGGCATAGCTGAATAATAAGAGTTCAGTACATGAAAACGACATACAGTGAGCCTAAAACATTGTTTATTCATTCTCATGTAAATCATCTGAATGTAAAATCCAATTAAATTATACCAATTTGAACAAAGCACAAACTCTGACGATGCAAATAGGATTGTTAATATATACACCGCTAGCAGCAATTGATTGGCCACATTTCCTAGTCAAATTATAACAATGATAACGCCCCCCTCTCCCTCCTTATTATGTAATTATGACAACCTATTATAATGCTTTATACTGTATGTGGAACTATTATTTTGAAAACTGGACAGGCTTTAAAGAACAGTAGTAGGCATGGCCACAAATTATCTCATTAGAATGGAAAATTTGTATAAGACTGTATCTGGATTATAAGTTTATTCAGTGCCCCCTGAAGAGGCAAATGTCTGTTTATCTTTTGTCAGTTCAACTTATATATTGTGAAATTTGCTATTTGTAGAGAGGCAACAGACACATGCAAACTGCTAACTTAGTGGTTAATGCACATTTTTGCATTCTGTCACATCACTCAGCTCTACTGTGATATTTCTGGAGGGAAAGGATACATTTAACACAAATATCTATTCAGCCAATCACATGGCAGCAACCCAATGAATTTAGGCATGTAGACGTGGTCAAGACAACCGGCTGAAGCTCAACCCAACCATTGAAATTGGAGAA
The DNA here is from genome assembly GCA_903798125.1 of Danio choprae. Classification (NCBI taxonomy): domain Eukaryota; kingdom Metazoa; phylum Chordata; class Actinopteri; order Cypriniformes; family Danionidae; genus Danio; species Danio choprae. The sequence continues at coordinate 539,731 of CAIGQW010006086.1, forward strand.
AAGGGTGATTTAAGTGACTCTCAACATAGCATAGTTGTGGTGTCAGATTGGCTGATCCACACTCAAAAAAAATGTCTGCTTGTTAAAACCAGGACCAGTTGGCATTTCTGTGTGGTGTTTGCATGTTCTTCCCGTATTTGTGTGGGGTTCCTCTGGGTGCTCCGGTTTCCCCCACAGTCCAAAGACATGCGCTATAGGTGAAATGGATGAACTAGTGTATGAGTGTGTGTGTGTGTGTGTGTGTGTGTGTGTGTGTGTGTGTGTGTGTGTGTGTGTGAATGAGTGTATGGGTGTTTCCCAGTACTGGGTTGCATCTGGAAGGGCATCTACTACATAAAACATATGCCGGAATAGTTGGAAGTTCATTTCGCTGTGGTAACCTCTGATAAATAAGGGACTAAGCCAAGGGAAAATGAATGAATGAATGAATTTCTATTGGGACAACATGAATGATTTGTGTGGAACCCTGCATTTTTTACAGTGTGAGTAATTTAGAAACTGCTGATTTATTGGGATTTGCATAGAGTAGTCCTATATCCATTAACCAGTAGTTGTGAGGGGGGGAAATCCTTGTTGATTCCAGAGATTAGATGAGAATGACCAGACTGCATTTAACTTATAGAAAGGCAACAGTTATTCGAATAGCTTGACCAAAAAGATTGCTTGATCTGAAAAGTCTTTTTTTCTGGAACATTTAGATGTTATTTCATAATGTTCGAACTTTTTTTTATTTAATCTAATTCATGCCTGTTATGCTTTATAAATAACCTTTGATTGATTGATTGACTGGTTGACTGATTGATTGACAAGTCTCAACCTTGCTTAGTTAAATAGGAAGCCAGTTCAAGTTCATATTTTGAAAACTAGAGGGAAACGTTCATATGCACATATATAGACACTTTTTGTGGTGATTTTACATTATTTTTGAAGCCTGAAAGCATTCATTCATTCATTTTTCTTAGGCTTAGTCCCTTTATTCATCAGGGGTTGCCACAGCGGAATGAACCCGCAACTTATCCAGCATATGTTTTACTTACCGGATGCCTTTCCAGCGGCAACCCGGTACTGAGAAACACTCATACACTCTAACATGCACACACATAGAGTACACTACGGCCAATTAGTTTATTCAATTCATTTATAGCTCATGTTTTTGGCCTGGGGAAAACCGGAGCACCCGGATGAAACTTACGTGAACATGGGGAGAACTCCACACAAAAATCCCAACTGACCCAGCCGGGACTCGAACTAGCGACCTTCTTGCTGTGAGGCAACAGTGTTAACCACTAAGCCACCGTGTCGCCCCAGCCTGAAAGCAACAGTGTGTTATTCAAATTTTCTCCATTTGTGTTCTACAGGAAAGAAACAGCATTAAAGAAGTTCCTTTTTTATTGTTGTTGTTGTTGTTATTATTATTGGTAAGGAAGCGAAACTGTTCCTTTAACAAAGTCACATTGAAAAAAAAAAAAAATGCAGTTTCAAATCATCCGAGTCTAATATTGTACTTTCCTCTGTATAAGTGAGCAAAACACGAGAGACAACTCTTCTGTTCAGATAATGGATCTAAATTTAGAGTGTTCTAAGTGTTTTAGGCCTCTTCTCCATCAGTATAGTATGGGGACTTGAGTCGGAAAAAGTCATCATGGAGGCATTCCCACTAAAGCCGAACGGATTTCGCCAGGGTCACAGACAGGATCTGTCTAATACGAAGACAGGGAGCTAAACTCCAGTGTCACAGGGCTGGGTTGGGTTTATGCATTCCAGCAGCACAATGCTTATCCTTCGAGGACATCGGAAGCACACACTTTCCATTGTTTCTTTTGTCTGACACATACGATTTGGCCCGAGACACAGAACGGACATCTGGTTAGAAAGACCACTTAAGTGAACAGAGAAATAGAGAAGCTGAGAAAGTAAAAAAAAAAAAAAGAGAGAAGGAATAAAGGAACCATGTGTTCGGGCTTTGAACTGTTGAGGTTGTATTTGTGAAACACCCATTTTCAGACGGGTGGCGGTGTTTGAGAATGCACTGATAATCCCCAACACTTAATCCACGTAAGTCAAAAGTCAGTCATGATTACGGTGATGTGTTGCGAAATCCAAGTGTAGCCAAGAATTTGTTATGATTTTGATTTTTAATCCTTCCTGCCATTTTGTACAAATCAGTCAAGATGGCGAGCTGAAATAGAGCAAGATTTTTTTATATACTATTTTGGAACAAACAGCTAAACCTACTGAAACTGCATCTGTATCGGACCATAAATCAAAGGTGGTCTCGTGGTATGTGATTTCGTTGAAAACATGTTTTGGACAAAAGAAGACCTATTTCTGCTGAAAAGGCCCAGATTAGATTGCTGATATTGTAGCTGGTGCAAAGTCAAATTTTCGGCACTGAAAGAAAGTAGATAGAGTTTATTAAATTTATAGCTCTTTTAAATTAATTCAACGTGGCTCCCAAATTGAATATGGCTGCCAGGAGACAAATCATGTAGAACTGGATGTCTAATTGGAGAGCTGCAGTGGTTGTCGTGATTATTGATTTGAGTGGGTTTGTCACGCAGAGCTTTTTGCATGGTTTAGTGCAATCATATGGATAATTTTTTATGTTGTTTTGTCATTTTGGAGTTCATCAGTAATCAGTAACCCTGTTAACGTGCACTTGTGTTTGAGACCAAAGAATGATTTGGTGGAACATTATTTTTTTATTTATTTATTTATTTTAATGACATCTGATAGGAACATCTTAATTCATTCATGCTGGTTTTTTTCTCATTTGATGAAATAAATAAATATACATTTTGAAACCTGTAGATAGTTTACAGGTTATTTATTTATTTATTTATTTATTTATTTATTTATTTATAGCTTGGGGCATAAATGTACCTAGTAAAATAGGTTCAATAGGTGGTAGTTGGTTGCTCCTAATTAGGTTCCACTCAATCAATCAGTTGAAATTTAAAGTGTCCCATTATCCTTTATCAAACAGTACCTTTCCTGAAGCATGTACTGTATTTGTTTGCATATGTAGAAGGTCTGCAAATTTTTAAATCTCAAAGTTCACAACAAATAAAGTTAAAGAAAATAATCAATTCTGAAATGTGAAGCATGCTGTGCCAATCATCAGGTAAAAATAATAATTTCAAGCAGATCTTATCTCACAAGGAAACATAAGTATTTATTGTATTGGCAAAAAGCAAAAAAATAAAAAGTAAAACAATTTAATTGTACAATCCTTTCAATTTAATTCATATTAAAAGAAAAAAAAAAGGTAAGGCCCCAAATCCCAGCCCTAATCCCAACTGTAATTGGAGGATGAACAAATCATGCTAAAATGTACATGTGTGATTGTACAAATTCATTCAAATTAGCCACTAAATCATTAAATACATTTTCTTCAGCTTAGTCCCTTTATTTATCAGGGGTCGCCACAGTGGAAGGAACTGCCAACTATTCCAGCATATGTTTTACACAGCCCATACACTCTCACATTCCCACTAAGGCCAAATTTTGTTTACCCAATTCACCTGTACCGCATGTCTTTGAACTGTGGGGGAAATCGGAGCACCTGGAGGAAACCCACATGAACACAGGGAAAACATGCAAACTCCACACAGATATGCCAACTGGAACAGCCGGGACTTGAACCAGCGGCCTTCTTGCTGTGAGGCGACAGTGGGCCACATGCCGCCCTGCCAGTAAATCAAAAATGTCCAAATTGCTGTGAGATTCTGTAGATCGTTTTGAAAGTGACTCCAGTGATTTCATGGCGTGAATAGGCTTTAAATCAACATCCACTTGTCAATCAGGTAGAGTTTCAGTTGTATTTTCATGTGAACCTTGTACAACGCAGCACAATATCAAACTATCCATTTCCTTGGCTGTGTTTGGATCATTGTCTTGCTGAAATGTCCACCCTGCTTTCATCTTTGTCATCCTGGTAATGTAGATATTGGACTGAAGCAGCTAATATTAGCTTACAATGACGAAGGGCAGAAGGTTGCTGAAGAACTAACTAGAATAACTTTCAACTGCTGTCTGGGCTTTCACTGCCTTTAAACACCTCCCTTTCTTCATGTGTTCAATATTTTTTCTCTGTGTTTTCATTTTATTACACATAACTTTATTTATAAACTAATTAGTTGTGTTTTCTTTGCATACATGGATTTCTTTGGTTGTTATCAACATCCGATGAAAATTTCAAGTCAACGGCACCTTTAAAAATATGTTTTCTGAGAAAAATGGTGACGTATTCAATACTTATTTCCCCCACTGTCTATAATAGTTACGCCCTTCTTTTCATACATTTTATCAGGCAGAACCATGTCAGTCCATTTCGACGAGGCCTTTCAAAACTGAAACTGTGATACTGCATTGGTCAGCGACCCGCTGCTTTGATGGGACTGAGCATTGAGTAACTGGAGTGGAGTTCAAGAGAAGGTTAACAAAGCAAGCCCTACCCACACCTCTGTTCTTTTCCCAAAGACAAGTCAGTGCTTTGTAACGCTCCAAGATGTCAGAGACTGACATCACGTGCTGGCCCAACTGTGGCCTGGAATCCTGGGAGTGACTTCCTGTTGCATGCAATGCGTTCTCCGCTTCACATGCTGACGTCACCGTGGTGTTTCCCAGTGGGAGTCCACTAGCTAGGGTCAAACCGGAGAGAGTGAGTTACTGAGTGAACTAGAGAATGAGTAAGCCATTAATGTTTGGCAGAACAAAAGGGGGAGACGAAAAGGTTATTTCCCGACACACGTTTATTTTAAGAGGACATATTGCTCCTCAGGTCACTTTGGAAGAAGTTGTTTTCTTTCAAGTTTGCTTTGGATGGCTTTCTACTGTGTGTCTTTCAGCGGTCAGAACTATCGACCATGAGATTATCCTGCTATGTGATTGTGGGACGATGGCCTGAAAACAAAAAAAAACAGAGGCCTTTATTACATTCTGGATGCTCTGTCTTGATCAATGATATATTGCAGTCTTTTGTGAATTCGCTTGTAGGAATTGCAGGCTGATAGTTTTATAACAATACAAAAGTTGACCATTAAAGTGCTTAATGTGTGTAATTTCCAAAGCAATGTGGTTAGGTTTCCTAAAAACTCTAAATGTAGATTTAGTTAGTTAATAACCTAAAAATAAAATAACTCATTGGATGAACACAATTTAATTGTGGCAGGATTTCCATCCAGTACATTTGTTTAGCACCAACCAACTATTAACACAATTAAATGCAGTTGAGGTGGTCCAACGTGATTTTATCAAATAGAAGTTTAAGTACATTTGTATTTTTATTTAACTTAAACTCAAAGGTCTGATAATATCATGTATGTCTATTATGTGTTGTACATTTCAAAGTTTCTTAGTTTTATTTGAAGTTATCCTAAATGAACTAAAAGAGCCATTTTTAAGCATATTTCATGAGTTACATATACAGTTGATTGAGACTGATCTCAGAACTAGTTTTAGGACAACAAACTGCATTTTTGCTGATTAAGCTGCCAACAGCCAAAGCATGGGTGCTTCTGCAAGGTGGTAATCTCAAAACTCAGAGCATTTCATGAAAGTCATCTAAATCTTCGAACTAAAGTGAAGATTAAACTCCAACAAGTCTTTCTATTAACTTTAAACACTTAAGATTACTTTTATTGTCAATATTTCCCTCTCTGAATTCAATCCCATGCAAAGCATGCTGGGAACTACAAATCCCTTAACCAGGTAGTTGGACCAACGCAATTCCTTCATGTTGGCAAACACAAAATGCTTAAGTTAACCTAATGGTTTACAAATTTAAGTGGCCTGAACATAAAACAAATAAATTGCAGCTTGCAAATTTGAGGAATATTATTATTAATATGTATTTTTTTATTTATGTAATTACATTTAATGGTTAAGTGTGCAGTTAAGCGTGCAAACGTGACACCCTGCTGAAAACAGATAAGCAGAAATTGCACACTCAACCATTGAATTTAAATAAATATATTAAAAACATAATCTTCTTTCCCGAACAGATCACTTGCAGTTCTTTCCAAATGCACATTAATCTTTCTCTTGTCAAAGTGTAGC
>CAIGQW010006086.1:568026-584551 GCA_903798125.1 Danio choprae
AATAAATAAATAAATAAATAAATAAATAAATAAATAAATAAATAAATAAATAAATAAATAAATAAATAAGACTTTGTTCGGGTGCAATATTAAGTGCTTCTGTTAAATGAAATTCGATTTTTTTTAGCACAAAAAAACCCCACAAATGTGAATATTTATTGATCGTGCTTTACATCATGATTTGTGTATTTATTTTAATCCATTCATGCATGTATTAATTTTGTGTGTATGCACATGACAAGAGACAAAACCTTTGCCACATTTCGCAGAATTATAATTTTTGTTTTTAGTCAGCACCAGATGCATTAGAGAATTAAACCGTTTTTAAACCTTCCTGATGGATTTATTAGCAGTATTACGTAGTACTGGAATAAACAATCATTTTCAATGAATCATTTTATCCAGCTTAGAAAACCAGCATGAATTATTGATTCATGAATCCAAATAATCCAGTTCTTGAGTTCAACTCAATGATTTGCTCAAAGCGGTTATAGCAGCTTGCTGATTATCAATGAATAAGAGCATAACTTCCATCTGTTCCTCATGCAAAGTTATCCAATGACTTCAGAAGACTTGGAATATATTCATATAGACCACTTTTTGAGGCTTTTATGGTGCTTTTAAGTCTTTTTAGACAGCTCCAGTCCACATTCACAGCATTTGCACAGAAAAAAGCAACTAAATGTGTCCTTTTGTATTCTGGAGAAGAATAAATCCACATGGGTTTGAAATTACACCAACACGAAGATACGTAAATGATGGCAGATTTAATTTGAACTAACGATTTAAGTTTAAATAAGAGAGTTCAGCATCAAATCATAGGCTCCAAATATAACTCCGATATACAGTATGGCAGAGATTGAGGTTATGCAATATTATGACAAGATTCGGCAAGTTAAGCGAGGAAGTTTTTAATAAAGAGGAAACGAAATCATTTGACCGTAGGCCTATCCAAAGCCTGTGATCTGCGGTAATTCATTTCATGGTGGAAAATGTTCTGAACCCCCCTACGGTTGTTCAACGACACTTCTTTTCCAACACAAACCAGCCGTCTCCAAAAAACACTGCACCAGGGACCGTGTTCCCCACAGTGAGGTCAGCTGTACTTGATTGGGACCAGCTATTATGTTTGGTTGTGAGGCGAGGGTAGTTCCTCCAATAAAAGTTGACGATAATTTAGTCCATCTCCTTCGACAAAAGGGGACAGCATAGCAAATTACGGACCCACCCTATAAGACACCCAGAGTAGGGCCAGAAATTCAACACAGAGCAGATTGAACTTGGCCCGTGGATCCTCCAGATGTGTCATATAGAGAACATTTGGTCTTTTTTACAATCTCAGTGCTTTTCCCTCCATTTCTCACTCGATATCCTCTGTATCCCGTGAAGAACTTGAAACAGCAAGCTCTTTTTTTTTTCCATAGCAGCTTGCCAGATTTCATTTCTCTGATCTTTGCATCTCTCTCTCTCTCCTAGTCGTGTCGTTTCAAGAAACACTTGATGTGGGAAAATTCTGAACAAACCCCTAACCCTGTTTAATATTTATTAAACTTTGTCATGTAGCTCGTTTGTTCTGTGTGCAAGTCTCAGAATGCTTTGTTTTTCTATGCAATGTCTGAGAAATCATTTGTACGCATTACTTTTGGATGGACGGAGCTTTTGATCACAGAATTTCTACAGTTTTTAGAATTTTCAGCTGTTTTCTTTAGTCACCGTTAAAATATAACTACCTTTTAAAATTATATTAGGTGGCCTTAACTAATATGTACTTACACAGAAATTAATAATTTGCTACAATATGCTTATTGTTTAATTGCGTGTTTTTACATGTACTTATGATTGATTAAATACCTGCATGAAATTACATCTGTAATTAATTTCTGTAATTACATTTGTAATTACACTGTTGACCATCCCTTACACCTCAACCCACAATTAAATCTACTCATACCACCAATCCTGTCCCTAACCCTACCCGTATCCACCTCAGAAGTGTTCTGCAATACATTATGAACATAGAAATTACATTGTATTTACTTTTTGATGCAAGTACATAGTAGTCAAGGCCACCTAATATAAAGTGGGACCTAAATTACACATTGTATTACATTTCTAGTACCAACCAACTGACCTTTGCCTTTAGAACTTCCTTAATTCTTTAAGTCACAGAATCAACAAGGTGCTTGAAACATTCCTCAGAGATGTATGCCTATTTTGACATAGTCTCAGACCTGTTGCTAAACGTCTGATGCATATGGTACACTTTTCTGGAAACACTTCAGCAGATCCTCAGTCGTCCTCTGATTGGTTTAAATATTCCAACCCAGAGATTTCCGACAGTGGGATGTGCAGATTCTTTAACCAGTCCATCTGGAAACAGGTCTGATCAGATAAAAAAAAAAAGCTGTGATGTTTACATTGATGACAGTGCTGGCTAATGCGGTATATTGCATGCAGGATTATTTTATTAGTGGACTTATGTACACTCTAAGCCCGAAAAGGTTGAGTTTACTTAAAAAAATAAGAGGAAACTGGTTGAATACTTGAAAAGAAATACTTTAAAAAAATTGAGTGTGCTCTACTTAAAAGATAAGAGTTGTTCTAATATGTATTATAGGATAAATAGACTCAATGCTTTTAATTCGTGTCAATTTACTCCACTTATCTTTTTAAGTGCATTAAAATACATACAAAAGTAATACACAGGGATTTTTTTATTCAAATTTTCTTTCAAAATACAACAAAACATTGCAAATACTGTTAATAACATTGACCCCAGTTTTAAATGCGTAAAACTCACAAAATATGTTGTTAATACCACTGAGAATATGAAAGCTTGTTTTAACATCTGGACTTGAAGGGATAGTTCACCCAAAAATAAAAATGTACTCACCCTAAGTTAAGTGGTTCTTTTTTCTTCTGTTGAACACAAAATAATATATTTGGAAAACTTGTAACCATTGATTTCCATAGTAGAAAAACCAAATGCCATGGAAGTCAATGGTTACAGGTTTCTAGCTTTTTTCAAAATGTCTTTGTTTGTGTTCAACAGAAGGAAGAAACTGGTTTGGAACAAGTGAAGGATGAGTAAAAGATGACAGAATTTCCTTTTTTGTGTGAACTATGCTTTTAAGCACATGAACAAATTGTAGAACACAATGTATACTGTGTTTACATACAAGTGAAATGCTTTTCATATGACTTCACATACTTTTATTTACAATAGTAAAAATTAATTATATGTACTGAACAAACTGTAATTGTGGGCCTTTTTTTACAATACAATGAGAAATTAAAAAAGCTATTAAAATTATTATAAAGACCTGTAACTGTAAGCTGACCTTTACACTGTAACAGCAAGATGACACTTTGTCTAATTTAAGAGCAGGGGATAAATGGGTCTAAGAAGACAACAGAAGGCTCGTGGCAGGTCTGTATGAATGATGAAAGATGATGAACACTCTGGATGGGATAAGCTGTGGACATTTTTCATCGATGCAGAGGATTTCTATGGAAACTTGATGGTAGAGTCCTCGTGAGAGACATCCTATAGATGAAAGAAAAAAGAATGCAAATATGATGATACTAGTTAAATAACTCAGTGCTCAAAGCAGAAAAAAATGCCAGAATAAAAAAGATGAAAAGATGATGAAAATAGGCAATGGGTAGACTCATGTAAGCAAAAACCCCACCTTTGTCTGACGTAAGAGCTTAGCCAAAAGCTGACCAGCAACATGGTTCTTTTTCCTGAAGATGCTCATCAAATTTGGAGAGTAACTTTAAGAGTAATATGGAAGCTCTCTGTGAGATTTTTTCCCACCATGAAGTCGAAATAAAGCTGAAATATAAAACAAGTGAAACACAAAACAGTTATGTTCCTTGTGAATTTACTCTTGTGTTCTTTGAAAGTTACAATCTTTTTAAGAGCACATGACTTTATGATTTACTTTAAAATGTACATTGTACAAGTGAATTAAGTAATAAGCCTCAGAACAATACCCAGCAGCCACATGACAGACAGCTAAACTTAACTGGTGCATCTGCACTTGTCAGTTGACCAGGAATGGTGTAAATATGAAAGTGCTCTTTTAAGGCAATATATTATTTAAAAATTCAAAAACAATTCCTATTGCAAGCAAGGAAACGGAACATTTCTACCATATAGTTTCCATTTGTCAGTCTAAAATCTTTTTTCACAGTTAAAAGTACAATACTTACATGTCCAATGCACGCCTTCCTGTCATCTGAAACAAAATAAAACCAATGTATTGTTAGAATGTATCTACTTGTAATTGCATTAAACGTTAATTGAGCTTATTCTATTCAAACAATGGCTGCATTAAAATTAAACACATTTTAAAGTTTGTTTAAATTCACTCACCAAAATAAATTATGATTGTCCTCATGTCCTGTCTGCTCCACTGGAACCACAGCATACTGTATGTGACCAACCTAGAATGTGTTGAACAGGACGGTGTGTACCCTAAACCAGTGGCAAAACTGTATTAAAAGCTTAAAATAGCATGGACTGTTTAAAGTATGCTCTATGATTGCAAATAATCAGCTTAGAAAAAAAGTGATAACAATACAAATCTGAAAATGCGATGTGTAATCGCATCTTGAGAGTTCAGACTTGGCGCTGTTTCCATGTCAACCGTGCAGGCGGGGGCTAACAAATGAAACCGCGTCAGCTTTGAATGTGTGTTGTGTAAAACATCATGTCGTGTAACACAGTCTGCAGAACATGCTTCACAGACATATTTAAAAGGGATCGTGTCCACCACTCAGAATTTCAAAAGTGAAAATCTTGCAGGTTGACCAGCGATCTCACATGCCAAATACACACGTCAAGTGTTCAAACATGACCTGCGCATGAGTTAAATTGAAACATACGGTATTCACAAACAGACAAAATGAAAGCTGGATAAAATGTTTACAGTCTAAGTACTCATCAGAAGTCTGAAATCACCCGCAACTGCAACCACCACAGTTTAAACAGTAAATCAGGTTGGGAGCAGGGGGTGTGATCAGTCAAAAACTTTTTAAAATTAGTTCATTGTACTTGAAGTTTTTCATACAATAAACTGTCTTAAAAAAAGTAGAATTCACTCAAAATGTTATAGTAATGAACCAAATATTAAATTATTTAAGTACTTCGCACTTCAACTGTATAATTAAACATGCAATCTAGGCTAACAGTGTAGGGAATAGTGAATTAAGGTATAGGGGGCAATTTTGGACACTACAGAAAAAAAATAAAGAACTCCAGCAACACTTGTACTAAAGGAGAAAAATGTATTAAATAAAATAAATGCCAATGCTTTTCGGCTTACAAGCCTTCCTCGGGGCACAAAAACAAAAACACGTTCTTGTTTACAGTATAGATACAGATACGTAAAAAATCCAACACAGGCTCATTCTGAAAACGTAACCCTATATACAGTACATTTCTGGAGATTGAGAATTATGTAGCCAGAGGTACGTATGGCTGCATTTCATCTTTAAAACAGAGTTATCCACAACAACGGGTTTCGATTTCAGCAAAGAACAGTTCCAGAAAGCAGGTAAGACAAAAACAAAAGCCAAAAACAAAATAAACAAGTAAATAACAGGGTGAGAATGTGGTAAAATCTGAAAACGTGGTAAAAATCAGGCTGCCGCAAGGGTTTTTTTTTTCTGGATTGCTTTTGAAAACACTGTCGGTTGGGTTTAGGGAAGTGGGTGGGCGCTGGTCAATCAGTGCTTTTTAAAACACTATTGGTTTGGTTTAGGGAAATAGGTGGGTGGGTCAGTCAGTCAGTCAGTCAGTAGCAGCCTCTTGTGGATTTACCCAAGAAGAGCAGGTGCGAATGGCACTCTCGAGAAAAATTTGAGATCTCAAAAAGCGTACACAGTGGCCTCTGGTGGATTCGCAAAAACAAAAAACTGCAAAAAACGTAGCTCCTGGGACGTATTTGGCGCTCTCCAGAAATCTATATAGGGGGGGTACATAATCAGAATGAGCCTGGGTTGTAAAAGTTACTTTGATCACCTTCAGTGGAACTGGTTTACCTGATAAAGTTGCATATGCGTTTGCAAACTTTAATCAGAAGCGCTTTCCTTCCTTTCTTCTCTAAAGATGTGTTTCATAACATTAGGACAGCACCTGTCATTCACATGACATACAACAATTGCAAACTAAAACCATGCAATCCATTCCTGAAAAAAAAGTCCTGCTCAACATTGTTCATTTACTTGGATATACATCATAATGGAGAAGAAAAACCAGTAACACTTTAGTTTAAATTTAGTTTAAAACTGACAACTTTGTCTCGGTTTGCAAACTACGTCTTATAACCAAACACACGCGAGAAGTGACATGGTAACAATGTGATGTCACGTAGTATATATTTTGTTATTAACTACATAATGAGAAAGAAGCCTTTAGTGGGGTAAAAAAATACTTATTTTGTTCACCTGGGTTTTAGAAGGGAATTGGCAATTTCTCTTTAACTTTTTTCTTTTTCGATCCGGTTGTGGTATTGCTCAGATGACATGTCAAACAAACACAGGTGCTCCTGCCAAATTTCCACTAGTTTTTTTCTACATTTCTTGGGTCCAAATAGACCAAACAGAAGCCCTTTTAAATTCCCCCCCAACCTCCCTCCTGCAGATAACCATACTAGTGGATGCTGCTCTCTCGTTGGCTGTAGGTAATTGCAGATGTTATTTTCAATCAGAACACATTTCACACGGCATGATTTGAATCGCCGACAGGTCCAGATATTAAGCATGCCAAATATCTCACGGGTGTTGGCGACTTATCTGCGATTCTCTCAGATCGCGTCTTTAATAGTTCATACTGTGTGATTGGTACTCACGTGAACGAGCACCGATTTGCCTGTGATTTCGAGTATTTGTCAGCTATTTCTCAAAAACTATCGGCGAGTCAAAATTTGGGCTAAAATCATGCCAAACCCCACCTCTAAACCCAGCCATGTTTGGGGGATGAGCAAATCACACTAAAATGTACAAATGAGATCATACAAACTCATCCAAAATAGCCACTAAATCAAAAAGTTACGAATTGGCGTGAGATAACGTTGTCAAGTCCAGGTTCAATTCACAAAAACCTAGTAAAAGCATTTTATGCTACCTTATATATTTATCTGGCCCTAATAGTATAATATATTATGAATGTGAGCTATTCCAAATCCAGCTTTGAGCTTCTCAATGAGCCCCATTCTCACCTACACCAAGCAAAACACTCTGAGATGAGACTCCGCCCCTTTCTGATGAGAGACACACATCCCTGAGACTCCTCTTCCTTATAGCCCTCCTAAGAACTTTTATTAATGATGCTATAAAAATGATTGATCCTAGCTATTTAAAATCACCGTGTTCCCACGCGGCCTCAGCCCTGTCCAGTTATGGTTGGAATGTTTTTTTGTTTTTTTTTATAACACTAACTTATTTACTGAAGACCTTGTAGAGGCCGAAAACACCCAGTTCCTTTTTTTTAACAAGACATTTGTGTTGCAAGATTTGAAATGCTCCTTCTGGGCATTGTCATAGCATTTTGTAAGAAGAAGAGCTTTTTTTTTAAGCAGACACAATAAGAAAAAAAGAAATTAGACATTTTGTTATGCAGCCGAAGTACTTAGACACAGATTAAACAGAAGCAAAGTCTTATTGGAAAATGGATGAACAAAATACAATATTTGCATAAAAATGCTAAATACTCCAATTAAAATAGTTTGCCAGTTTATAATTACTATTATTATCATTATTATTGTAGAACATAACTGACATACCTTGTCCTCCTATTAAATAAATAAATAAATAAATAAATAAATAAATAAATAAATAAATAAATAAAATGTCAAATTAAATGGTAAATAAATAAATACATAAAATGTAAAATGAACCTTTAAACAAACAAATAAATAAATAAATAAATATTAGGGGCGCTAAACATCGGTGGCACAGTGGGTAGCGCTGTCGCCTCACATCAAGAAGGTCGCTGGTTCGAGCGTCGGCTGAGTGAGTTAGCATTTCTGTGTGGAGTTTGCATGTTCTCCCCGTGTTCGCTTGGGTTTCCTCCGGGGGCTCCAGTTTCCCCCACAGCCCAAAGACATGTGCTATAGGTGAATTGGCTAGGCTAAATTGTCCGTAGTGTATGAGTGTGAATGAGAGTATGTGGGTTTTCCCAGTGATGGGTGGCGGCTGGAAGGGCATCCGCTGCGTAAAACATATGCTGGATAAGTTGGGGCTGGGTTTCATTCCGCTGTGGTGACCCCTGATGAATAAAGGGACTAAGTTGAAAAGAAAATGAATGAATAAATAAATAAATATTAAATTAATTATGCATATTACATAAATAAATAAATACATACATACATACATACATACATACATACATACATACATACATACATACATACGAGCAAGAATATTACTCTGGTCAAAAATAGCACACACATTGTTTCGTCCAAGATGGTTATCACATCAGTAATTTTGGGAGTGACTCCTGTATTCTGTACATACAGTACAATAATTTAGAGGATTCACACCCTCATTTAAAAAAAAAAAAAAGTTCCTCCCAAAACTTTACAGCATGTACGTGGCCATTGAATGTTCCATCAGGGTTTTTTGGCGGGTTTTTTTTGGCGTTTTTTGCCTTGAAGCATTAAAAAAGAAAAACATTTATCATTCATCTGTCATTATTTTTCCACGGTGCAAGTCATTTGAAACACTTGCAAAGGGTCTCTCTTCAGATCTCATAAGACCTGGGATGCAAAACCCCTTAATGCTCTTTTGCCAACAATTGCTCTCTTGCTCAAGGCTGCATTCCAGCAGAGGAGAGGTTCGTATTTTGCCTATTTCTAAGCACCTGTTACCTTGGAGACTGGGTAACCAGGGAAACACAAACTAGCATAGCACTAGGAGGCAATATCCTCAGAAATGTGTGAGACACACCCTTGGAGATGAAATAGCTGGAATTAATTACCCTGAATGTGAAATGAAGCTCTTTGTTGCAGCTTTGCATTCAGGTTGCATTAATTATTTGATCAAGTTCTTCAGGCGAGTTTGAATGTGCTTAAAGGGATGGTTCACCCCCCAAAAAATGAAAACTTTGTCATCATTCACTCACCCTTTTCTTGTTCTGTGCATGTTTGAGTTTCTTTCTTCTGTTGAACAGCAAAGAAGATGTTTGGAAGAAAGCTTGAAACCTGTAACATTGACTTCCATGGTAGTTGCTCCTATTATGGAAGTAAATGGTTACAGATGTTCAGCTTTCTTCAAAATGTCTTTGTTTGTGTTCAACAGAAGACAGAATCTCATAAAGGTTTGGAATCACTTGAGGGTGAGTAAATGGTGAGAGTGTTCATTTGTGGGTGAACTTTCCCTTTAAATGCATGGGCATTCAAAAAAAAATTGATTTAAAAATAAAATCTTGATTTAAAAAAAAAGTTGATTAAAATATGTGTCATGGTAATTTCTTAAATAAATCACAGTGTACATATTTAAAAGATTTTTATAACACTTTAGATGTGTAGGCAGGTCCTTCATTCATTCATTTTCTTTTCGGCTTAGTCTTTTTATTAGACTAAACCCACGTCAATAAAGGAATCCTTCGGCTTAGTCTCTTTATTAGACTTTATTAGACTAAATCAGGGGTCACCACAGCGGAATGAACCACCAACTTATCCAGCATATGTTTTACGCAGCGGATGCCCTTCCAGCTGCAACCCATCACTGAGAAACTGTGATCCTTAAAGGAATAGTTACAAAAGGTAAAATAAAAAAAATATATATATATATATTAAATTACCTCATGTATTAACCTGCTGCATGTGGTTTTAAACAATTATGTATTTTCTTTCTTCTGTTGAACACAAAATAATATATTTTGAAGAATGCTGGCTGCTGGCGCCCATTGATTTCCATAGTATTTTTTTCCACTTGGATAACTCCATCCCCTTACATATTTCTAATAGTGTCTGTGCTGTTTGCAGGACATTTCTATATTTGCATGTGTTGTGAGAACGTGTGTGTGTGTTGTCAAACGAATAAAAATATGATTTTTTTTTTTTAATGCATTAGTGTTTTTCCAACCCAGGCTCATTCTGATTACATACCCCTATATACATTTCTGGAGAGAGCAAAATACATCCCAGGAGCTACGGGTTTTTTTTTGCAGTTTTTGTTTTTGTAAATCTATCAGAGGCTGCTGTGTACACTTTTTGAGATCTCAAATTTATCTCGCGAGTGCTATTTGTGCCTGGGTTTCTCACATAAATCCACCAGAGGCCACTGTCGACTGACTGATTTACTGACTGACCAACCGACCGATTGACCCCCCCATCCCCTTCCATAAATCCAACCACAATGTTTTAACAAGCAATCCAGAAAAAGAAAAGCCCCCTGATTTTTACCACGTTTTCAGACTTCATCGGACTCGAACCCCGTTGTCACGGTCAACTCCGCTCTCCGTCTCAAGTCCGCCGACGTACATGTTGAGCTACCGGACAAACTGGTAACAGCAGAAAAGCCATCCATACGAAGGTAAGCGGTTAGCAGTCAGCTATTAAGCGAGAAAAGGAACGGCGTCATACCGGCCCGTAGCGTTTGTTTTAAAGATGAAATGCAACCATATGTAGATCTGGCTACATAATTCGCGATCTCCAGAAATTTATATAGGGCTATGTTTTCAGAATGAGCCTATGTTGTGTTTTTCTACTTGCATCTGTTTTCCTAGCTTGTAGCACGTTTGAGCTTTCTTGGCCACTCTAAGTTATACGGTAAACAAAAAAAAATCAAGACACTGCTGTTGTATAGGAGAAGCTGGATAAAGCTACAAATTTTGGGACTTTCAGGACTACTATACAGTAGCCAGTTGCTTTCAATATTAAGAAATGTTTTATCAAAATATAAAGGTCCCATGAAATAAAAAAATAAAAAAATAGATGTTAGCTTCAGTCTGTTAGTTTTAAGGATACCTATAACCTAGTATGCTCCAAAACCCAATTCAGAAACTATAAAACGTATATAAACATCCAAAGCTTGCAGTTTGTCACTTCCGCCTAAATGGATCGACGATTCAGTTTCTCATCAAATCTTCTGACCAATCAGAAGCTCTCTAGTATCTGACATGCCACGCCCCCTTCTTCTCATTTGATTTAATTTAATGCGCTTGAGCTCAACAACTCGAAACATAAAAACAAAATGCTATTGGCTGTTTTTAAAAGGGGAGGAGCTACTCTATGTCCTGCACTCTCTTTATTTTTCTGTTGAGATTAAGTCAAACATCGAATAAAAAAATCTAAGCACTTTAAAATTTGTCAACAATTTATTAGCTGTATACATTTGAGCGTTGAAGTAACGGTTGTATTTTGAAGTTGATATT
The DNA here is from genome assembly GCA_903798125.1 of Danio choprae. Lineage (NCBI taxonomy): Eukaryota > Metazoa > Chordata > Actinopteri > Cypriniformes > Danionidae > Danio > Danio choprae. The sequence goes on from CAIGQW010006086.1 coordinate 579,416, forward strand.
ATATATGACTAAATCCTAAATCTTCATAACAACAACAAATGTTTGTTGTGTTTGTTGACCTGCTGTTCGACTGACAGACGTTCTCAAGCAACTTTCACAGGGATGCATTGGGATCTAATGCCCACTCATTTGTCAGTTTAGCTGGAACAGGCGCTACATTTTTGGAAGTGCAGGTTGCATGTCAAACTTCAGCGAGTGTTTAGGAAAGTCAACACAATTAACCACATGAGATTAATCTGTCTCCACCCTCGCTTCACTTAACATTCCTTCCTCTCGTTGCTGTGATTAATAATTCCCACAAATACCATGCTAAAAAACCCGGTCATTAAACACAGACAGTCGTGCCTCGGACATTCTGCAGCTTGCATTTAATTCCTAAAATACTTTCCCTGCTCATATTTTAAATAACAACTCTGACAGGCCATTATCAGGGTGGCGACTCTGTAAATAAACAGCGCGAAGGAGTCGTTTTGTTGACACTGTCGTCAAGACCGATTATTTTTTTGCGTGTTCAGATCAGCAATAGGTCATGTTCTGTCATTATATGAGGAGTGATGCTGATAAACGTCTGTGTGAGAGGTTATCTATTTTGACTGATAACCGGTGACCTAAGCTACTGTTGTCTTGTCTTGCTGACGAGATGAGCTTGAGTGTAGGAATTGCTTGTGTTTTTTTTTTTGGAGTGGACATCTGCCATCTGCTTAAACAAGTCACTCAAGAGAAATGTTGTTCAGACGGCGTGGGAGGTTCTCTGATTCCTCCCTGAGGATGCAGATTGCTTTTAGTCGCTTTCTCATGGCCTACTCTGTAAAAAGCGATTAGTTGACTTTACTTAAAAAAAGAGAGTAAACTCGATGCCTTATACTTATTAAGTAAACAAACTATGTGCATACTTATAATAGTTAAGTCAATGGGTTCATTGATTTTCGTTTAAGTAAAATCAACTTGTAGCTTTTAAGGCAACAGGTTTACTCACTTTTTTAAAGTAAAGTAGTGGGTTCCCAAACTTATCAGCCCACGACTCCCAAAAAAAACAATGCTTGTGATTTGTGAGCCCAACTATACAAACATCACACAAACACATACACGTCTATGTTACTAAGAGGGGACTGTCATTCTATACTGGCCAAGAGGGGACCAGTGTTTCTACTCAAACAAAAATCACATACAAAATTTATTTTTCCATAATATAACTGGAAATAAGGCTTAAAAATGTTTATATATATATATATATATATATATATATATATATATATATATATATATATACATAGAGTGCTGAGAATATATGAGTACACCCCCCACAAATCTCTCATTTAAATGATTTTTTTTCTATAGGAGGCTTTACAGTATTATATTTGTGCATATACATTAGTTTAGTCAGTACTGAAGCCAAATCTGGAGCTCATCTAACAAAATAACTTACAATAATGGTTCAAAAATTAGTAGCCCAAATTTATATGTTAGGGAAAAATATTAAATAACATTTTCAAAAATAGCAAAAATCAAGAGAAGCAAAAAATATATACAATATATATTTTTGCAATATTTTGCATGAATTTAAATGTATTATATTTCCATTTCTAAAAATGTTCTGTGACTAAAATATTATTTTAATAAATATATCTGTTTAATAAATCTGTTTTTGTTTAATGCACCGATATATAGTATCCATATTCAATGAGAAATGGATAAAAATCATAATTTTCAAAATGGGGTGTACTGGGGTTATGATATATATATATATTCATTCATTCATTTTCTTTTCGGCTTAGTCCCTTTATTAATCTGGGGTCGCCACAGCAGAATGAACCGCCAACTTATCCAGCATATGTATTATGCAGTGGATGCCCTTCCAGCTGCAACCCATCACTGGGAAACATCCATACACTCATTCACACACATACATTACGGACAACTTAGCTTACCCAATTCACCTATACCACATGTTTTTGGACTGTGGGGGAAACCGGAGCACCCGGAGGAAACCCACGCAAACACAGGGAGAACATGCAAACTCCACACAGGAATGCCAACTGACCCATCCGGGGCTCGAACCAGTGACCTTCTTGCTGTGAGGCGATTGTGCTACTATTATATACTATATATATAAATTAGACCGCTTGGCTAAAACAATGCTAAATCAGGGCTCTCTATGAAAATCTAATAGACATCTAATGATAATAATCCAAACATAGACTATAGTCATCAAACACATGGATGTTCAATCTTGTGTATTTGATGACTAGTCTTTTTTTGGTATATTGTTAGACCTCTGTAAGTTTTTAACCGACAGCCCAGATTTAGCATTGTTTTAGCCAAGAGGTCTAATTTTAGATGTCTATTAGATTCTTTTGAACACATTTTTTACAATTATTTATTTTTGCTGGAAATAAAGTGCTAAAACCGACTGAATAATAGTATGACTCTCATGGTTTTTATACACCCGGGCCCTCATGCTGGCTTACAGCTTAAGACTAAACACAGACCATTTTACATATGTGTGTGGAACTGTACGTAGACATGAATTTCCTGCTTGTTCGCCCCAAATAGTTCAGACCACATCAAATGCAAAAGAAAAACCACGGACTAGCTGTGAGCACTTCTGGATGCACTGACTAAGAGTGACAAATGCTAAGTCAATGTGCCTGAAGTGAGTTAACACTTTATACTTCACTGAAAATCTTCTGCCATTATACTTTTATTAACATCCATATGACGGTCCACACCTTGTTCATTTCTTTAAAGGATAGTTGACCCAAAAACTTAAATTAACAGTTAATTTTCTCACCCTTAAGCCAGACAAGATGCAAGTGACTTTTTTTTCTTCTTCAGTAGAACATAAAAGAAGATGTTTAGCTCAATCTGTATTTCTTTAATGATTGAATAATTTTGACTTCAACTGTATGTAGTAGTGCTTGTTATACACAATGTTACGCAGCTAATATCTCGGCTTGCTCTTGCAAAGTCTGTTGGCACTCAGGCAGATCTGAGGGTTACAGTGGGGGTCAATCCGCCACCATCTGGCTCGCGGACCTACCACTCCTCAGTGCACTCCATCCAAGCTTCGAGTGAGAGAAGCGCTCCATCCTCCCGGATGGTCACCCTCTCACTCGATGACTCCGATGACCAGATGTCTCACTCGATGACTCCGATGACCAGCGATGGGTATGGAGATGGTTCATCCCCCCAGCCCCATGGCTGGACCGACTAGATGGGTGCTACAGAGAGGCTAAGAAGAAGGCCAAGCCTTCTAAGCCTCCCGTCCCCTTCGTCCCGGGAAATTCACAGTGAGCTCATGCAGAACTGGAGGACACCTTTCTCTGCCCGATCTGCATGCGCTTCCGCTCTCACCACCCTTGACAGTGGAGCAGCCAGGGGGTACGAGGCGATTCACCAGGTCGAGCGCGCCATTGAGGTTAATCTTTGCCTGCGTGGCGCCTCTTCCTAGCAAGGTCAGCCTCGTCTCCCGTCCAAAGCATGTAGGTTGTCTGTGTTCAGGCTGCTTCTGCCCTGCATGCGATGGCCAAGTACCAGCCCTACCAAGCGCAGCCGTTGGCCCTGCTGCACGAGGGTAGTTCCTACCCAGGCTTGACGCATAAGCTCCGCACCGCAACCAACTATGCTCTGCGTACCACCAAGTCGTCTGCGCGTGCCCTGTGAAGGACGATGGCCATGCTAGTAATCTAGGAATACTACTTCTGGCTAAACCTGGCAGATATGCATGACAATGACAAAGTTTGCTTTTTTTAATGCACCCATATACCAGGCTGGCCTGTTCTGTGACACTGTTGGTGAATTAACCCAGGAGTTAACTGCGGTGAAAGAGCAGTCAAGTGCGATGGGTGAGGTTATCTATCTCAAGATGACCTCCCAAGTTTACAGGCGTGTATTTCACTCCTGGTGAAGGATGCAATTGAGCCAGTCCCTCCAGCTGAGATGAGGAGCAGGTTTTACAGCCCGTACTTCATTGTACCCAAAAAGAGCGGTGGGTTACAGCCAATCCTAGATCTGCGCATTCTGAACAGCTGCCTTCACAAGCTGCCGTTTAGAATGCTCACACAGAGGCGCATCCTCAGGTGCATCTGTCCTCAGGATTGGTTTGCAGCAATAGACCTGAAGGACGCTTGTTTTTTTTTTTATGTCTCCATTCTGCGGTTTGCGTTCGAGGGTCAAGCTCACGGAGGGTGTCCTATCGCCTCATCAGCACATCCACATACTCAACTATCTCAAGACTGGCTAATTATAACTCAATCGCGGGATCAATTGGTTATGCACAGGGACAGGGTGCTCCGGCACCTCGACCTGTTTGGGTTTCGGGTCAACCAGAAAAAAGGGAAAGCTCACCCCTGTGCAGAACATCTCTTTTCTCGGGTTGGAGCTGGACTCAATCACCATGATGGCGCGCTCTCGGAAGAGGCTTTTCACGAATTGACAAAAGTGTCTCACTTTTGTCAACTCGTCAATTTTCCTCCATTTTGCTAGCAACGGCCATCTTCCAAATATCCAATCAGTTTCCGAGAATCATGCACCACCCTACTTTTTCTTTATGTTTTACTTCATTTCAGGATCATTTCAATCGGATGTTCGTCATAATATGGGGAAGAAAAGTACAATATTAACTTCTGTTTCATGCCAACTTTAATGTGACTCCTGATGACACTTTGAAGACTTATAATGTAAAATGATAGGTTTGTGCAAGAAACTGAACAACATTCATTCATTTTCTTTTCGGCTTAGTCCCTTTAATAATCTGGGGTCGCCACAGCGAAACGATATGTTTCCAGCATAAGTTTTACACAGCGAATGCCCTTCCAGCGGCAACCCAACACTCACACCCAACCACTCTTGCATTCACACACATACACTACGGCCAGTTTAGCTCATTCAATTCACCTATACTGCATGTCTTTGGACTGTGGGGGAAACCAGAGCACCCGGAGGAAACCTACGCGAACACGGGGAGAAGATGCAAACTCCACACAGAAATGACCCAGTCGAGGCTCGAACCAGCGACCTTCTTGCTGTGAGGTGATTGTGCTACCCACTGTGCCACCGTGACGCCCTGAACAATATTTACAATGTTATTATAATTAGTCCAAAGTAATAATAGTAGATTATGTAATGTCTAAAAAT
>CAIGQW010006086.1:586441-597431 GCA_903798125.1 Danio choprae
ACAGCACCCCATATTGACAGAAAACAGAATTGTTGACATTTTTTTAGATTTATTAAAAAAGATAAACTGAAATATCACATGGTCCTAAGTATTCAGACCCTTTGCTCCAGTTCTGTTAGGTTAGATGGTAAACGTTGGTGGACAGCTATTTTTAGGTCTGGGCAACTGGGTTTAAGTGAGGGCTCAGTCACAGAGTTGTTTTGTATATATATATATATATATATATATATATAGCTGTGAGGTTTTTTTTTTTTACTATATTTAACAGTATTTAAAAATGAGACTCAGATTTACCCCTTTCTTTAATGGTGGGTCACAAATAATGACTTATTCTTATTTGCGAAATATAAAATATAAGATTTTGACACAAAATTCATTCATTCATTTTCTTTTCAGCTTAGTCCCTTTATTAATCTGGGGTCGCCACAGCGGAATAAACCGCCAACTTATCCAGCACATGCTTTATGCAGCGGAAATTATAACACAAAATTAAAAATATAAAAAATATGTTTATCAACTCACCAATTTGAGGTCAATGTAATAATGAGGATATATTGGCACATACTGCACCACCATTCCTTATATTAGTGCACTTTTGTAGAGAAATGTTGGTCAAGAGATAAAGAAAACCTTCATATGGTTCTTGACACAGAAACACCAGTGTATACTTTGTTTTGTTTGTTGGCATCATTTCCTGAAATTAATGGGAAAAGGTGATTAATTTCACCTTAATCCTAGCCAAAAAAAAAAGGGTATTCTTCAACACCGCACAACTAATAATTTATTAAATATTGATTATTAGTTGAGCTTATTATTAAAGCATACTGTTATGGAAAAGATATAATTTCCTGCTATAGCCAGGAAAAATATTAGATCGTATGATAAATTGTGGTCACCTTTTATATTTTTTTAGGATTAATTAATAATATACTAATGGTGCAGCGTGGTGGCGCAGTGGGTAGCACAATCGCCTCACAGCAAGAAGGTCACTGGTTCGAGCCCCGGCTGGGTCAGTTGGCGTTTCTGTGTGGAGTTTGCATGTTCTCCCCGTGTTTGCGAGGGTTTCCTCCGGGTGCTCCGGTTTCCCCCACAAGTCCAAAGACATGCAGTATAGGTGAATTTGGTAAGCTAAATTGTCTGTAGTGTATGAGTGTGAATGGATGTGTATGGATGTTTCCCAGTGATGGGTTGCAGCTGGAAGGGCATCCGCTGCGTAAAACATATGCTGGATAAGTTGGCGGTTCATTCCGCTGTGGCGACCCCAGATTAATAAAGGGACTAAGCTGAAAAGAAAATGAATGAATGAATAATAATATACTAATGATTGTTTATTTATTTATTTATTTATTTATTTATTTATTTATTTATTTATTTATTTATTTATTTATTTATTTACTTATTTATTGTTGCTGCTATAAATAAATATAACTTGAATCCAAAAAAAGAAACGGAAGAGGCTTAAACATGTTTCCCTCCAGTAATGTGGCTGATATGGGTACGGTCGATTACACATTGGGAACTGGACCGAGTTGACTGCGTCACGGCCGTGTAATCAATCTCATTTATTATGCAAATGACCCTGGCTGCTCATTTAAAATATATGTCTGGTAAATGAATGGTAACACCTAGGACAATCATTCATTTGACCACTGAACACAACACTGCGTGAGATATTGAGACGTCTTTCAAGTGTATTTTGTCACGTCACTGGCTGATTATTTTTTTCGCTTTTTAAGAATGTGGGTCAAAAGATGAGATGACCCATTTTAATGTTTGCATCAAATTAAATAAAACAAATAATAATTTTGTAAACTTAATCATCTAATATACAAAATCTTACATAGTTTTAGGCTTTTATTGGTTTGAATGCTTATAGAATTATCTTTGAGCTATAAAAGGTTATACTAATTTCATTTACATTTACTTACATTTAGCAGACGGTTTTATCAAAAGAGACTTACAAGTGAGGAATAATGAAAATGTTAAAATAATAATAATAATAATAATAATAATAATAATAACAATAATAATAACAATAATAATAATAATAATAATAATAATAATAATAATAATAACGCAAACATAAATAAGACTTGCTATAAAGTCCATTTTTGTAGTATTTTTGCAATCATGTTAATAAACTTACAACTATTTAAAAATATTGGCTTCACTTGAGTAAATTGAGGTAAATTTGTGTCACGTTGTTGTGAAGTGCAAGTGTTAAAATTCTAATATCAAAAATAATACGCTATGTATGGGGTGGCATGGTGGCGCAGTGGCTAGCAATGTCGCCTCACAACAAGAAGGTCACTGGTTCGAGCCTCAGCTGGGTAGGTTGGCATTTCTGTGTGGAGTTTGCATGTTCTCCAGTGTTGGCGTGAGTTTCCTCCGGGTGCTCCGGTTTTCTATAAGTGAATTGGGTAAGCTAAATTGTCCGTAGTGTATGTGTGTCCCCATGTCAACACGGGGAGAACATGCAAACTCCAAACAGAAATGCAAACTGACCCAGCCGAGGCTCGAACCAGCGACCTTCTTGCTGTAAGGTGATCGTGCTACCCACTGCGCCACTTAAGTGTTATCGTTGACTAATACTTACTAATAGTTTGATGATCTGAAATGTTTAAGTGTGACAAACATGCATGAAAAATAAGAAAATAATAGGAAGATATCAGTAAGGGGGCAAATACTTTTTCACACCACTGTAAATGCATTTACACTATTACAACCATAACTGTATTGCATATCCAAACATTTAGCAAACTTCACTTATACTTAAGATCACAGTTCATTAGACCACCACGCGTGCCAGAAAGTGGGATGCTGAAGAATGGGATTTAAGCTCAGTCAGCAAGTTTGTGAGGGAATAAAACGACATGCAACAAAAATCCATCCAGCATGAGCCTCTACATGACGCCACATGTTCCTCTATCTCACTCTGCTTCTCTTCTCTGCGTGTTGGCCTGTGTGACACTTGTTAAATATAGAGTATTGCGGCCCCGGGGGCAGTTAGCGAATGACGTCAGTAGTGAAAGCCCAGATTGCCTAAGTCAGCAGAAATCGGCTTCAGTAATTAAACTCAAAGGTTACATTCCTGATCGAGTGCTGCAGATCACAATGAGGCAAGTAATGTAATTCTACTTGTGTGGCATTGCATTGTCTGACTGTGGTAGGACAAGAACAGCCTGGCGGGTAGCAGAGCAGCATAAAAAAAAAGTAAGAGTTAAAAGGACTGCAAAACGTCCTGAAGGATTCACTTAATAGGTTTGCTTTGTAACATATGTTTTATAGCGACAGCAGCGCCTTTGACTGAGGGCCTTTTTTCTTTTAAAGATGCCTACGCATTTTTGTATGTAGGATGAGCTGTTGCTGAACTCTGACCTTCTAGTTAATTAAAATGAATGAATTAACTCTGATGGAGATCATTATATATATATATATATATATATATATATATATGTATGCGTAATAAAAGGTTATCAAAAAGGGTAACAAAAAATGTAATAAAAAGTAATACAATAAAATATACATACACACACATTTTTAAAAGAAAGGGTGACTTAAGATGACTTAAGTGCCTTAGTGCCCCACCAGTGACAATATATTGTGTTATTACAACAGTTTGACGGCATAATAATGTATATAAAAAGGAAAATCAAACACGGAGTCTAAAAAACCCTTTTGTAAGAGGAACTACTTTCTTCCTCCGTTCATACACATCTGCAGCTGATGGTCAGAACAGAAGGAGCCATTGCTACTTCACAAACATCACTTCAGCTAGTATTTGAATGATTCTCTGGCGTAATGTCTAAAGTGATGACACAACAGGTGATTTTGCTCACATTTTAAGATTATAAGGCTGAACAGCATGAAATGCCATCAGTCTACAGAGATGTCCCAGTATTTCTATGTTGCAATCAGGATGTCACAATTATTAACCCTGAAAAAGCCCAAGCAAAGCGAACACTACCAGATTACTATGGTATAAATACAGCACTACAAAATACAAAAGAGAGATATCGACTTAGAATGTCAATTATCTGCTCTAGTTTTTCTCCCCTAAGGACTTATTATGCGGTCTCTGTCACCATCTTGTGGCGGAATGTCAACCATCTTAGCTCTGCTCAGTATGACAGGCTGATGGCCATCGATGCACTGAATCTCCAATATTATGAATATTTTAAAATAAGCACTATCCTGATAAATTAGCTGCATAGTTGCAATCTAAATAACTACATTCTCACCTAAAAAGCCTCAAAAGTGCATTATCCAACAGCTGCGATATTTGTCAAACTGTAGTGAGTTAGTTTAGCTCAGCCTAACTCTATGTGGGCGGAATAATACACCACAAAGGTGAAGAGGCTGTATGAGTGTTGTTATTGCAGAATATCGCACGGCTATCAGCCAATCAGATTCGAGAAACAGACAGAACTGTTGTATAAATATATACTGCATTTTTAATGCTATTTCATTTCAATATTTGTCGCTAACACTTGCATATACTTAAGCTAGTGAATAAAGTACCTGTGATAAACTTATATTACTTTATTTTTCTTTCTTTTACCACCTGTATTATTTTTCTAGAGCACCCATTCAGCATATTAGAAAATCCTTCAACACGATAACATTTTCATTTTAAACTTGATATATTTTACAAAACTATTTCTATCCCATGTCTGATAATGTTACACCTTCAACCCATACCAACCCTAATATTTCAAGTTGTGCGTGTTGTACATACAGTTAATATTGTAATTGCCAGCTATCATGTTCCATAGTTCCCATTTTTGCCTTAGGTGTGGACAGGCAAATGACTTCTCGCTGTACAGTGGTCATGTCAGCCCTGGTTAGGGCTCTGTGTAAGGCTTCACCTGCATGAAGTGAAAGCCGATAATGAGCCGTGGGATTGGTCCCAAATACAGACAGCCCATCCACCACAGCGGCCGCAGTCAGAGAGCACTGCTGGGCCAGGACACCCTGACTGAGACCTGTTAGAGCCTTATTAAAGCTTGGCGACCGAGGCTGGGTATTTTCAGACTGACGCGTTCATTTCCAGCAGTACTGTGGCTCATTGTGGAGTGGTGGGCTCAAAGCTTCGCAAAGGCCACACATGCTGCAAAGTGAAATGGATGTAAACACAGTAGAGGGTTTTGGACTTCTTGCAAGGTGACCAGCCAAACCACCCTAAGGGCTGGCTCTCGTTGGTGCTGTGCCACCAGGCACTGACAGTGTCAACATCATTACTGTCAGATGCAATAAATGTCCTTACAAGCCGCTCTGTGATGGCTGACCAGATTGGCTTTTTTTCTCATTCTAGATCACTGATGTATTTTTTTTCCCTTTGTTGCTGGATGCTGTGGAGTCACTTGTGTCTGAGTACTATAAGCCACGGACGGTTTGTTCTTGAGATAATCTATATTTATTAGTAGGAACATAACATTAGCAATATTTGTTATTTTGGATATCATATAGAAAATTACTATATATCAGCTCATAGTATTACTATTTGATTATTTATATATATTAGAAATATTAGAAATTATTAGAAAAAAGTCAAAAGTATTAGAAAAAATACTAGAGTGTTTACAAATTTTTTTTCAAGATACTAGCAGTTTAAAGTGACATTTTAGAGGCTTAACTATGTCCATTAGGAAAGTTAGGGTAATTAGGCAAGTCATCATATAACGATGGTTTGTTCCATAGACAATCGAAAAAAATGCTTAAGGGGGTTAATAATATTGACCTTAAAATAGTTTTAAAACAAACTAAAATCTGCTTTTATTCTAGCCGTTATTTATACCTTTCAGAATATCGGAATTATCAGCTCTGATCACACTGTAGCTGTTTTTGTTGCCTGTGCCTTAAATACAAATGAGCTAGTTTTCCCTGCCCACCGTTCCTACATGCATTTCAGAGCCATAGAGATCTCTTTCTATTGCTCTGTTGTGTCTCCGCATGCTGCGTCTCACCTGAGATATACAGCATAGTCACAGATAAGAAGCTACAGTACAGTACTACTACAGTAAGAACTTTCCCAATGGTTATTTGATGTATTTGTTGTTAATTCAAGCCTTTCTGCGATGATGAGTCACACACAATGTTGTTAAGAAATTCACGCACGCACACACACACACACACACACACACAGCACACGTTTAACCTTGCACTCTTTTTGCACAGCAAATGTGACAGGATACGCGTTAATATACACTGCTGTATGGATATCCGTTATGTTAATGTACAAAATAAACGTGATTTAAGTCCACAAATCGGGATTGAAGCGTCTTCTTTTATAATTGTACTGACGTGCAGCTGTGGTAATGAAATACACAGTGATTTTACTTTACTTTATTACAAACATGCACTGACTTAAAAACGTTTAACTTATCCAGCATATGTTTTACACAGCGGATGCCTTCCAGCTTCAACCCAGTACTGGGAAACACCCATAGACACTCATTCACACACATACACTATGGCCAAATTATTCATTCATTCATTCATTTTCATTTCGGCTTAGTCCCTTTATTAATCTGGGGTCGCCACAGCGGAATGAACCGCCAATTTATCCAGCATATGTTTAACGCAGCGGATGCCCTTCCAGTTGCAACCCATCTCTGGGAAACATCCATACATACCCATTCACACTCATACACTACGGACAATTTAGTCTACCAAATTCACCTATACCGCATGTCTTTGGACTTGTGGGGGAAACCGGAGCACCCGGAGGAAACCCACGCCAACACGGAGAACATGCAAACTCCACACAGAAACGCCAACTGACCCAGCCGAGGCTCGAACCAGCGACCTTCTTGCTGTGAGGCGAATGTGCTACCCACTGCGCCACTGTGAGGCCCATGGCCAAATTAGCTTATTCAATTCACTTATAAGGCATGTCTTTGGACTGTGGGGGAAACCGAACAAAACTGGAATGCCACAGCGGAATGAACCGCCAACTTATCCAGCATATGAGTTACGCAGCGGATGCCCTTCCAGCTGCAACCCATCACTAAGAAACATCCATACACACATACACTATGGACAATTTAGTTTACCCAATTCACCTGTACCATATGTCTGGACTTAGGAGAAAACCGGAGCACCCGGAGGAAACCCGCGCGATCACGGGGAGAACATGCATACTTCACACAGAAATGCCGACTCACCCAGCCGAGGCTCAAACCAGCGATCTTCTTGCTGTGAGGCAATCGTGCTACCCACTGCGCCACCGTGATGCCCCTATATTATACCTAATTATTTATTTATTAATTACTGTATGTAGTGACAAAGAAAAATGTTGTTTGATGTCAAAAAAGAAAAGCAGAGCGGTTTTGAAATTTACAGATGGTTTTGTCATAACACTGACTTCATTCTGGTACAACATGGGAATTTGATACAAAAAATCCCTGTCATGTAGAGCTTCTTCTCATTCCTCATTCTTTATGAGAACCATTATTATTGTAGGTGTCAGTTGATGACTTACTGGTCTATGCTGTAAACCACTGAAGACAGGAAACATTTGACAACAGACACCCTGAAATTAAAACAAAAGCTTCCCTTACTTCCTTACCAAATAATCTGATCCTTTTTAATAGTCAACTGCAAAAAAAAAGTGTGATTCCACAAGATCTGACAACATTTGCTAACTCGAACAGAAATCTAGGTCAGGTAGAACCTTGAGAATGGAAAAAAGCACCATGAAAGCGTCTAGCTGTCAAATGTTTTACAATATTTTCTTTTTGTTCTTTTGTCGGAGTGAAATTCATGAGATTTCTCCTGCAAAGCATCAGACTCACAAATGCAGACAGCTCCTTTGTTCCAGCATTCTCAACTGCGGACAGTGTGTTCCAATTAAAGCTCTGCCATTGTTCATGGATACTCAAATTATTTGTTTCCAGTAAAGTTGTGAACATGCAGTTATTTTAATCTGTGGGACCAATCACAAAGGAGTCTGGCTGTTCTGGCTGTCTGGATGTTCGCTGCTCTTGAAAAAGAAGGTGACAAACACTTTAGTCTATTTCAATTGTGGGAAATATGTGTACAGCTTTTATGTTTAAGCCACTAGCAGGAATGAAAATGCATGATATTTAGCTATGTTTTCCCTATTAGTCCTATGGTGTTCCCTGGCATTATTACTATTTGTGCTCACTTTTTATGTAGTATTATTATTTTGTTTTATTTATATTTTTTCATTCTTTTCTTTCTTCACTCAAAAAAAAGATTTTTTGCTGCTTGTTCAAAATACTTCATTTAAAATGAGATGAAATAACAATTCTTGAGATTTTTGGGGGGCAACTTAATTGTTTTATGTTCAGTCCACTTACACTTGTTAAGCTAACTTAATTGATTTGTGTTGGAACAACATGCAGGAATTGTGTGGAAGCCTGAAACTTTCTTTCTTTCTTTCTTTCTCATATACCATAAAATTCTATCAATCCTTCTTCTATCGTGCATTTAAAAAAACTTGCATAACATTTGTGTACAACTGAGTATAGGATCAAACTTTTTATTCATTCATTCATTTTCTTTTCGGCTTAGTCCCTTTATTAATCAGGGGTCGCCCCAGCGGACTTAACCGCCAACTTATCCAGCATATGTTTTACACAGCAGATGCCCTTCCAGCTGCAACCCATCACTGGGAAACACCCATACACACTCACTCATTCACACACACACACTCATACACTACGGCCAATTTAGCTTACCCAATTCACCTATATCGCATGTATTTGGACTTGTGGGGGAAACCGGAGCACCCGGAAGAAACCCACGCGAACACAGGGAGAACATGCAAACTCTACACAGAAACGCCAACTGACCCAGCCGAGGCTCGAACCAGCGACCTTCTTGTTGTGAGGCGATTGTGCTACCCACTGCGCCACCGCATCACCTACTTCTTATCTGATTAAAAAATACAAATACGCATAAACTACAATGGACATTTATCAAATAAATCCCAGCATGTGCATCAAAAAAGTCATGTGATTTTGTTTTAACAGGTTATATGATAACAGTGGGGGAGATTGACTGGTTTATTTTGGAGGACGAAGAGTTCTGAACTTTTTAAAGAGGAACTAATTAGCAAAATCACTTTCATAAGGTGTTTACACACAGTTGTGTGGCAACAGTGTATGAATAAAGCCAACTCTAATGGTAAAAAATAATATATATATTTTTTATCACACCATGAAAACTTTGATTGACAATCTTTCTTTGTACGTGTCATCAGAGGGGGAAAGCCCCACCCATTAGTGACGATCTCTCCCTCATTAGCATAAACAGAGTGAGAAGCAGCCATTATAACCTGCTGCTATGCTGATGCATAGGCATTTTTATCTCCGCCCTCTTTTTAAAATAGGGTTGGGAGCACAATGTAATTGATTTAAAGTGACAGTGACCAAATTGGAACAATTTGAATCAAAGCCTAAAAGAGTCAAAGAGTTAAAACATTATTTATGGCGTATTTCGAGCTGAAACCTCACATACACACTCTAGGGACGTCAGAGACTTATTTTACATCTTGTAAAACGAGGCATCCCTTTAAAATATAATATGTGAGAAAGAATGACGGCCATTCTTCCATCATAAAAAGGGTTTGGTATTATTACCTTTCAGAAATGTCTTGACTGGCTGCACTTCTAAAGAGTGTTCTCGCTCCTCATAAAACTAGTTCATTGCGTTACATCTTCATCTTCGCTAGTAGTTTATTATATAAGAAAAAAGGCCCACAGTGGCTTCTCCTATATCAGCAAATTCCTTTTTTTATATATTTGCCGCCAGTTTATCAGGAAGTGACAATATTGTTCTCTTATTGGCTGGAAATGGGGCTTTATTCGCAAATATTTTATATCATATTTCAGTTTTGCGCATATGTTTAAATAGCATCTTTGGATGGCAACATATGTGTAAGAAAACGCTGTGTTTTTGCAAGGGAAAATACTGTATTCATAAAAAATAAGTTATTCAGTGACTGAATGGGCTGCTTTGACTCAAAAAAAAAAAATACAGGACTTTAATTTTAAAAACAACCATGACCTAAAAGCTTTTCTGTGCATGACTAACCAAACTTACTGTAAAGTGTCCACCTGTATTACATTCACTACTTTTCATCCCAACCAGGTCAGCCCATAGCTTAACCTTCCGACCCTGGACATCTGGCACCTGCAGATTAGAGGACAGGAGATGGAGACTGTGTACAGGTACTGCTTTCACATTAAACTCTTTGCCAACACACACACAATTGCACAATGCAATAAACACCCCCCCCCCCCCCCCTGTTTGGATTTAAGCAAGCAATTAATTAAGAGTCGATGACTGGATCTTTATTGCAGTGATGAATGTGTTTCTGGAATGTTATATGTTTAACTCTACAATAACTCAATAACTGATGTCTCTCTCTCTCTCTCTCTCTCTCCTAATTCAATTCAATTCAATTCAATAATCGCTTTATTGGCATGACAAATGTTACAAATGTATTGCCAAAGCATTTATAAAGTTTACATTAAAAAAGAACATACATATATAATACAAACATAGTAAACAGTAGTAAAAAAAAAAAAAATATATATATATATATATATATAAAAAAAAAAAAAAAAAAAAAAAAAAAAGTAAAATATATAAATAAAATATCATATTATTCAATATATCATATTATTATTCAATATATCATAGATTATTCAATATATCACATTATTCATATATATCATTCATTCATTCATTTTCTCCTCGGCTTAGTCCCTTCATCAATCCGGGGTCACCACAGCGGAATGAACCGCCAACTTATCTAGCACACGTTTTTACACAGCGGATGCCCTTCCAGCTGCAACCCATCACTAGGAAGCATGCACACACACTCATTTACACACATACATTACGGACAATTTAGCTTACCCAATTCACCTATACCACATGTCTTTGGACTTGTGGGGGAAACCGGAGCACCCGGAGGAAACCCACGCCAACACGGGGAGAACATGCAAACTCCACA
>CAIGQW010006086.1:606334-618808 GCA_903798125.1 Danio choprae
CACCAGAGGCCGCTGTGTACGCTTTTTGAGATCTCAAATTTATCTCGTGTGCCATTCACGTCTGCTGTTCTCATGTAAATCCAACCGGAGGCCGATGTCGATTGACTGACTGACTGATCGACTGACTCACCCTCCTCCTTCCCTAAATCCAACCAATAGTGTTTTCAAAAGCACCGATTGACCCACCCACCCACTTCCCTAAGCCCAACCGACAGTTTTAAAAAACAATCTAGAAAAAGAAAAGCCCCCTGATTTTTATCCTGTTTTCAGAATTTACCACCTTCCCACCCTGTTATTTAGTTGTTTATTAATTTTTTTGGCTTCTGTTTTTGTCTTACCCACTTTCTGGAACCGTTCTTTGCTGGATTCGAACCCTGTCGTCGTGGTCAACACCTCTCTGAGTTTCAAGTCCGCTGACGTACGTGGCAAACTGGTAACAGCAGGAAAGCTGTCCATACAGAGGTAAGTGGTCAGCTGAAAAGCGTGAAAAGGAACAGCATCATACCGCCCCGTAGCATTCGTTTTAAATACGAAATGCAGCCATACGTACCTCTGGCTACATAATTCGCAATCTCCAGAAATGTATATAGGGTTACGTTTTTAGAATAAGCCTATGTTAGAGCCGATTGTAACATTGCAGCTTTTGTTAAGTCAAATTGTTATGTTCTTTATTATTTGTTAGTCTGTTTAGTTTTTATTTCACTGTATGTGCTTAAGTTAATATTATCATTACTTTTTAAATATAATTGTATGTGTCTTTTTTACTGTAATTTGCCATAAAATTCATAAATAAAAAAAAATAATAATATATATTTTTAAAACAACACAACCACATAATTGGAGTCGTTAGAGGCCATGCATTATTATATATTTGGTCACACTTTATTATGATGGTCCGTTTGTTGAATTTAAATTACATTGCATCTACATGCCAACTAATTCTCATTACATAATAAATAGACAATTAGGTTGGGGTTAGGATTAGTGTAAGTTGACATGTACTTGCAAAGTTACTTATAGTCAGTTTAATGTCTGCTGAAGGTGCAGTATCAACAGATATTAAGCAGACAGTCTACTAATACTCGAACGGACTATCAAAATAAAGTGTTACCATATATTTGTTTCTTGTTTTCTTGATCTTAATTTTCTTGTTATCTCAACATAGCAAAAGATGTTTTCTTATTATCACAACTTTATTTTCTCGTTATCTCAACATAATAAATGTTGTTTTCTTGAGTACATGACTTATTTTTTACTGCTTAGCATAAGAGGATGTCCTAGACACACATACAGTAGCTATTTTTATTTTACAGAGATTCACTTTTTTAAAACGATTATGAATAACTTGCAGAAAGGGTGCATTAAAGCAAAAGCAGGATCTTCATCATTTTTCATCATATAATTCATACATGCAGCAAACTTATTTTGCGCCATCTAGAATGGTGATTTAGCAACACAGGCTCATTCTGAAAACGTAACCCTATAAACATTTCTGGAGATCGCAAATTATGTAGCCAGAGGTACGTATGGCTGCATTTCGTCTTTAAAACGAATGTTACGGGGCGGTATGACACCGTTCCATTTTACACTTACCAGCTGACCGCTTACCTCTATGTGGATGGCTTTTCCGCTGTTACCAGTTTTTCCAGTGGCTCACCGCATACGTCGGTGGACTTGTGACTTGGAGCAGAGTTGACTGTGAAGACAGGATTTGAGTCCGGCGAAGAATGGTTCCAGAGAGCAGGTAAGACAAAACAAAAGCCAAAAAATAAAATAGACAAGTAAATAAAAGGGTGAGAAATGCCAAAATGTAAAATCTGGAAATGTGGTAAAAATCAGGCTGCCAGGAGGACTTTTCTTTTTCTGAATTGCTGTTGAAAACACTGTCGGTTAAGTCTAAGGAGGGAGGAGGGTGGGTCAGTCAATCGGTCAGTCAGTCGACAGCGGCCTCTAGTGGATTTACGCGAGAAGAGCAGGCGTGAATGGCAATCGTGAAAGAAATTTGAGATCTGAAAAAGTGTACGCAGCGGATTTGCGAAAACAAAAACTGCATAAAAACTTACCTCCTGTGTCGTATTTGGCACTCTCCAGAAATGTATATAGGGGTACATTTTCAGAGCGAGCCTGGGTTGCTATTTAGAGCTTTCTATGCTCTAAAATGGTATAATAAACAATTGAGGGAATATTAGTGTAAGTAATGATATATAATCATATACATGAATGTAATCATGAATATACATTAATCATGAGAATGAGCGTTTGTTGTGCTCATATGATTACGGCTATTCTGATTAAACAGATGTGTCATGCATTGGGCAGTTATAAATAATAGCATGATAATAAATATAATTATAAAAATAAAATAAGTCGTGATGATGAAAAAACTACTTTTGATGTTGAGATCACAAGAAAACGAAGTCGTGATCACAAGAAAATGAGTTATAATATCAAGATCATGAGAAAATTAAGTTGGGATCACGAGAAAACAAGAGAGAAAAATATTTCAGCTCATGACCTCTTAGGACTTCCATATGAAATAAATAATCATAAATTCATTCATTAATTTTCCTTTGGCTTAGTCCCATTATTTATGAGGGGTCGCCAAAGCAGAATGAACCACCAACTTATACAGCATATGTTTTACAGAGCGGATGCCCTTCCAGCTGCAACCCAGTACTGGGAAACATCCATACACACTCATTCACACACATACACTACAGCCAATTTAATTTATTCAATTCACCTATTGCGCATGTCTTTAGACTGTGGGGGAAACCGGAACACCCAAAGGAAACCCACGCAAACACGTGGAGAACATGCAAACTCCACCCAGAAATGCCAACTGATCCAGCCGGGACTCGAACCAGTGACCTTCTTGCTGTGAGACCACAGTGCTAACCACTGAGCCACCGTGTTGCGCAATTTTATAAATAGTAAGTTTAATAATTATAATCATATAATAAACAAATGTGGGGTGGCACAGTGGGTAGCATGATCACCTTACAGCAAGAAGGTCGCTGGTTCGAGCCTCGGCTGGGTCAGTTGGCATTTCTGTGTGGAGTTTGCATGTTCTCCCCATGTTGGCGTGGGTTTCCTCCGGGTGCTCTGGTTTCCCCCGGGTGCTCCGGTTTCCCCCACAAGTCCAAAGACATGCTGTATAGGTGAATTAGGTAAGCTAAATTGTCCGTAGTGTAAGTGTGTAAATGAGAGTGTATGGATGTTTCCCAGTGATGGGTTGCAGCTAGAAGGGCATCCGCTGCTTAAAAAAATACCAGATTAAAAAAGGGACTAAGCCGAAAAGAAAATAAATGAACGAATGAATGAATGAATGAATGAATGAATGAATGAATGAATGAATGAACCAATGCTCATAACAAACATCTTCATGAACTAAAGTAATGCAAACATTATTTAGCAACAATTGACGTAACAAAAACCTCTAATTTACAATACTGATAAGAAAAAATAAGAAGAAGAACTATTATAATTTCAAATAAAAAACATCAAAAGTGTCATGTGCTGTATATATTTTAAGGAAACTTACTGTTACAGATTTTTACTGTTTTTTTTGCCATTAAAGTCATGGCCTTTTTTTTAAAGTGTATGTCAAAAGAAAGAGCAAAACCAGGACGGGAAGAAGAAAAACCCCAAATGCACGGGTTCCAAGTCATAGCTCTCAGCAGCCATTAGGACGATATAAAAATGGATCCTTTGAACAAGTAAATGAGTGTTCATACAGCATCCCAGAAGCCGAGACCCCACACGCAGCTGAGTGAGTCATGTTTGCTCGGCAGTTTACTGACCTTATTACACGTCTAACAGGTCATTTATTTTTTATTTTAGTAATCACCATCCAACGACATTATTAATGTTGGAAGGACATTAAACTTTATTTATAGCTCTTCACATTCCAGTCTTTGTTCACCTGAGTTTGATTATAGAGGGAGAGTTTTTGCATCGAGGTTATTACAGTTTTGCAATTTTGAATTTTTTAAATATTTTGATACTGTTTTCAAATTAGCTGTACAAATCTGTTTGTTTCATTAACGCTTTGTTAATTTAAGTTGACTTTTTTTAAATTTTATGAACATGTTGCTATTTAGTTTTTATATATTTAGCTTCAGTTTAATAATTAAAAAATAATAATAATAAAAATAAAATAAGACATAGGCTGTTTCTCAATTTCAAGAACGCAGAGAATGTACTCGTGTTCTTGTGGAGACCGGTCTTGCCAGGTCACCTCGGAAAAACGAACTCGGGAGACCGCGAGAACAGAGAATGCGTCCTGTGAGAAATGAGATGCTGCGTTCTAACTGAAAATTATTTAAACATTACAGCATTCATACAATGATTTATTGTATTTTTCCTTTTCAATATACACTTACCGGCCACTTTATTAGGTACACCTGTCCAACAGCTTGTTAACGCAATCAGCCAATCACATTGCAGCAACTTAATGATTTAGGCATATAGACAAGGTTAAGACGATCTGTTGCAGTTTAAACCGGGTGCCACTCCTATCAGCTAAGAACAGAAAACTAAGGCTACAATTCGCACAGGCTCACCAAAATTGGACAATAGAAGATTGAAAAAGCTTTGCCTGGTCTGATGAGTCTCGATTTCTGCTGCGACATTCGGAGGGTAGGGTCAGAATTTGGTGTCAACAACATAAAAGCATGGATCCATCCTGCCTTGTATCAACGATTCAGGCTGGTGGTGGTGGTGGTGTAATGGTGTGGGGGATATTTTCTTGGCACACTTTCGGCCCATTAGTACCAAATGAGCATCATGTCAACGCCACAGCCTACCTGAGTATTGTTGCTGACCATGTCCATCCCTTTATGACCACAGTGTACACAACTTCTGATGGCTACTTTCAGCAGGATAACGTGCCATGTGATAAAGCGTGATTCATCTCAGACTGGTTTCTTGAACATGACAATGAGTTCACTGTACTCAAATGGCCTCCACAGTCACCAGATCTCAATTCAATAGAGCACCTTTGGGATGTGGTGGAATGGGAGATTTGCATCATAGATGTGCAGCCGACAAATCTGCAGAAACTGCGTGACTCTATCATGTCAATATGGACCAAAATACGTTCCACACAGAAATGCCAACTGACCCAGCCAAGGCTCGAACCGGCGACCTTCTTGCTGTGAGGCGATCGTGCTACCCACTGTGCCACCGTGAGGCCCAGATAAAATAAATTAGTTATTAAAACTATTATTCTTTAGAAATGTGTTGTCTTCTCTCCATTAAACATAAATTGGGGGGGAAATACACAGGGGGCTAATAATTCAGGAGGGCAAATAATTCTGATTTTAACTGTAACTACATAATACTTAATGTGACTTAAAATAAATGTAACCTAGTTTTCATTCACTAAAATAACCTTGTTTTGTATCTCTGTTTGAGTTTAGTCCAGGTATTTGTTGGATCGATCTCAGGTGTCCTTGGCTGGGATTTTTGGTAAATGTTTGGCCACTGCAGCAAAAGTGAAGTTTTGGAAGTGTACCTGGAATACTTTGTTCTTAAAAATAGACCGAGGCGTTTCCCTCTTTCCTGCCGGCCTGTTTGATGCTGACACACACTGATGAATTACAACTTGACTGGAAATTATGAAAAAGGAGAGAAAATAGAGTCATTTTGTGTAATTGCGGTCACACTTTGAGCAGGCCGCTCGTGTGTTGGGAGCTTAAGTGTTTTTATTTTTAGAAAGTAACTTTTTGATTCCATTAACACATTATGCAAGCACATTTCACAACCCGTGTTGTCTTTTCCGAAGCGCTTTTTAATTTTATTTTTTGATATTGGAATCCTGACACTGTGTTGACATTGCTTCAGTCTGCACACTGTATTTTTTATGATGATGATGATGATGATAGAGACGAATCTGTCTGACCAAATCAAAGTTAGAGTCAGACAAGAATGGTACAAATGTGTTTTTAAGACCCCATGGTATCACGTTTTGCCTCGTGTTAACATATTTCCTACTGGAACAGGACATATGGGTGCGATGTAATGAAGAGCTTTTTTTTCCAGATAAGGCTTTAGTTTAAGACATGGTCGTTCTGTTTCTAGACAGCTTTTGATTGGACAAAAATCTGTAAGGTGCAAGATGAGTCTTGTTTTCCTGAAAGAAAAATCTTTTGTAAAAAAAAAATAAAAAATGATCAGGGGTTGCCACAGCGGAATAAACCACCAACTATTCCAGCATATGTTTTATGCAGCAGATGCCCTTTCGTCTGTAACCCAGTACTGGAATACACCCATACACTCATACCTCATACACTACAGCCAATTTAGTTAATCCAATTCACCTATAGTATGTCTTTGGACTGTGGGGGAAACTGGAGCACCTGAAGGAAACCCACGCAAATATGGGGAGAACATGCAAACTCCACACAGAAACGCCAACTGGCCCAACCAGGACTCGAACCACTGTGCCGCCCAAGAAAAATTTTGCTGCTGTTTTTTTTGTTGTTGTTGCTAAATCAACTGAACTTTTTGGTCATCTCAGCTGACATCACTCAAACATATCAAGAAACTTTGCTGGCGTACCATGACTACAGAAGGCGAATTTATATTATGCAGCACCTGAAAAATTTGCAACCACGGAGACATAAATGAGAGACAATTCAGAATTATGTTCAGGTGCTGAGTAAAATCATTAATTATTACATGGCTTTCTATAATACTAGATGCTGATTGGTCAGTCGCAACATTCCGTGTATGTTATTCTGTGATAACAACTGCTGAATAACACAGGCTCATCCCGGAACTTCAAATCACCTTGACCATCAGCAAATATGTTCACATTCATATATTTACATCCACATTCATATGCATCTGCTTGTCCGTCACACCGCTGTTTTGGACTGTTTGGCAGCGTTCTGTGAATGAATAATACATTGGTTAGTATATTCTCTATTCAGCCGGTTTTGTTTCTGTCAGCTTTGTATTTTTGATTGTTTGGCGCCATCTTGTGACTGAATAATGTGCAGGTTAGTGTATACTCCTCAGCTGTTTTCGTTTCTGTCAGTTTTCCATTTATTTAAAGAATTAATTTAACTATTACTACTCAAAACAATGTTTTATGTTTTGTGGCAATTAGCCATGTAATAGGTGGGGTAGAGTACATCCAGTTGTTTTTGGAGAATAAAGCCCTTTAGTCTCATACAACAGTGTTCCGCTTTAGGTCGAGCTGCTGATAAGCCTGTTGGGTTTTATTCTGTGATAACAACCTCATGAATGTACTTTATTTATAATATCCTTGATTATTACACTAGAATGAGAGTATAGATCCTAGCCATTTTGATCTAGAAAATAACAACGTTTAATTTTTCTGTCAGTCTTACTACATGGTGTAACTACAGAAGAGTCAAGCTTTAAATAAGATAAATATTGAATCCCTTTGGTCATTTTTTAAGTGAGATGCTAATGGTCTAATCCGATTCAATGATCTATGCTAAGCTAAGCTGAGATCGCAGAGATTGACTGAATTGATTAAAAAACGGTAAAACCCAACTGTTTAACTCTAGGGGAGTTGCAAAATGAGGCCATTTTATTTATTTATTTATTTTAAAGTGGAGTGTTCCTTTAAGACCATTGCATTTCTGTATTTCTGTAACTAAGCACCCAGGAGAGTAGGCTGCATTAAAATAAAAACAAATGCACAAGAGAACAGGATAATGCAGAGAATCTCAATGGGAAATCTCTTCAACACCGCAGCTGGAAATGCTCATGAGTTCAAGACGGGCAAACAGTTTCTCGATATTTAGGAGAATTTGGCCTGAAAGCCTGCAGTGGCCAAACTTGAGCATAAAGAAACAAAAAGCAAAGACTTTTGCTAAGGACCTTTTTTGTTGTTGGTGTGGATTGGGGAGGTCTGCAGCTAGCAAAATGTTGACTGCACACTTACAGTTGAAATCAGAATTATTAGCCCTCCTGAATTATTAGCCCCTCTGTATATTTTTCTCCAATTTCTGTTTTACGGAACACATTTCTAAACATAATAGTTTTAATAACTCATTTATAATAATAATAATAATAATAATAATAATAATAATAATAATAATAATAATAATAATATCTTTGCCATGATGACCGTACA
The DNA here is from genome assembly GCA_903798125.1 of Danio choprae. Classification (NCBI taxonomy): domain Eukaryota; kingdom Metazoa; phylum Chordata; class Actinopteri; order Cypriniformes; family Danionidae; genus Danio; species Danio choprae. The sequence goes on from CAIGQW010006086.1 coordinate 614,451, forward strand.
TATTTTACTAAATATTTTTCAAGATACTAGTATTCAGCTCAAAGTGACATTTAAAGGCAAGTCATTGTATAATGATGGTTTGTTCTGTAGATAATTGAAAAAAAAAATGCTTTAGGGGGCTAATAGTATTGACCTTAAAATTTTATTTTTATTGTAATTTTTTATTAAAAACTGCCTTTATTCTAGCTGAAATAAAACAAATAAGACTTTCTCCAGAAGAAAAAATATTATAGGAAATACTGTGAAAAATTCCTTGCTCTGTCAAACATCATTTGGGAATATATATAAAAAAAAAAAAAAAATCACAGGAGGGCTAATAATTTTGACTTTAACTGTACATGTAAATGTTATACTGTATGCAAAATATGTCCAGCGGGATAACTAACATTTCTGCCTGTCTTTTTTTTTTTCTAGAACGTTCCTTCCAGATTAAAACTCTCATGTGGCTGGAAGCAAGAAAAACCTGCCTCCACAAATTACCACCCACTCGGACAGTACCATCCGCACGCAGGGTCTGCTAAAGGTCAGCATGTTACGAACACCATAAACACAAACTCCTTTAGTTCAGCGTGACTCTGCATGCGTGTTCCATTGATTTAGGTGTGATATTCCCCAGTCCAGATCTGCTACAGTTGAAGTCAGAATCATTATTTTTCCCCCAATCTCTGTTTAACAGAGAGATTTTTTTCAACACATTTTTAAACATAATAGTTTCAATAACTCATTTCTAATAACTGATTTTTTTTTTTTATCTTTGCCATGATGACAGTACATAATGTTTGACTAGATATTTTCAAAATACTAGTATTCAGCTTAAAGTGACATTTAAAGGCTTAGTTAATTAGGCAAGTTAGGGTAATTAGGCAAACCAATGTATAATTATGGTTTGTTCTGTAGACAAATGAAAAAAAATGCTTAAAGGCAACATAGGCGCATTCTGAAAACGTAGCCCTATATACATTTATAAGTACGTATGGCTGCATTTCATCTTTAAAATGGGGTGGTATGACACTGTTCCTTTTCGCACTAGCAGCTGGCCGCTTACCTTCGTATGGACAGCTTTCCCGCTGTTACCAGTTTGTCCAGTGCCTTGCAGCGTACGTTGGTGGACTTGAGACACAGAGCGGAGTTGATCGCAACGACAAGGTTTGAGTCCGGCAAAGAACGGTTCCAGAAAGCAGGTAAGACAAAAGCCAAAAAATAAAATGAACAAGTAAATAACAGCAGCGCGGTGGCGCAGTGGGTAGCACTGTCGCCTCACAGCAAGAAGGTCGCTGGTTTGAGCCTCGGCTGGGCCAGTTGTCGATTCTGTGTAGAGTTTGCATGTTCTCCCCGTGTTTGCGTGGGTTTCCTCCTGGTGCTCCGGTTTCCCCCACAAGTCCAAAGACATGTGCTATAGATGAATTGGGTAGGCTAAATTGTCCATAGTGTATGAGTGTGAATAAGTGTGTATGGGTGTTTCCCAGTGATTGGTTGCAGCTGGAAGGGCATCCGCTCCGTAAAACATATGCTGGATAAGTTGGTGGTTCATTCCACTGTGGCGACCCCAGATTAATAAAGGGAATAAACGTATTTGATGCTCTTCAGAAATGTATATAGGGCTACATTTTCAGAATGAGCCTGGGTTGCTTAAAGAGGCTAATAATATTGACCTTAAAATGGTTTAAAAAAAATTAAAATCTGCTTTTATTCAAGCTGAAATAAAACAAATAAGAGTTTCTCCAGAAGAAAAAATATTATAAGAAATACTGTGAAAAATTCCTTACTCTGTTAAGCATCATTTGGGAAATATTTGAAGAAAAAAAAATCACAAGAGGGCTAATCATTCTTACTTTAACTGTACGTGATTAAGCTGCTACTGTGATTCAAAAGAAACCACTAGCAACTGCACCGAGCCAACTTTTGAAAACGAGGTGCGTCTATAATATGTTCTTCCCAGGAATCCAGCGCTCCCGTTTAGTGGAAAGAGAATACCAATCCGCAAATACATTAACAGGACATTGTCGCTCCGGGACTGGGATCTGACAACTTGTTGCGGATCGTGAGATGAAGTGTTGGGATTAACCATTCAGTGCTTTAGAAGAGGGCCAAAGAACGCCACTTTAGGTGCTCCACCTTTGTCAGGATACTCAGCCAAAATGAGTTAATGTCCTGGAAGCTGGGGACGATTTTACCATCTGTCAAGCAAATCCGGCGGGACAGGCTGGGCCGGGGCTTTGCTGGCTGAGAGGCTGCTAGCGTAGAAGACTAATTAGCGCAAATAAGCACCTCCTGAGCTCCTCAATCCTATGACAACTCAAGCGAAAAAATCAGAAGATAAACTTGGCCATGTACAGTTAATGCGGCTCAAGCTGAATCCATCAGAGTTTTCCTCCTTCGCTTTTCTTTTATTGCCACCAGTCATGACCTCGACAACTGTTGCTTTATAGAACTGGTCACAATTCATGCTATTAACTACTGGCTTATTACCTACCTACTGTTAAGCTGTTCATTAGTAGTTATAAAGTATGATCTTATTCTGCATCCCTAATCCTACCCAAAGCCTAAACCCAACTACTACCTTACTAACTATTGTTGAAATATAAATGTATATAATCTAGTTTCAAATTAACAGTGATATATATATATATACCTGAAAAGTCTATGGTTTTTAAAATTGTCTGTTCCCAAAGCAAAGTCTCAAATGGTTGATTGAACTAACACCTATGCATGTGAATGGGTACTGTTATATTGATGAGATCGGGGCTGGGGATATTCTGTTTACCTTGCTGACTCCAGTACTTCATTTGCATGCTTTGTTTAGCCTCCTCCACCTATAAACTCTGCCCCATCCTAAAACATATAATAGACAGGACAACTGTGTTCAATTTAGACACATTACTTGTGCTAGACTTGGGTTAGACTCATGTGGACTTCTTGAAGATGCTGTTTGACTGCAGACCAACCAACACGTCTCAATAAAGAATTCTGCTTGTAACGAGTCTCCTGGTTTGGGTTCTTCAATTTCCAACACTATTAATAAACAGCTAATTAGTTATTTATTAAGCTAGTAGTGTTAGCTAATGGTTTTTTATTACTGTGAATTGTGACCTAAACTAAAGTTTTACCTGTTACTCAAAATGACTACATTGTACCTAATCATTAGGGCCAGACAGGATCTGTGGACATTTTTGCTCTTTTTACACATAATCTTGATAGTATAGGGTAACGTTTTAGTGTAGGTCACAATTCACAATATTAACAAACCATTAACTAACACTACTAGTTTACTAACTACTAATTAGCTGTTTATTAATAGTTAGTAAGGTAGAAGTTGGAGTTAGGTTTTGGGTAGGATTAGGGATGCAGAATATGATCATACTTTGTAACTTCTAATGAACAGTTATTAGCTTAATGATATACAGGTAATAAGCCAGTATTAATAGCATGAATTGTGACCTAAACTAAAGTATTACCCAGTATAGTAACTAAAATATAATATATAAAATATTAAGGTTTACAATACAAATCCAATTAGATCCATTTGTTTGGTAAACAAAGCAAGTCTTTCATAGTATGTACACTAAAATACAGAAAACATTACTTTACAAACTGTACTGTACATAAACCACATAAACATCAGCATATGATATTATATCTTATATTATTATATTATATCAATATTATTATTGAAATTAATATAAAAACTGAATATACACATTTATAGATTGAATGGTGGTACAAATGAATACAATGATGAATACAAATGAGTGTTTTATTTTACAAAGCTATGTTTTACTTCAGGGTCATGGATGATTTTACACACACACACACTCACACACACACTCACACACACACTCTCACACACACACTCTCACACACACAAAGGTATTTTAAAAGTGGTACATACAGTACATACATATATTTTTTAAATGTCCTATCTTGTGACCTAAATGGTGACCGTGACATGTATATCCGAAAAAAGAAATAATAAGTGTGTGTATTTTGAGGGTTTTAAAAATGTATTAATTATTAATTAATGTATAAATGCATATCAGTTGTATTATGAGCAAAAATGACTTAAAGAACAATATGATACAGTATTGATCTGTTTAGTATAAGTCAGTGTTATTTTGTAGCAATGCTAAACTATAGTTATTGTTAATATTCTGAATTAGATTTATTTTTTTAATTTGTATTTGCTTTAATTTTAACAATATTTTAAGTAATTTTAAATGTGTTTATATAGTCATTTTTTAAATGTTGGTTTAAATAAATAAACAAACAAATAAATAAATAAATAAATAAATAAGTAAATAAATAAATAAATAAATAAATAAATAAATAAATAAATAAATAAATAAATAAATAAATAAATA
>CAIGQW010006086.1:628616-639296 GCA_903798125.1 Danio choprae
ATTTCAGTGAATGAAATATTTACAGATTTTTGTTTGTTTTGTTTTACCACACTTTATCTGCATCTTAACCACTGGTGAGTTGTGTAATTTCTGAATGAAACCCATGCATTACACACATTAACTTCTGTTACAGTTAATATGTCTCTCAGTGTGGCCTAATCCCCTTGTGTAAAATTCAATCCAGAGGGAAATTAATAAATATCCTGAGCATCACAGTCAGGTTAGACTTTGGTCTCTGTCACCCATTGACCTCAACAGAGCCGTCGGTAAAGGGACGTCCAGCTGTGATATTGCATGCGGCACATTGAGTATCGTATTAAACGAGCTCTATTATGTGTCCTTTGACATCACTGCATGGCTTGATAAGTCTCCCAATTACAGCCGGGCCCGTTTGCATCACTGTGATTCCACCCGAAATTTGAGAAAGGTCATGAGATCAGATTCGGTTGAAATGAAAGCGACCGTAATTATGTTTTTACTCGCGGTGGTTCTGGATGGATGGTGTTCAATTGCTCTGTGGTCACAGATTGCTTGAGCAAACATGGCGACCAGGCCAAAGTAAACAAACACACTGCCCTAACATCTACTAATCCAGCGCAATACGACGGATGGGTTGATAAATGCTGTGGAGGCTGGGATTTATGCGCTCTTTTCTTGTCTTAGGCACTCCTTGCTTTAGTGGCCTACTGAGAGGTGAATGAACAAGCCAGATGAGTCGACGCTTAGCCTTTAATGAAAACCCTGCGCACGCTAACATGTTAGGTTAAATGTTAGCTCAAATGTTAAGCACATTCACTGGGTGTGTTGGTTTATAATTTACATAATAACTCCACACTTAATAACTATACACTTTTTTGACCTTATTTATTCATTTATATTCTAGTTAAGTACTTTATCAGATGTTCCTAAATGCATCTGTTGTCAGATTTAATTAATTCTTAATGAATCAAATGTGAGTTAAATTAATTTAGTTGTCAGTTTGTTCATCAATTTAATAAATTCATATTTATTGTGTGTGTGTGCGTGCGTGCGTGCGTGCGTGCGTGCGTGCGTGTGTGTGTGTAAACTTAATTGTGTATGTAACGTAAAAACTAAATTATTTAGCATGTTACTATCAGGGCAACACAGTGGCGCAGTGAGTAGCACAATCGCCTCACAGCAAGAAGGTCGCTGGTTCGAGCCCTGGCTGGGTCAGTTGCCGTTTCTGTGTAGAGTTTGCATGTTCTCCCCGTGTTGGCGTGGGTTTCCTCCGGGTGCTCCGGTTTCCCCCACAAGTCCAAAGACATGTGGTATAGGTGAATTGGGTAAGCTAAATTGTCTGTAGTGTGTGTGTGTGTGTGTGTGTGAGTGAATGAGTGTGTATGGATGTTTCCCAGTGACGAGTTGCAGCTGGAAAGGCATGCGCTGCGTAAGACATATGCTGGATAAGTTGGCGGTTCATTCCGCAGTGGCGACCCCAAATTAATAAAGGGACTAAGCCGAAAAGAAAATGATTGAATGAATGAATGTTACTATCAGGATATTCAACAATATGTAAAACACTGAAGAAAGGGAGGTGTAGAAAGGCAGTGAAAGCCCAGACAGCAGCTGAAATCTCTCAGTAGTTCTTCAGCAACCCTCTGCCCTTCGTCATTGTAGATCAATATTAGCTTCAGTCCAACATCTACATTATCAGAATGATAAAGATGAAACCAGGATGTACATTTCAGCAAGACAATGATTCTAAACACACCCAAGGAAACTCCCAAATGCTTCAGAGAAAGAAAATCAAGCTGTGAATGGCCAGAAAAACTCACCCCTGAGCAATGCATGTGACTTCATTCTCCAAATCCCAAACCACCAAAACTAACAACCTACTTATTACACATGGATATAATTTTAAAGACATATCTGATTTCTCTGGTGACCTGTCAAAATGTGAATTTGCCGGAAACTTTGCAAGGGTTCCTGCCACAGGTGCATGTTTAATAATCATAAACTCCCATAGCGGGACTCTCATTAATCAGTGCATTATTCAGAAACATGCCTGAGAATGTTGTTAATGACACAATTATTGATGAATGAGCTGCAGATGGAACTAATGCAAGTCATTGGCACTCTTTGTGAGGATAATTTTAATTATCAAAAATAAACAAGTATGAAATATAAGCAAAACATTTAATATATCAGTATGTTGGTATGACATTACGTGTTGCAATTGGTTACTGATTGTTGTTGCAATAGTTCTTATCAATGTTTATGATGGTTTCATTCTGTTTCATTCTGTAACTTGTAATGTCAAATTAAGAAAATATGTAAACTATTATCATATATTATATTTTATTATTATTATTATTATTATTATTATTATTATATTATTAGCATTATTATCATATATCATCATATATTATAATCCCTATTAGTCTTGTTTATTAGTAATACAATGTCTGCACATTCATAAACATTTGTACATATTGTGTAAATTCAGTTTTTTTCATTAAAGAATTAATATATATATATAAGAATTATATATATATAAAAAATGCTGGTTTAAATTTATGTAAAAATTTACTGTTGTTTAAATATAATTGCCAATTTTTTGTGCATTCAGTGTATTCACATGTATTTTGTCCATTGGTATTTTCTGGAAAATAAAATTCCATGATTTATTAGAGAAGATGTCTAATCAAATTATTTTCAAATATGCAAGATAATATACAAGAAAAGAACAATTGTCTAGTTTTATAGCACATTTAAATAAGATATCAATTCCTATATTTGTTCAAATAAATACATACCAGTATCCATTAATTTATATAAATGATTGTTGTCTGATGTCTATAAGTAATTCTACTTTTATCAACTATGTCACCTATCAGTCATTAGTCTATTCGTAAACTGTTTGGGTTCAAGATTAGTAGCATAAATTGACACATAATTGCAAAGTTACTTTCAGTACTGTTTAGTAGAATGTCTTTTGTGGGAACATCAAAATAACATTTTAGTAAACACTACTAATGTTGTAATGACTGCAAATTAACATGTTGTTAAAATATTACCTTTAGGCAACAAAATGACAATCAAAATTGTGAACTTTTAACATACACAGATGAAGTAAAATATTATGACTACGTGCTTAATTAATTAATTAATACGTCCTCCTTGTGCTGCCATATCAGCGCAGAGTCTGTAAAGGCATACTGTAGAATATACAGGACTGTGGATGTTGTTATCTGGCACCAATATTTTAGCAGCAGATCCTTTAAGTCTAGTAGTATGCAAGGTGGATCCACCAAGGATCGAATTATACATGTCACAAATGCTCAGTTGTACTGAAATCTGTGGAGTTTTAGGCCAGGGCAAGACCTTGAACTCTTCATCCTGTTCTTCAAACCGTTGCTGAATTATGTTTGCAGAGTGGCAGGGTGCATTATCCTGCTGGAAGAAGATACTGAAACACAGTTGTCATGCTCTGCAATAAAGTTTAGTTAGGTAGCATAAGTCAAATGTATGTCAATATGAATGGATGGTCCAGGGTTCTCCATCAAAGCATCACAATTTAACCATAGGCTTATTGTCATCCACCAGAAAATCCAAGTGCCCACATACACGGCCATCCATGTGATTTAAAAGAAAATGGTACACATGATATTAGGTGACCTTTTTCTACTACTCCAAGGTCCCATTTCAATGCTCACGTCGGCTCTCTGATTGCAGCTCTGATGCTCTGTGACAATCATTTGTTCTGGATATGGTCCGGTGCCAAGATTATATGAACCTTGGGATAAGGAGAAACAGACAGACTAATATGAGCGCACATGCCTTTCTAATTCTTTTTGGGAAGTGTCCCTGGGAAGATGGATCCAACTACAAATCTGGTACTGGGAATCAAACCTGCAAACTTTGGACTACAAGTCAGAATATATAACCATAATGCCACAACAACAACAACAAGTTTTTGATTAATTGCTGAATTAAACCATTTATGAACAATTTATTAAGGGGAAAGGTACATAATTGTGGTGAAAAAGCCACTTCTACCAAGAAGTATACCTGATCTTCAAAAGTGTATAGTTAACTTAAGTTCGCATGATATGGCCAGACCTAGAGTTTCCCTGCATTACATTGCTCAAAACCCAATGGCCAGACCCAGGGTTTCCCATCAAACTATTGCTCAAAACCCAATGGCTAGACTCAGGGTTTCCCATCAAAATATTGCTCAAAAGCCAATGACCAGACCCAGGGTTTCCCGTCAAAACATTGCTCAAAACCCAATCGCCAAACCTAAGGTTTCCCATGAAAACATTGCTCAAAACCCAGTGACCAGACCCAGGGTTTCCCGTCAAAACATTGCTCAAAACTCAATGGCCCAGGCCTAGGGTTTCCCATCAAAACATTGCTCAAAACCCAATGACCAGGCCCAGGGTTTCCCATCAAATGGCTGTTCACATGATGAAAAGGAAAATTGGACTATGGAGTTATTTCACTGTGACAGGTTCCAGTACTGATGTTCACATACCCATTGCAGGTGCTTTTGACAGGGTGGACAGTGGTCTTCATAGGCACTCTAATTGGCTACACAGCCCCATACACATCAGAGGACAATGCATTGTTTGTGTGGGAATACATTTTGTGTCACTTGACAGTAGGGCTTCTGAAGTTTTGGACCAGATGGGATAGACCTCATTCCCCTTATGCACTGATGAGCTTTGGTCAGCCAAATCTCCTATAACCAGTTTGTGGTTTATCCCTCATTCAATCACTGTTGGTAAATTCTCACAACTGTTGACAAGGAGCAACAACCAAACCTCGCTAAAACAATATGAGCCTTGTCAAAATTATCAGATATCTTTTTCAGCCCCTTTCTCCTGCATCAAAACCCAGAATTACGTCATTTGTTTGTTTGCTTATCAGGTAATGAGCTCATATGTGGCCTTGTTAGCACACGATCAGTGATATTCATTTCACCTATGACTTTTGGCACATCTGTGTCTATGCAATACTGGGAAATGGCATCGTGTAAAGCCCCAATGGGAAGGTTTTAAGTCACAGAGGTTCCCACAGACAATGCTGGCGCCTTCATTCTGTAACGCTGGTCGCCTTGATGTTCAAATTATCCAATTATGGATTTGAAAGCAACCGAAAAACTACACACTCTACACCTCATATATCAGAGCCATTACGTATGACCAGCAGCTGCCGGCTTTGATGACTATATGTTTTCCATTCCAAGGGAAACAATAGATAGTGACCACAGAATAACCAGTGTACTTGCGAGGAAATTCGATCGCACTGTAGATTGTGGACCTCCATGTTGAAATAAACCCCAAGCATTGTGATTGTGAGATAGAAACACATTTCCCGCACTAGATAACTGTATTACATCACGTCCCACTGTTAGCCCTCAGATACCTCGAATAAAAGAGCTCTGTGGAATTTCCATAATGGCTGTGAGCTTTATGATCACAGCAAGCCAGCGGTCTACAAGCCGCAATCAGCAGAATTATGGAGGACATGTACACTACAAACCTGTTTATAATAATACCGTGTCGTAAAAAAATCAGCTTTAGGTGTTGTATAGTGTTGCAATGCAAAAGCACTTGACTTACAGTATATGGGGCATCAGAATTGAATTAATTAGTTAACAAAACATTCATCCATGCATGCATTTTTTAGTTTTACTTGACAACAAAACCCCTGATCATTCATTCATTTTCATTTCGGCTTAGTCCCTTTATTAATCTGGGGTCGCCACAGCGGAATGAACCGCCAACTTATCCAGCATATGTTTTACGCAGCGGATGCCCTTCCAGCTGCAACCCATCTCTGGGAAACATCCATACACACCCATTCACACTCATACACTACGGACAATTTAGCTTACCCAATTCACCTATACCGCATGTCTTTGGACTTGTGGGGGAAACCAGAGCACCCGGAGGAAACCCACACCAACACGGGGAGAACATGCAAACTCCACACAGAAATGCCAACTGACCCAGCCGAGGCTCGAACCAGCGACCTTCTTGCTGTGAGGCGAACGTGCTATACACTGCTCCACCGTGAGGCCCACCCCTGATCATATTGTCAAATAATTTTGTTTCTCATTTATAGTTTTAAGGATGTTTCTAGACTTAACCTGGAAAATTCCAGCTAGATCTTTGTGTGCAATGTGATCTAACACTTGGTCAGTGTTGGTTAATTTCAGAAGCAAAATATGGGAAAACACAGGTTTCCTAGATCTGCTGAATATCAAATACTGCTATAACCTCATACTTGTATTCTTTACTGCTTTTTTACTGCCATATCCTAAACCAACTGAATGTAGTTAAGTCTTGTATCACATTTCTGGTTGTTTGTTATTTTAACTGGAGTTGCTAGTCATTACTCTAGTATTGTACAGTAAGTTATTTTCAATAGGTACATTTGAAAACATTGGCTAAGACAATAAGACATTGGCTTTAAAATTGTTTCTGTGTACAATTAGCATCACACATTGATCCATTCATAATCAGTTACTAAATGGATCATCACCTTAGTCTTGGTCATCACCTTAGTCATGCAGATGCTAAAATGTAGTAGAATTTCAGAAACAAAAGAATATGAGAAAAACAGGATTTCTTTGGAGTCTTTACCATTATATCAGCTAGGCATTCTCAAAAGGCCTGTCTAAATACAGACGTCCAGGGTTGGTTTCTCTGGGGTGGTGTTGAGGTCATAATGTGAGATGGAGGGATCAGGCCCTGGGGTCAATCTTCGTTTTCTCTGCTGCCTGTATTGTCAGATGAGAATTGGCAGTAGTTTCTCACTGTTGGATTCAAATGTGACAGGTTTGAGTGTCCAGGGTCCTGAGCTCTTGTTAACAATATGAGGCCCACACCTATGTTATGTGTCAAAGCTCAGATCCATCCTGCTCCGGCTCTCTGAGGTAAACACCTTCGCCGGTCCAAATTTCACTGACTGCTCCTACTAGAAAATGAGACTTTGTCCCCGATGAATTCATAAGGACCATAACAAGACCTCTGCGCTAAGAATCCAGAATGGTGAGTAATGCAAAAATCTGATCAGCATAGACGTATTTAGGGTTATTCAACTTCAATGGCATGCTTAGGTCACAAGTTACATGTTTTTATTGATACAATAGGGGATTAAAGTCCTGGTCCCTGTGTACTTGATCAAAGGGAAACCTTCCAGCATGGTATTATATATTGCTTTAATTTCTACCTAAATGAATGAAATGTAATACTTGTATTTTCTCCACAATATTTTTTTGGTGGATGTTTCTACTTATTCGTAACTGACAATGAGTCAGTTCGTCAGTCTTTAAAGTTAACGGTGGAGTTAAAACTATGTCTTTATAGAACTATGTCTTTTTTGTTTTGGAGAACTATGCTGTTTGTTTCCAGGTATTCTCTTTGTTTTCCAAAGTTTTTGCGAGTGTTTGTTTTTTTCATAATCGTTATAATCACACACAGAAACCTTGCACACTGACTTGGAATGCTTGTGGTTCTTAAACAATTGCAACAATCAGTCTTGATATTGGTTATCATAAAATGGCCTGTGCTGCGAGATTAACCATATTAATTTGTCAGATGCCTTCCAATATTTTGCCCAGCCCATCAAAATGACATCAAGTTGACGTCCAGTTGACATCCACACAGTGATGCTCTTTTGACCACCAAATTAAAGACATAAAAAGTATTATAATATAAGTTTTTTTGTTTGTTTTTTTTTTTATCTGAAAGCAGGCTGTGTAATTGATTTTTGACATGATTTGACACCAATAATAGATCAGTCATTAAGATTTTTGTGTCATTTTGACATCAAGGTGTCTGCTGGGTGGCTTTTGCTTGAACAGTGGTTGTGAATTGTTAAAAAAAAAACATTCTCACAAAATGCTAGCAAAATAAAAATAAAAAAACTGAAAAAAGATCAAACCCACTCTGAAAAATGTTATGACAGACGAACGTTTCAGAGAAAGGCTGTAAATGTAATTAAGACCAATGTGGTGTCAAATTAGTTTTTTAATTTTTTTTTTTTATTATTTGAACCTTACAGTTTTAAAAACAGCAATGTAACAGCAAGCTAGAATATACTGAGAAAACCCTCATAGCAACACGGGCAAGAATGCATATCAATGTAATGACAACCTCCCTTAACATTTAAGCAAACACATACAATAGTAATGCACTAAAACTTATCACCTTAGCAACTCACAAGTGTTGATATTTCGATACTGAAATATTACAAAGATATAAACTTTCAGACTAGGCTTTCTCAAGCCAACCTTAAAGTTTTACTTGACAAACTTTTTTTTTTTTTACATTAGTGAAATTAGATTAAAACTCTTTAAATAAGTCTCTTGATAAGTTGTAGTACTCTTTGATAAGTTTTAGTACTTGAGACGTTAAAACTTATCATCACCTTAGCAAATCAAAAGTGTCGATTTTTTCACTATGTTTCAACATGATACTAGAATATTTTAAAGGACAGAATATATCTTTTTCGCATCTTCCGATCTATCTGTCTAAATCTTCACATTATTTCAAACTTTCTGACTAGGCTTTCTCAAGCCAACCTTAAAGTTTTACTTGACAAACAATTTTTTACACTAGCAAAATTAGATTAAAGATATAAATATATTAATTGAATAAATAAATCTCAAATTTGCAAGTGTCTTTTTTTTATTTAGAAGTGCTAAATGTAGTAATTGCTGTCAACCAGCAGTAATTATACGCTTAGCACTTTAGAGAAACCACCATGCTGCAACTTTAATTATGGGATTTTCCTATCAATAGCCCTTGAGTGATGCGGTTCACATGGAAAACCGGCCTCTACTTGAGGCCTGAGCAGGTTGGATTAACAACACATGCAGTTTCTTTTATTCGCTCAACAACTAAGTCATTTCCTCTTGACTTCTTTTGAAAATCCTTACTGGTCTTGAATGGGGTCCAAGTCTCGAGGACCCCCGGTTCTGTCCTGCTTTCATGTGACTCCAGGCAGTTCATAACACGAATAAATAAAGGAGGAAAACAGCAGATGCACGGCTAGAGGCTGGTCAGGCTACTGCACAACAAGCCAGACATCTGTAGATCAATCGCAGTAATCAATCAGGTCATGCTGGTCATCAAGAGATCCTGAAATCTGCTGTTTTGACATTTGGAACTGATTTCATAAAGCTACTAGTCTAGGCTAGGTCAACAATGCAGTGTAATGCAAATAACAAGTTTATTGACAAGAGTGCTTTTGGAAAGATAAACACTGATTTTATAAATACATTGTATTTATTTATTATGTATTTACGTACTTACCTACCTACCTACTGTCCATACCTACTTTTTACACACACACACACACACACACACAACAGTAATATTGTTCCTGTAATGGAAAAGCTGAATTTTCAGGTAGATACACAAGCACACCAGCGAAACGCCCAGGGGACAGTAAAGCTCAGATCAACCACCGCTGTCGTGTTATCTCCAGCACTGATAAGTAAACGACTTTCAGTCCTTAAATCAGGTTGGCAGATAGAGTGTCTTCAGTCTCGTGAGAGGCTCTGAAGTAAAATTCTAATGCTCACTGCTCAGCTGCCGGCTTTTATAGCCCACTAATGGCTAATCGCTGTCAGCTGTGGAGCTGAGCTTTGCCAATTCATTTGGCATTCATTGGCCCGTTTTCTTACTCTTCAGAATGATTGGTCGTCTGGCAAACTCCCATATGTCTGGTTCCAGACACATGTCTCCGTTCCCTATTCGGGGAACGTGGGTCACATACGTAAGCAGGACGTTCAGATCAAAAGAGTTTGGCTACTGTTTATTATTTTCTTATATTTGCAAGTGTTTAGATGAACCGGAATGCTCTTTGACATGAATAAATGACTAATTTCAGCATCTTGAAGGGGGTGGGACATATCAAATACTAGAGAGCATTTGATTGGTCAGAAGATTTGATGAGAAACTAAAGTATGTGTGACATCAAATAATTTGTTCATTCATTTTGCCTAAAGTTACAAATAAGTTTTTAAAGTTATAAATATGTAAGTTTTAAATAATTATATCTTCTAAATGTGAATTTTGTCACTGATTTGGAGCACACTTGGATGTCAGTAACCTGAAGACGAACATATTGATAATAACGCTTATCATTTTTTTTTTGTTTTACTGGGAATTAATTAATTCTTCAGTGGACCTTAGTATGTATACCTTTCAATGTATCCCCTTTTCAATAAATAAATAACTGAATAAATTAAAATAATGTGCACTAACACAGGGCTGTAGTAGGGATCTCAATACTGATGTCCTGTTCCCTTTCGCTAACCTCATTATTCTGATGCTGCCGTGATGACAAGACCAGATGTGCATTAATAAACACTCAGAGGCCCTTTGAATGAACCCTGTGTTTTATTTTATGAAGTTCACTCACTCATCTTCAATGCATCAATTCAAGCCATCGACAAGCAGAAATAGAGCACATTGCATGTTTTGGATTAGAGATACTTCATATTCCATGTCTCTCCATCAGGAGGATGGCTGGTCTAGTCTCACCAACCACACAGCGCTGAGCTAAAAATACACTAGTGTGCTACAGCCAGACCACAATACGCCCATTGCATGTGCTGAAATGATTTAGCATGGATTGACATTGCCTACAAATTGCATTTCTAAATCATAAGTAATGGAACTTTTCCATGTTTCTACT
>CAIGQW010006086.1:649296-665006 GCA_903798125.1 Danio choprae
AATAAATGGATTTACTCGATTTTATTTATATATAAGTATTTGCGAACTATTTATGGGCTGAATTTAAACAAACAAATTAAATTTATTAATGTTCAACTTGATTTGTTTGTTTAAATTCAGCCCTTATAAATTGTTTGCAACCCCTTTTACCGTAAAAAAAATTGTAAATCCAAAGAATCTTTTTTTTTTTTTTCAGTGTAGCTAATGCAATATTTCTCAAGAGAAATCCATCTAAATCTGTGCACTCCTTGGAAAAACTTTACAGTACATGGTGGAATGTCATGTATCATATATTTTTGAGCAATCATTCATTCATTCATTCATTCATTTTCCTTCAGCTTAGTCCCTTTATTCACCAGGGGTCGCAACAGCGGAATGAACCTCCAACTTATCCAGCATATGTTTTACACAGCGGGTGCCCTTCCTGCTGCAACACAGAACTGGAAAACACCCATACACACTTACATTCACACACATACGCTAGTTTTTTCAATTCACCTATAGCGCTTGTCTTTGGACTGTGGGGGAAACCAGAGCAAACCCGGAGGAAACTGGAGGAAACCCATGCCAACACAGGGAGAACATGCAAACTCCACACAGAAAGTCAGGACTCGAATCAGCGACATTCTTGCTGTGAGGCAATAGTGCTAACCACTGAGCCACCGTGTTGCCCTTTGAGCAATTATTAGAGCAATTTATAAAAAAAATTTGAGAATGTATTTGTTTGTTTATTCATTTATTTACAGTATTTATTTAGTGATCAAATGTTTTTAGAGTTAATATTACATTTCTCAGAGAAATATATGATGATGGCATCACTTGACTTTTAAGGGGGTGTTTATAAGAAGGCATGACATTCATAACAAGACATGTAATAAATATGAAGGAGATTTCATGCATGCTTATGACAACTTTCATAGTCATTAAATAGTTGTTTAATTTTAAATGTAAAGATGACATTGTTTGAGATGTCTTTATGGCAACTTGACATTTCCATGACAGTCATAAATCTGCCATAAACATGACTGTCATGTTTGTAGATGCACAAGTTCTGACATAATCCAAATTCAATTGCTTATCCCACATTACTGTTTGCATTTCCGCTTTCATGAATGCACAGTGACTGCCACGTTTCAAATGAAAAAGCAAAGTCCATTTGCAAATGCATTTCCCATGGCAATTGAATTTGAAAATGACATACAATGACGTGTCATTGCTATCGTGATTATAAAAGTGTAATTACAGTGTTATGAACACCCCCTTCAAGTAAAGCGTTACTATCAAGAGAATGTAAAAATGGTATTTCATTGTTCTTTGCGAGTTCCTTGACAGAATTCAATAGTTTTGTTAGACAACAATAGTTTTGTGAGCTAATCCAAATGTTTCTCAGGGGAATCCAGTAGTTTTGTGAGAGAACTCAAATGTTTCTCTGCGAATATATAATTATAAATTAGAATTATCCCATCTCTTTTGTTTTGCATCACCGTGTCCCCTTCGGGGCTCTCTGGGCAGCAGAGAGTGAATTGTGAATGCATAGGCTGATTGGGTCATCTGTGAAGCAGGAAGAAGCGATTTTAGGGGATTCCAGGAGGGGACTAACATTAGTTTATGTTGATGAGGCAATGGGGCAGGTGTTGCCCCGCTCTGTTGCTCCACCTGCTGCTGCCCGTCAGCCTCAGAAGCGCATGCTGCACATTCTAATGCTGTCACCCAAGCCAGAGTTTCCTCTCTTTGCTATCTCAAATATTATATACTTGCTTCCTATACAGAAAAACGATCCTCGCTTTACCCACTGTCCTCCAAGAGCCAGTATCAATCCGGGTAGGTTTATCTCTGAGCTGGACTGTTTGTTTTGGTAGATCCTTTTGCACTGCATGGGAAAGCGATTCCCCAACCTTGACAGTGCACGGGTCCCTTAGATGGACGTCCCAAAGTGACGGTTTCTGTCATCTGATACTCCATGTTGGAGATCTGGGGGTTTGGAAGCGCTCCCTCGAAATAGCTGGAGGGCTCGTTAAATTAATGAAACACTCTGTGATCAGTGCATATTTTACAGCACTGCAGAACGCATGCCAGTGCAGCCAGTCAGGCCCAGTTCACACAGAGCCATGCTTCATCATCATCATCATGCTTAGATGAAATGAATGAGCAGTTTGACAGAAGTATGTGTTTGGATATCCATGTGCTTCTTTTTTTCATTTTTAAATGACATTATCCTGAGCCTACAGTCAACATTGGATTCCAATAGCATTACTTTGACTTTCTGAGTGAAATATATCAGACTGATCAGGGACATTGAAGAATGAAAATGCAGGATTTGATTCATCAGGAATTGATTGGACTATGAAAAAGTGGGTGTTATATGTCAGAATAACGTCAAGTTTGGATGGGGAGAGGTTGAAAAAGTAAGTGGAATTAATGATGTCAGTTGAAAAAGGAAGTTATTTCACATGCAGAACATTTTGTTAGATTTTAACAAAAGATTATGAAGACAAACTTTGGAGAAGATTTAGGGTGCACTCACACGACTATCCGAACCATGCACGGGCACGTTTCCCGGTTCGTTTGACAAGTGTGAGTGCTCAGGCACAATTCAGTTGGCCGGCCCTGAGGTGTGCCGAAGCACCGTTTGGTTGGGCTTTGACGCTGTACGCTTGTAGTGGACTGTTTCTTATAGATTTATTAATCATTCTTACTTTTCAATGAACGCGAACTGCCATAGTTTATCAAACATACAAACCCCTCGCTACACGTCACCTGCACCTTCAGCAAACCTCCTAAAACATGCAGCACGAGGACTTTTATGAGAATTGATGAGCGGCAAAATATTTGACTGTGGTCACTGCATCCCAAACGACTAAAAATAATACAAAATGATATAACTAAAGCAATGTCCACTGTGCTGACATCATCGATGATGTAATCGTGCTCCGGCTCGGAAGGTAAAATGCAGTGTGAGCGCAGGCCGTCGGGGGAGAGGGGAGGTGGAACAAGCACGCTTCGGCATGGTTCAAGGCAACTCTACCTAGTGTTAGTACACCCTCAGTCTATCAATATGACCATCCATCCATCCATTAATTTGAAAGATTAGATCACCCAAAAATGAAAATTCTGTTATTAATTTTTCACCCTCATTTCATTCCAGTTTTTGAGACTTGCATTCATCTTCGGAAACCAAAATTTTATATATTTTAGATGAAATCTGAGAGCTCTCTCATCCTCCATAGACAGTACAGCAAACAGTTCTGAGATGTTCACAGCTAAGATGAAAAAGCAAACAAAAACATTGTCAGAACATTTCATGTGAATTCAGTGGTTCAACTGTAATCATACAAAGCTCCAAAAACACTTTTGTGTGACAAAAAAAGAGTTTGCCTACACTGTAAAAAAAATATATGATCAATTAGTCATGACAGCATATGTTTGTAGTTCATTGTAACCTACTAAACTAAGTTAATCATGTTCTAACCTAATTTTATAAGTTGCAAGCTGTTTTAAGTCAGTTTAACATAATATAAGTTCAATGGACTCATAAAGTTAATTTGATTCAACTTAAAAATTTAAGGCAACCAGGATGTTTTTACAGTGTATGTATTCCACATGTTGACTACAGGTAATACAATGCTTGAGTGTTGCGCTGCTGACTCTAATGATAATAACTCCTATTATCTAATGACCTGACACAGGAGAGAATATATAGGCAAACAAAATCATATTTATAGTATTTTTGTCACACAAAATTTGATTTTTATGATTACAGTTGAACCACTGAAGTCATTTTCTGAACATGTCTGGACCATCAGAGTCTATGGAGGATGAGGGAGGTCTTGGTTTTATCTAAAAATCATAATTTTTTTCCGAAAATTAATGAAAGTTTCATGGGATTGCTTAACACAATCTTATGGTGATAATCTTTTAAATTATTATTTAATGTCCAAGATGGCCGCACACACGTCTTAGTGTTTCCTTACTTTTTATTTCTTGTGTTTTAAAGTTTTATATTACAGTTTAAAATTGTAATATAAGAATTAGTTCTTCTGGCTCTCTGGTTGCATGATATCAGAATATTGGTTAAACAAGCTCTTACTGTTGGTTTTAACTGATTACTTATCTAGCATTAGCTGCTAGTTCAAATGTGATACGGCAGACGGATAACCTGCGGAGAAGCTAGGCTTGCTGAGATCGCTGACTGCTGATTATTCCACTGTGAGGAGCCGAGTGGCTGCCAGACAAGGAGACATCTTGTCAATCAACTGGTAAGACATCCAGCTGTGGGGCGCGTTTTGGCTCGCTTGGCCGTGATCGTAGGCTGTTGCGGTGCTAAGTTCTGCTGGGATCGTTGGCTTTTGGATGCCCCACAGTGCTAGACCATTCAACCGTAATAGTAAGCTGCTGCGGTGCTGGATCGTGGAGGAGTGATCTGAGGTGTTGTGGTGTTGGACCGCATTTGCGGCGGAGGAGGTAACGCTATGTTTACTGAAATCGCTGGCTGTTGAATTTAGTGTATAATTTATATTAATTTGTACAATCTCATTTGTACATTATAGTACAATTCGCTAATCCCCCAATGAGGGGTAGGGTTAGGTGTTGGGTTTGGGGGCATTTTAAACATCATACGCTTTCATATGAATGCAATCATATAAATTCATACGAATTTGCAACCCTTCTTACAATGCATAAAAAAAAAATTCTGGTAACACTTAAGAATAATAGTCCATTAGTTAATGCATTTACTAACATTAAGTATGACTAATCTTGTAAAGCATTAATTAATCATAGTTTAGCATTAACTAATGCATTATAAAATCTAAAGTTGTACTTGTTAACATTAGTTAATGCACAGCGAGTTAACATGAACTAGCGTTAACTTAAATAGTATTAACAAGGATGATTTATTACCACAACAAATGTATTACTAATAGTTTGTTCATGTTAGTAAATACATTATAGACCATTATTTTAAAATGTCACCACATTTCCTTGTGAGTTTGAGCTAGATTGATACGATACAAGGGTGAGTAATAATAACAGAATCCTCATTTCCGGGTGAACTAATCCTTTACATTTATTTGAAATCTACTGTGATAATCTGAGTATTTAGCACAATTCCTTACATACAAGTCTGCTTTGTGTAGTTCAAGTATGCATAAAAATAGAAACTGTGACATAATAACCTGTTGTTCAGCCATTTCTGTTATTAGTTTTGAACTAAAAAAAGGACACCGCAGTGCTTGATCAAACAGTCCAGTCCTTGTTCAGACTGCAGTGCGATATCAAAAGTTGGCGCCATGTCTACAGTGAGAAAAGTCTGAAGAAAGTCAAGCAGACAGACGACTGTGACTCTGACGTGCAAAGGGCCCTGGCAGGGAAGGAAGTGGACTACGGGGGGGAGGGAAAAAAAAACCTCTAAACCCGTATGCCTGTTTACAAGAATCGCCACAATTACCACAAAGCCCCTCCATCTCTGAGTCCCGTGAGGCTGTCGCATCTGTGAGGAGAGATCCGGCCAGGGCAAGAGCGTTTTCCCAGAGATATCAGTGAACACACACACACTCTCCTGCACAAGTTAACACACACAGATGCAGACCAGACCACTGAGAATGGTGAACATGTGACCCTGCCTCATTCTGTTCGAGTTGCTTCTAAAACAGAATTCTTTTGATTTATATTTAATGAATAAAAAGGGAAATTATACATTGTGGGAGCGTAATTATCAAACATTTGATAATAAACATTAAACTAGTTTTTGTTTTGCCAGGCCAGCATTATCGAACCAGTACAACTGATCCAGAATGCTGCAGTAGCTGGGCTGTTGAACAAGTCGAAAGAGTTCATGTCATTCCTCTGTTCATCAAGTTGCATTGGTTGCTATAAGACTCTTGCATCAAATTCAAGGCAGTGGTGTTTGCTTACGAAACCTCCAGCAGCTCTGCAATTAATTATTCAACTTATTATTTAAGCTTCTTTAAAAGAACACTTACATTTTTTGAAACATTTTACAAGTCCCCTAGAGTTAAACAGTTGAATCCAGCAATGCATAATATCATTTAGCCTGCTCCAGGCATAGTATGGCAGTAAAGTACAAATTATGGGAGAATTATGTGCCCTCGGTTCTCAAAAATGTTGCCCTGGGCACATATTTCCAATGAGCCTGGGTTGTATAGTTCCTAGCCATGCCGGCCTAGAAATCAGCCATTTTGTCTGACTTAGTACACAATGTAACTACAGAAGAGTCAAGCTTCAAATAGTAAAATTACCAAAACTTTTTTGTTTATTTTAGATATCAACAGTCTAATCGCATTCAACAATTAATGTTAAGCTAAGCTAAAAGTTCTCCTGCCTGATCCGAAGATTAGCTGAATGGATTAAAAAAATGGTAAAACTCATCTGTTTAACTCTAGGGGACAAAAAAAGTTGTGTTGCTTTAAGGCAGTGGTCACCAACCTTTTTTCAAGCCCATGGTCCCTAACCCCCTCAAACTCCCTGGAGAGCCGCAGCCCTGCACAGTTTAGCTCTAACCCTGCTTCAACACACTTAAGCTGCGGTCACACTAGAGTTCGAGCTTGCGAAATTCTGTCGTACCATGCTATATAAAGGTGTGGGATTAAACAGGATGATTAGACATAAAACAATTGAGCGATTGCTCCATATTTTACATTTTGTACTGAGAGGTCATGTTTTGATCTTCTATTGGTCTCATGCAATCATGTGATGCGTTTTCACAGATCAGAGTTCACTAAGCTTGAACTTTGCAATGCAACGACATGCAAAACTTGTCGCACGAGCTTGCATTTCCGGTCTTTCTCAATAGCATGCTATGAGGCGAAAAGCGCAGTATGACCGCGGCATTATCTGTAGGTTTCAAACAAGCCTGAAGGACTCAAATTGTTTAATCAAGTGTGTTTAATTAGGGTTGGAACTAAACTGTGCAGAGCTGTGGCCCTCCTTGAAGTAAATGATTCATACTTGAATCGAGCCCTATTGAGTTGTGTATTATTTTCTAACAATCCAACTGCCCGTTTCCATTGTCAATACAACAATACATCAAGGTCATCATTGTATTCTAGACCACTGTACAGAATAGTCTAGTCTTTTAGTCAGCTGTTGTGTTATCTTTGGTCCAGCAGCCAATATCTGTCAGATCAGTCAGGTTGTCAGTTTGGGAGAGAAGTACTCTACCTCCACATAGACTCTCAGGAGGCCCAGACTGGTTCTGGTGTCAGGGAGTTCCCTACCGAGAACCTGCGCCCATGTAAAAGAATCACTGGCCCGTCCCATTCCAGGCATTGCAGACATTGGAAAGAATGCTGTGATGAAAGTTGTGATAGGTTCAGGCAGGATGAATGGCATTCTCAAGGACTGGGGAGGAGGTTTTTGGAGAATCTGGAAGGAGTCTGCAATGGAAGTGGGGCAATGGGCATCAGTGAGATTTAAAGGGGTTTTAAAGGGGCTCTTTATTTGTTCCAAACCTATTTGACTTCTTTCTTCTGTTGAACACAAAATAAACTATATTGATGAAAACTGTAACTATTGACTTTAATTTATTCTTTTGTACTACGGAAGTCAATTGTTGCAGGCATTCAGATTTCTTCAAAACAGAATCTGTAGTGTTCAACAGAATAAAGAAACCACTTAAGCGTAAGTAAATTTTAATTTCTGGGTGTACTATCCCTTTAAACTATACAAGTTATTCCAGGTGAATCTACTCTATTAGTACAGACTGTCTTGTCCTGTTTGCCAACACCGAGAGTTGGGAATGGTCATGTAGTCATCACTGCAATCTAGGAATGGGCGTTAACACCTGCTAAAGACGGGCATGGAAAGGATACCGTGGGCATGCCATTCTGATATTAGCCCCATATGAAACTTTAGAGCAATGCATAAATCAAACACGCTGCATAACACAACAGTCCTATATGAGAACTATGTGTGCTATATCCTACAACTGACAAGCTTCTTTTGAGATGGAATGTTGGACAGAAATGTTTAACATGCCAATGGGTCAGAATACGTGCACCTTTCAGAAATGAATTGAGATCATTTGAAATAAAATTCCAGAATTTTAATTAAGGTATAGGGTATGCTGAGCTGCTATTTAAATTTGGATAGGATAGGATAGGATAGGATGGGATGGGATGGGATGGGATGGGATGGGATAGTATAGGATAGGATAGGATAGGATAGGATAGGATAGGATAGGGTATAGGGTAGGGTAGACATCATCATTTATAAACATAGTCAAGTGGTAGATGTTCAAAATAGATGTATATGTAATGATGCAGATGTATATTTGACACATCAGTCATGCTTGTCAGAAAAGTGAGCTCCTTCTTAAATACATAGTTTTACCAGAAGAGAAGTGCAGCAGAGTTCACTTTTATTTTTTTTTAAAGTAGACTCGGGTATTTGTGGGAGCTTACGGGATTTCAGAAAATAAAACATTAATCACATTATCCAAACAAACCAAATGAATCTGGATGTGCACCAAAAGTGTAAAACAAAACTACTCAACACATTTCATTCAGCGATATGCAAAACAAGCAGATTACATATTTGAATAGCCGTTCATCATAATTACTAGCCTATTGTGATTTGAATTTGAATATTTACGATTTACACATCACAGAAATCATAGCCTCTCTATAGATACTTATATAGTATATCTTGCCCCTCTGCTTTTACAAGACCCATTTCCTACTCAAAAAAAATATGTTTGTGGTTTGTTCAAACTACTTTTTTCAAAATGTGCTGAAAAAAAATTGATTCTTGATATTTGGGGGGTACAACTTACTTGTTTTATGTTCAATCCACTTAAATTTTATAAAAAAAAAACGTATGTTAACTTAATTCCTCCATGTTGTCCCAACACAAATCGATTGTGTGGAACCCAGCATTTTTTACTGTGTGAGGCTAATGTGTTAACAAGAATGCAAAAGACTGCATTGTGATTTCTTGAGATCAGGTGTGTGATGTTTACTCACACTGCTGGTGGGAGACACAAAGCTTTTCAATGCTTCTAAACAAGTAAAATGAATGGCTTCGCAAAATGATTCACTGTTTCGACATGTTCAAAACACCACATACTAGGGACACCTGTTGATCCAAACCGTGTAAATGCAACAAAAAATGCATTAGAATTGACTTTTTTAAACATATTGCGAGCTTTAAATTGAAAGTATAACCTATAAATGCACTTAGCTTATCATCTAATATCATTAAATATTAAGTGTCAATGTGTGACACTTAAAGGCTGGTTTATACTTCTGCGTCGAGTGATCGGCGTGACCCACGGTGCATGCCTTGCGCGTTGCTGTGCATTTATTATTCTGCACGCTGTTTGTGTTGCTCTGCAATAACACTTCCGAAACGCTTATGTTCCTCTGTGTCGAGTTTCTTTGCTGGTGTTTAGTTTTTTTCTGAAAGTTACCTTAATGTACAAGTAGCTAAAACACTCATTCTGAGGCAGGAACCAGCAGACGTGCAATATCTTTAATCATAAGGTAAACACAAAACAAAACGTTCCACCTGGAGCTACTTCACGGGACTCGACACTTGTAAACACTCGCTTCAACGGGTTTGCGTGGCTCTCGGTCCCGCCCACACTTGTCAGCTCCACCAAGCCGACCAATCACAGGGTTTGCGTCGTTGCGACATGTAGTTACATTTTTTGAGAGGTGTGTGCCAGCCACGGCGAGGCCGCGAAGGTTGCGCCTGGAGCATATGCATGCGCTTGACACAGAAGTATAAATCAGCCTTAAATATTAACAATGTGTGTTCTTTTGTAAAATGTCAAGGCTTCTATATTGTTTTATACCATGGTGGGCTCTTCTAAACAGGCCAACAAGAGATTATTCATTATTATTAAATATTATTCTATTTACAAATGTTTTATTAAAATGTCTCCAAACCATCAACAACTATGAAGCCTATTCAGTGGTTTACCACTGGCGAGCAATATGAATGAAGCCATGTGATTCATGTGGATTTGATGGTATTACACAGATTAAACCTAAGCAGAGAATCATTACATTTTCGAACAAAGCCCTGTTTACTGAAATTAGCAAAACATTTGTAAAGCTTTGAAGCTTCATGAATCAGTGTTTCGAAACCAGCCATCACTAGCATTAGATTACATTAGATTCACCCCCTAATTCCTCACTCCCATCTGGGTCATGGCACCAATGCAACCCCTTCAAACAAACATGGACCACCTTCAGGAGAATTGAATTCATTAGTTGAATTTATTTTAATTTATTTTATTAATTCTATATTTTTTCCTCATCTTTTTAATGATCATATTAATCTATTTTTAGTTATTTTATATATGTACATACACACTCAGAAATACAAGTACAAAATTTGTCACTGTGGTGGTACCTTTTCAAAACATTCACTTTTGTACTATACAGGTGGACATTAGTATTTTTAGGGTACACTTTTGTACCTTTACGGTACTATGAGGTCTGGCATTTGTACTTTTATGTATTGATATGTACCTTTACATTTTGTAAAATGTACATTAAATAAATATTTTGAAAAGGTAATGTGACAAATTTTGTACCTTTATTTCTGAGTGTATGCATTATATAATTTATTTCTTATTTATGTAATCTGCAATGATTTGGCAATACATGTCATTCCAATAAAGCCCTTTTTGAATTGGAGAGAGAGAGAGAGAGAGAGAGAGAGAGAGAGAGAGAGAGAGAGAGAATATGTCCACCAGCCCTCATGCCGAGACAGACATGAGCCAGACAATACAACTGTCCTAAACACGCAACACTTGCATTTGAGCCAAAACATACTGACATGGAGCCTTTGAAATGGAATGCATGCAAAGACAGGCTGCTCAGTCTAAGCTGTCTCTACTGGTCAGCACTAAACATATATCTCGGAGATGGACACCTGACCCATCCAGTCATCACAGAATGATTAATGATGAGGGGCCCTTACCAAACCCCCCTCCCCCATCTGCCAATGGGACACCCAACACCTGCAGATCAGTCCGGGGCAGTGACTGACACGAGACTCATGCTGTTTCATAAGCACGTGGGTCTGTTTACTGTACTTGTCCTGGATGTTTAATGTGTTGCTCCAGAGGGTGGAGGATACAAACCCAAGCCCACATGCAAAATTAAAAAGAGGCCAAGAATCAGTTATGCCCTTTCTCAAATTGTCGTTTTCAGGAAAAGAATATTCCAAAAAGAATGAATTATTATAAATATATAGAGAAAGTCAATAAATCGCTGAAAAAAAACTATCTAAACATTCAGTGTGATTCAGTGGAGTTGGAATTTTCCACACAGGCACATGTTTGGGCCACTATAACTCTATTCCAAAAGCTAGCAACCTGCTGTCTAGTGCATACATAGACATCTACCTTAAATCAGTAGAAACTTTGTCACTTATTTTGACTATTTTACCTAATGAGAAATTTACATCCAGCACAATTATATTATATCTACATAGCATTTGACATTAGCATGTTTGCTAACCTAACCTTGCAATTTCACCTCAGAATTTAAGAGCATTTGAAGGCAGCATGACTAACAACATGAAATAAATACTATAATAAACACTGTAGTGTTTTTGAACTATACTGTAGTAAAGTGGATAATACTGTATATGTTATATTCACAACGTTGTGTTAATGAATGCTACAGCCTACTGTAGTATTAACTATTGTACACTAATAAACAGTAATACTGTAGTATACTTTAGGTTTTAGCTACAGTAAAACTGTGGTATATTGTAATATAATATACACTATAGGTGTAGAAAACTACAGTATTGGGTCATTTGTTTATATTTCTATATCTATAGAAGTACCACTACAGATTTATTCTAGTATGGTTTAAAAACACTATAGTTGTGTCTGATATCACATATTACTCGAGTAGGTACTACAATTGAATTTGAATTTACTACACAATCGTTAGAAAAGTACATAGTATGAATGGAAATTGGACATACTACATCGCCATTTGTCATTATCACATGATCTACCCGCATCAGTTGGGTCGCTTCACTCCTATTCATGAGTTCTGTCACATGGAATCATAAGATAGCATAGCGTCCATTGGATGTGCACTTCATAATCTCGAGTAGTTGGTCATCATTTAATTTAAAAAATGAAGCCAACGTTGGGTTTGTGCATATTTCACCCAATGTTGGGTTACAGCAACCCAGTATTTTTAGAGTGCATTCATTAACACATTTCCTTTAAAAACACATTTAAAGAATTACAATTTCACATTTGATCAAATATTTGTTTTTGCATCTCCTGTGATGACCTACTCAATATTTTTATATCTGTAATTTGTCCGTAGTATATTTTCTGACATGAACCCAACTAGAGCCAACATGTGGAAAAAATGCTTTCAAAAACTAGTCCAACAGATGTTTTCTGATGGTCCACTGTTGGTGCATCACAGCCCACTAGGTTTTCAACCGTTCCTGCATATGAGTGACGGCTAAAGCCTTGGCTGCATATGTTAAGCTTTCCTGTGGAAAAAAAAAGCATTATTTTCTATGAAGCTGACCACTGGTCCACCTGCAAACTTTGCAGGGACACCTGCCCTTAAGAACCAAGATTTGTGACCCCTGGGTTAAAATTTCTAAGAAATGTTTTTAAATGAACCTAACGTTGGGTTTGTGCATATTTCACCCAATGTTGGGTTATGGGCAATCAAGCATATTTCAAGAGTTCACACTTAACTGATGATTGGTCATAAAGCTTGTTTGGCATGCTGTCCTGGGAGAGAGCCCTGAGCTCATAGATCTTCGAGCCCGGGGCTCCCTCCCATTTGCAAGGCGAGAGAGGAGTTTGTGCTCAGGTAGATCTCGAGAACTCCCCTGCTGTAGTAGCTAATGAACGGATAGTGATTGCTCTTGAGATGACTACTTACTAGGAGCATGTCTGATGCCGATTTGGATTAGTCAATTAACTTAAGTTGCATGTTTTTGGACGGTGAGAGGAAACCCAGGAACCCAGTGGAAACCCACGTGAGCACAGGGAGAACGTGTAAACTCCACACAGAAACGTCAGCTGGCTTGGTAAGGACTAGAACCAGTGACGTTCTTGCTGTGAGGCAACAGTGCTAACCACTGGGCCACCGTGCACCCATCTAGGAAAGGAGAAGTAGGGATGGAAGGGGGGATTCTTCAAAAGGAAGATGGCTGTGATATGAAACTTAGGGTATTTATAGAGGCTTAGGAATCATCTGATTGGTGAATCATGAATTGGATAATGCGGGACCAGCCGCAGCAATCATAAGCATGTGATCCTCTCAAAATTAGTTTATAAATAAACTTCACTTAGAGTGCATTCATTAACACACTTCCTTCAAAAACACATTTAAACAATTACAGTTTCACATTTGACCGAGTGTTTGTATTGCATCTAGTATCTCCTGTTTGGACTTTCTCAATATTTCTATATCTGTAATATATATATATATATATATATATATATATATATATTGTAGTACATTTACTAATGTGAACCCTACTATAGCCAACATGTGGGAAAAAATGCCCTCAGATGTTTTCTGATGGTCAACTGTTCATCAAAGTGCAATTTCAATAGTTTTTTCTTTTTTTTATTAACCCAACTTTAGGTTTGTGCATATTTGACCCAATGTAGATCACAGCCCACTAGGTTTTCAACCGTTCCCGCATATGAGTGACGGCTGGGGCCCTGGCTGCAAATGCTAAGCCTTTCCTAAAAAAGCATTATTTCCTGACCACTGGTCCACCTCCAGCCCTCCACCTGCATGCTGCAAAGCACCAGCCCTGTCACAACAACCCCAAACAGCTGCGACCCGTACTGACCCATGACAACCCCAACACCATCTGTTTGCAGGCACGATGAGCAAGGGGCCATTAGCAAGGACGGGCCCCTGCGCTAAGACAAAGCACGGGAGCCTCGCACCAGCACAATGCAGACGCAGAGAGAGCGATACCACCTGAAAGATTAGCGTAAGTGCTCGGTGTGTGAATGTGAAGACTCTCAGGGCCCTGCTGCAATCTTCACTAAGAGCCCCAGCTGAGCAGGCCTGTAAACCGAAACGGAAAAAGCACCTGACCTGTTTGGGTAAACGGAGCCGGATGGTGGTGAATTCTCAGAGGAGAGGTCGGGGGAACGGGTGTGTTTTCTCCATCTTAATGGTTCCCACCCGCCTTCCCAATCATTCAGGTGATATCCCACCCCCCTCGGCCCGTAAAGAAGAGACACCTGATCCCTCTTGGGGTTCCACATTCAGCTCTCCCCCTTCGGGCATGGCTCAGTCCTGACCTCTGACCCCTACTTTGCAGGCTATTTATATGGGTGTGTACTTGACCCGACAGCTAAAGAAAAGGAGGAGCGGGGGAGGTTAAGTTCTATCCAGGACTGAAGAGAACTTTCTGTACTAAGTTAATAAGGGCACCAGGAAGAGTTACAGGACAGGACTAAATCTGATACACGGGTAAAGTTGAGGATGAACACCTATCTAGAAAGTGCAGTGTTGTAGGGCATGGTATCTAAAAGTAGTGGTGTAACTGAGTTGTACTTAAATCATACTGTGTTCTGACTTAAGCACAATGTTGTCACAGTTAGATTTTTAATGATTTTTTTATTTATTTTAATTTTGATTTTTAATTCAAAACCCCAGAATTTATGCCCAAAATAAAAACTATATATAATAAAAAATGCATAATACTACATAAAATACAGGCAAAAATGATTAGCCCTCCTGTGAAATTAACATTTCCATGATGACTACTATTTTACTAGTTATTTTGCAAGGTACTAGTATTAAAGACTAAACTAGGGTCATGTCCACACTAATGCGTTTTCTGAAATATGACAAAAACATATTTTTGTCTCTGTTTTGCCTTTCCGTCCACACTGAGACAAAAGCGTATCGTTTTAAAAGCGCACTCCAACGTGGATAAATTTGAAAACGGCGTTTTCGTGTCGCAGTGTGGACTGTGTAAACGGAAGCTTTCGAAAACGATGATGCATTTTTAGTCATGTGACACAGTCATGTTACTAATTCAGCAAAAATGGTGGACCACATCGTGCAGCATGTTTTGGATGCTCTCAGTTTTGACAGCATTGTTAAAATTTTATGTAAGTTTGTACATGCTCCAGCTTGGTTTTTATCAAAGGACACGGAGAGCTGTTGTTCAGCTGCAGCTCAGCAACTGTACCTCATTGTCAGTCCATTAAAAAAACTCTGTGCTTTTCCTCGACATTTTGCCGCGACGTTTCAAAGAGCCGAAAAGAAAATAAACGTCAGGCGGAAATGACACGTGT
The DNA here is from genome assembly GCA_903798125.1 of Danio choprae. Classification (NCBI taxonomy): domain Eukaryota; kingdom Metazoa; phylum Chordata; class Actinopteri; order Cypriniformes; family Danionidae; genus Danio; species Danio choprae. The sequence goes on from CAIGQW010006086.1 coordinate 664,595, forward strand.
CGAAGCGTCTTACGTTTCACGCATGCGCAGCACAGGATGAAAGCGTTTTTAGTCATTTCAGTGTGGATGACTAACTTTTGGAAAATGAATGAAAACGACAATGTGGACGTGAAGTGTTTTTTGAGGGTTAATTAAGCAAGTTAGGTTAAAGACAAGTCAGTGGACAACAGTGGTTAATTCTGTAGTCAATCAAAAAGGAGTGGGGTTATAATGTTGACTCTAAAAATGACAATTACTTTGTTTCTAAATATTTAACTGTTATTTATTTTGGTTCTTAATTTTAATGTGTTTTATTATCATTGCTTTGCTTTACATGTACTTTGATTATATGTACAGCACTTTGGCTTGTGGCTGTTTTAGCTAGTTAGATAGATAGATAGATAGATAGATAGATAGATAGATAGATAGATAG
>CAIGQW010006086.1:789970-807012 GCA_903798125.1 Danio choprae
TTTTTTTCCAATACATTTCTAAACATAATACTTATAATAACTAATTACCAATAACTTATTTATTTTATCTTTCCCATGATGCCAGTTCATAATATTTTACTAGACATTTTTCAAGATACTCAACCTTAAGTGTAATTTAAAGGCTCAACTAGTTTAATTAGGCTAATTAGGCAAATCAGTATATAATGATGGTTAGTTCTGTAGACAATTGGAAAAAATATATATTGCTTAAGGGGGCTAATAATATTGACCTTAAAATGGTTTGACTTTAACTGTACCTTTGATTTCTGTAGTAGTGGCCAAAATAGGATGATTTTAAGTAATATATAAACTTTATTTCAGGTTAATTTACCACTGAACGCAACTGTACAAACCAATCCAGAATACCACACTGTTAAAAACATCTGTTAAAGCTATGATTAAAAATATAAGCCAAATTTCATAACACCCATGTGAATATTAATGATAAAAGAAGTGTATAACAAAGTGATATTACATTAAATTGCATAACATCAACCAATTAATTTGTGATTAAGACAAAATTATAATTGCAAAATTATCCTGTGAATTTTTTATTTTTCTTTCCAAGATGTCTAACAGAAGGACATTTTTCACAGTATTTTCTCTTGTATGTTTATTATGGAGAAGGTCTTTCTTTTAGTTTGGCTGAAATAAATATTATTATACCCTTAAAAATATTTGATAATTTATTAAAACATTTTTATTTTATTTTATTTTATTTTATTTTATTTTATTTTATTTTTGTTTTATTTAATTTAATTTAATTTTATTTCTTTTTTTAAATTAAATTAAATTAAATTAAATTAAATTAAATTAAATTAAATTAAATTAAATTAAATTAAATTAAATTAAATTAAATTAAATTTAATTTAATTTAATTTAATTTAATTATTTTATTTTATGTTACTTTGGCTACAGAACAAACCACTTTTGTCCAACAGATTGCCTAATTAAACTAACTTTCCTACTTAATCTAATCAGCCTAGTTAACCCTTTAAATTGCACTTATACTTATACTAATACTAAAGTCTTCCAAAATAACTAGTAAAATCTTGTATACTGTCATCATGGACAAAAGACAAAAAAAATTCATTATTAAAACTATTACGTTAAAAAATATGTTGGGGGGGAAAAACTCTCCATTAAACAACATTTCGGCAATAATTGTCTTTAATAATAGCATATTCTGTCCAATACAGTCTTTATTTTCTTGACCAAAAGTATAATTATGTTAACGCAGATGTGTTTCCTCACATGTGGACAGTGTCTCTTTTACAGTATCTACATTAAACGATTGCCCAAGATAAACACGCCGTAATTTATCTAATATACAGTATGTGGGAGAGAAGCCCTATTAGGACATCATAACCGCTCTCTGGAGATTGTGTAGATGCTTTAAAGCTTGTTTATTCTTCAACTCATAAACTGCAATAAAGAATGCGAGACAGATGCAAGCGGAGTCAAATGTCAAACGGAGCTGGATGCAGGAATGTTAGGAAGATCCCTTGAGATGTTCACTATACAAACGCATGAGAAATAGACCAAACTGCTTTATGATGAAGAGAACAGCATCTTTTACCTGGACGGTCTGCGTCGAGACTCCATGCTCTTGGAGGATTTGGTTGAGCCCTGAAAGAAATGGAAAATACGGTCATATTTTATTTTAATGTAATAATACAATAATTATACATTATACATTACAATATAAGTAACTTGAAATTGCTAATAATACAAACCATTAACTAAGACTTTTAGCTCAATAAACTACTAATTATCTTCTTATTAATTACTAGTACAATAGTAGTTGTGTTTAGGTATTGGGTAGGATTAGGGATGTAAAATAAGATGCTAATAAACAGTTAATATCATAATAACAAGCAGCCAACCGTAAATAGAGTGAATTAACTAAAGTGTTTTCAAAAATACTACTTAGCATTGTACAAATCATAGGGAAGCTTTGCTTTGGTCACACTTTATAATGATGTTCCATTAGTTAATGTATTTAATAACATGAATTGAGATTGAATAATACTTGTTCAGCACTTATTAATCATAGTTCAATACTGATGCATTATTAAAATCCAAAGTTGTGCTTGTTAGCATTAATGCACTGTGAGTACTAGCAATGGATTACTTCATGTCATGTATGGTAACGAATATGTAGAGTATATGGCAATATTGATGCGTTTGGTCTTGGCGGAACACATCTGCTACACTGCTGCTGCTTTGATTATTATGGCAGAGCAAGTAACAAGACTTGCTACTGCCAGTATATTCATAGACATGCAGGCTAAGAATATAACACACTGCTGCAAAAATGATAAACATGTAACCACTGTACAAGATCTAAACACAGGCGGAACAAGGGTGGAAGAGGGTCTCAGAGAAAAGCACTGCAACAATACAGCTGTCACGATCACCAGAGATGTAGGCCTTGCAGATTGCTGTAAAACATGCACTATCACTACAATTCTGCCACTGAAATGAACTACAAATCCCATCATTCCCTGCACTCACACACCTGGCCCAGATTCCCCTTGATTGCAAACACACAGCTGAAGCTTGTGAAGACCTTTACCTTGTAAATACACCTCGCACGCACGCACGCACGCGCGCATGCACTGCTGAGTCTTGGATACTGTAAGTGAGCATTTCCTAGCTTTTCCTTGTCTTGCCTTTCGTGTTTTTTGGACCCTTGTTTCTTTTACTGTTAATGTTGTTTATGTAGTGCCACCTGTCCTAAACAATTCACCTGTTTTTCTGGATTACTATATTGGATTACCCATGTTGTACCATTTGCTTCTGTTGATCCTGCCTGTCTGACCATCCCTTTGCTTTAATAAAGCTGCATCAGGAATGTATCTCAGTGTACGCACTCATTACAACAGCGAAGAACAACACTGAGCATTTAAAATGTTGAGGAGGAAGCTCATTGGCCATTGAAGCGACATTAACCAATCCCCTGCGCCATGTATGTAATGATGTAGGAGGAGATTAGGTGACCTATCAGCCTGAGCACACAGAGTTGCACTACAGAACTTTGTAATTTCATTAACCAAATGAAATGAAAACAAAGCTAAATAAACACTATAATACAATTATTGTTTTATTTGTACTGTAGTACAAATGTTTAATTCATGCTAGCAAATATATTAACTTACATTACTTACTGGAAGCTTATTGTAAAGTGCTACCGCTAATTTGGTTTTATATTGGTTTATAGGAGAATCAACACGCAACGCAACACACACAGTGCCTCTAAATACACTTGTCAAAACATACACCAGGTAGATGAGACTTGCAAATTGCATAGAAATATAAAAATAGTTTTCAATGTCAAATGTTCTATCAATGCAAGTATTTCTAATCATCACTTTTTGTTGGTGTTTATGTGCATGTTTGTTTGTTTGTTTGTTTTTAACAAAAAACTCTTAGCCTACATTTCCGTGAAACCTGAAATATGTTCTTTTGTGTATGTTTTGTTGCACACTAGAGGCCGCTGTTTACCTTTTTAGGGAATTTGAAATACAGAATATTCCGTTTACAATTTGTTTCCACTAGAGGGCGATGTCTACAAATCTGAAATATGTTTCTTAGGGTACATTTTGTTGTACGTTTCAAATGCACATCCTTCTTGTACAAATAGGAGAAAAGTGCACTGCGACCACATAGGTTTACCTTGATTTTACATTGCTTTCATCTGTTTTGCGGAACCGTGCTTCACCCGACTCAAACTTAAGCAATCTGCATACATTTTCCATATGAAGACAAATAGGCAAACGTATTCGATTATAAATCGTAGACGCTGTTAAGTTGTTTAGTGGTATTTATTTGGTGTTGTGCAAAGAACTGCATGAAAAACTCCTTTATTTGTCGATAACGTTGCCCTGCAAATATCATTAGTGTGAAAAGGAGCAAAATCTATTGCCATCATACTGCCCCCTAGTGCTCATTTTACCCATAAACTGAAGTCAAACGTTAGCTTAAGTATGGGTTTGTGGTTGTAGGCTGAAGCACATATTCTCAATGAGCCTGTGTTGGTTATTATATAGTAAACTAACATTAAAATGATGAAAACAACTACAATTAAAACCAAGACATATTTAAAACAAACAACAACATGACAAAAATTGACAAAACATTAAACAATTTGTATAACTTAAATTAAGCTAGAAACATGATTAACTTTTTACAATATTTATTTATATATTTTTGTATTTATATAGATTTGTTTTCAAGTATGGGTCTTTTGGTTTGATATGCATGTGTAATAAACAAAATGCGATTTTATGTTTTACACAAAATGCAGAATGATCTTGAAAGCTTCTCATTTTATATATCTTCAGTAATGCTTTAAACTTAAAATTAAAACAGAGGACATATCAATGCTACTGAAATAATGTTAATATATAGTTCACAAAACCAAAGCTATAATGAATGATATAATGTCAAAACATTCACAAAGCAATTTAAAGTCTATAACAAGGATTTTTTATAGCATGTTCTTTTTATTATTGCAAAATTATATTAAAAAAACATAGATTACCAGTTTTCTGTATTTTTCTGATTACGTTTGGGGTTTTTTTCCCATTTATTTATGCTTTTGAATTGCATTATGGGATCTTAATCTTTCTTTCAACAATTTTGGTAGTATGAAAATATTGGAAAAGTGACATTTTAAATAGTTTGTTATATTTTGTCTGTCCTGGTGTTGTACATTATGACACAAAAACCTGGTAATAAACTCCTAGTACTTGTTTTCTGTTATTTTACACTTAAATCTATATATGTATATAGCATTTATTATACAATACATAGATTCAAGCTAATAAAATGTCAAAAAACAAACAAACAACTTATTAAACTGCAGTTGAATTTTCAACATAAAAAGTCGACAGAGCAGAAATCAAGCTTCCATAAAGCAATTCATAACCATAAATAAATGATAAAAACATGTGAATCACAAAATACAGAACCTGTTACTTAACAAATATATATATTTTACACTGCAGAGCTGTTGGTAGAGTATGAAACACAACAGACAGCTGTTCACCCTATACAGATAATCTCAAAATGACCAAATCACGTCTAATTATTGAGCCTGGCTGATAAAGAGGTCAATCACTAATAATGATCTCACAAAAACGACAGTTTCCAGATGTTTTTAGCCCATTTCCTGTTTAAAAATGACCGTAAAGTAGTTTTCCACAGGGGACGTTTACTGTGCATCTCCAGAGCTCATGCTGTTCTGCTGATTACACCAATGAAAAGGCCATTTGTTTGGACTGTTCCGTGTTGATTCGTGTTTTTCCGTATATAAACCGACATTACCACAGGTTGAAGAGAGCATTATTTGCATCTGTATCAAACATTTAACATTATATCTAATCTGTATAGAAACAATGACAGTCTGTTGAGGTGATGTAATTAAAGGGATAGTTCACCCAAAATCGGAAATCCTGTCATAATTTACTCACCCTTTACTTGTTTTAAACCTTTATGAGTTTCTTTCTTCTGTTGAACGCAAAAGATGATATTTCGAAGAAAGCTGGAAACCTGTCACCATTGACTTCCATAGTATTTGTTTTTCCTACTCTCAGAAATAAAGGTACAAGAGCTGTCACTGGGGTGGTACCTTTTTAAAAGGTACACATTTGTAACTAAAGGGTCCTTATTAATACCTCAAGGGTACATATTAATACCTAAAAAGTACAATTGTGTACCTCTTGAAATTGTAGGTACTAATATATACTTTGTACAAATATGTACGTATACTAAATATACGTACATATTTGACAGCTCTTGTACCTTCACTTCTGAGAGTGTACTATGGAAGTCAATGGTTACAGGTTTTCAGTGTTTCTTAAAGTTTCTTCTTATATGCTCAACAGAAGAAAGAAACTCATAAAACTGCATAAGCACTTGAGGGTAGGTAAAATAATCAGTAAATGTTCATTTGTAAGTGAACTATTAATTTAAACTACGCTGTAAAAAAGTTATTATTTACTTTACCTAAAAAAGGAAACTCACTGCCTTAAAAGCAACAAGTTGACTTTAAAGTAAGTAAACCCATTGTAACTTGAAATTGCTAAGTTGATTTAACTTATTTTTTTTTAATAATGATGCATATAGTTCATAAGATGGTTTTGTAATCCAGGGACACATTTGATTAAATAAAATATGGACCAACTCTGGAAAAGGACTGTTTTCAAACAGGTTTTCATCCAAAAATTACAATTCTGTCATAATTTACTCTTTACTTGTTTCAACCCTTTATGAGTTTCTTTCCTCTGTTAAACACAAAAGAAGATATTTCGAAGAAAGATGGAAACCTGTAACCATTATGACTTCCATAATATCTGTTTTTCCTACAATTGAAGTCAATGGTTACAGGTTTTCAGCATTCTTCAAAACACGTTCTTTTGTGTTCAACAGAATAAAGAAACTCATAAAAGGGTATTTTGGGTGAGTAAATGATGAGTAAATGTCATGTGTGCGTGATTTTCTTTTTATTATTTAAATGACATTGTAAAACATTATTATTTACTTTTAAAAATGATTATTTACTTTTTACTTAAATAATACCAATAGAAAACCTGTTTGGAAACAGCCCTTTTCAAGAGTCAGTCCATATTTTATTTAATCAAATGTGACCCTGGATTACAAAAACAGCCTTATGTTGGTAGGGTATATTTGTGGAAAATAGCCAAATACAGCGTTCAAGTCAAAATTGTCAAAATCATTAGAATATTAAGTAAAGATCATGTTCCATGAAGACAGTAAATGTTAGTAAATGTTCTTTCTTAAATATATCAAAACTTGATTTTTGATTAGTAATATCAATTGTTTAAAAAGATTATTTAAAAAAGTGAGTAAACATGTTGCCTTAAAAGCGACAAGTTGACTCTACTTAAAGGTGCAGTATGTAAGTTTGACACCCAGTGGTTGAACTAGGTATTGAATTCCTGGATCAAAACCCATGCAAGCGCAGGTTGCCAGATTGAGAATACAGGAGTATGCCTGACTATCGAGCCTAAATGCTGATTTAAGGCTGATTTAAATTGTGTTCTATATAAAAGCAACAGCACGCAATAGAAGGTATAATTTAATAACAATACCTGGAATTGATATTTTAGAAACGGCTTCTATTTCTTGCAGCTGAACAACAGAAAACTGACAATGATCACCTCAGGTAAACCTCATGTGCTTTATTCAGTGTTAAATGCTAACAATGTGAGTTTGAATGCCATTTTACATTACATTTATTGCCACACTACTGAAAGCAGCAGCAGATAGTTCACCCCAGATCTTGAAAATAAAATAAACCCTTTGAAATTGAACTTTACAAATGTGAAATAATGCAAACCAACACATACCAGTGATTCAGCATCTACATTTAATAATGTTCAAGGGGTTTAATATGTAATAATTACATTATAAACGTCTCATTTTAAAGTCTGCTACTGTCCACCGGAGGTCACATTTCGGTCACGGACACATGCTTTGAGAGCCTTTCAGAATGAATGAATGAAATACACTATTTTCCAACAAGGCAACCCGGGGTGCTGAAATATAATTGGCTAAACTGGCATTGGGCGGGTTAAAAGAACCAAAACAAAGACAGCATTCCAGCATATAACTAACTCACATTTTCAAAGCAGAATAACTGACTTCAGCATTATTTTTCCGATAAACAAGAATGTTCACTTGGCATGTTTCTTAAATATCTGCAAACATATTATGGTATTTTTATGCTTTAGAACAGTCAAAAACGTATGTACAGCACCTTAAAAAAAAAGTAAGCAAATCCATTGTAACTTGGATCTTTGATTTAACTTCTTTTTTTTTTTTTATTATCCACATAGTTCATTTACTTTTAAAAATTAGACAACGCGTTTACTTACTTTAAGTCAACTAATTGTATTAAAATCAAGAGGTAAACTTAAGTAAAGTAAAAAATAATCCTTTTTTACAGTGTATATGTATTTCAAAAAGTGCCTTTTTTTGTAATTTGGTTTGGTGCTTGTAGTGTGACAAAAATAGACCCTTAATATCACATATAGAGACTAAGAAATGTCCTCAACTCTGAGTCTCACTAAAGTAGGAGAGTCTCGAAAGATGGGTGGTTTACGCTCACCGTCTAAATGACATACTAGGGCATGACTGACATGACTAAAAAGGAACAATGCTTACTAAGAAAACCCAGAATCCAACGTATAATTACACACAGTGCTGAGGCCCTTTTCTAGAGACTGTATGGACTTTGCATGTGGTTTCCCATATGTAGCAGTCTTAGAATAGTATAGAACAACTTGAGGAAATGAAATGATGGGAAAATGTTACGTTTGGATGTCTGCGATGGGACAACAACATACATGGAGGTTTAAATCCAGTTTACATGGGAAATTGTTTAATGACTGATGCCTTAGTGTGTGTAACTACATTAGATATTTGATTATATATTTTACTCAGAAATAGGCGAGATTATAGTGTCCAACACAACCTATTTGAGACCTCGGACCACAAAACTGGTCTTAAAACTGGTCTTGGAAATTGAGATTTTTACATTGTCTGAAAGCTGAATGAATACATTTTTGATTGATTGTGGTTTGTTAGGATACAGCACAACATTTGGCCGGACACAACTATTTGAAAATCTAAAATCTGAGGGTTAAAAAAAACTAAATACTAAGAAAATGACCTTTAAAATTGTCAAATTAATGTCTTAGCAATATTACTATTCAAAAATTAAGTTTTTATATATTTACGAAAGAAATTTTATTAAATGAGGCATACTCTTTACTTAATATTAATGTTTTTAACAATTTTGACTTAAACACTGTATTTTTGGCTATTCTCACAAATATAATCTTGCAACATAAGACTGGTTTTGTAATCCAGGGTCACATTAGATTACATAAAATATGGCATGGCTCTGGAAAAGGACTGTTTCCAAACAGGTTTTCTAAGCCTGGTTTTCATTGGTCAGCAATGCATATGATTAAAAACTGACTCCCACTGCCTTCCACATGTTGAAATAGCCCTCAAAATATCTTTCGTTAACAATGACGGAACATTTATTTTTTTGAGGGATGAACTATCCCTTTAAGCGCTTTGGGAATATCCCCACAGGATAATTTCCTAAATAACCATCATCCTTTCCAAGTATCCAGTGAAAATTACTACACCATTATTTGTGCTTACAGTATTTAGAGACCAATCAAGCTTTAAATGAACAGATTGCAAAAAAAACCATTAACACATTTTGTAGCGTAACACGCTTTTGGTGTGTATAGATTACTGAGCCAGGTCATTATAAACCATCATAAAACACAAGGAAACACAAATAAGCCATACATAACAGAGACTGCCAAGAATCTCTCGCTTATAGCCCAAGGAAGACATTGCGACACACTCAAGTGAAACACCCTGGCACTGCAAAACCCCCTTTCCTCCATCCTCAGGGTCCACCTTCCATCTCTCGCCACACCATGCCCGGCTCCAAAAACATTCCCTTAATCAGCCGATAATTGCGACCCCCAGAAGGACAGCCAAGAAAGGGTGGGTGTGGGGGTCTCTGTTAGGCTTGATCAAAACCAGCTGCAAATGCAGCTTTTCAACAAATGAACGATCAGAGAGCGCATGGAAGAAAGCGAGGGAGAGCTTTGTGGGAAAAGTTGCCACCGCACAAAAAACTACACTCTTCAAAAATCAAGGTTCTGCAATGCCAATTGTGGATCCTTTAACATTTACAAAACCTCTTTTAATTAGTTCTGTGAGGAATTCTGATTAGTTCTGTGAATCCAAAGTACTTCTTCAATTCGAAAACCCAATTTTAGAGCCAAAAGTGTGCAACCAGAAGGGTCAGGGCGGAAAACCCTGAAGGCCTACCTTGAACAGGTAACCCGTACTCCACCTCCACGCATCACGCCAAGAGGACAAACGCCTCCGTAAAGAGCCGCTGGGATTCATGGTCAGGAAGTAGCGCTTCCCTTCTTGCATTCCCCTTTTCCCGAAGCACGCCTCAAGTTCCCCGGCTCTATTTTGGTTGTGTGCTGCGCCGTGGATGCCACATGCCTGGCTTCAAAACTCAAAAGCGGACCACAGCTTTCTTCTTCCTTCTCCCACTAGCAGAGTTACTCTTTCCCTTGTTGTCTTCCCTCCTGCCGCCTCCTTCGGCCCCTCCTTTTTTCCTCGGCACTTTCCCCTCCCTCTTTCCCATGCTGTGCTTCTGCCACCCGCGTTTGTTTGGATCTCGGGTCTAGCCTTTGCTCCCCTCTCTGGGTCACACATTTAGCAGCTGACTGGAGGAGATGATCATTCCCACCCCATGCCTTCAACTTATTCACACTTGTGTCACCTCCGGTAAACCACGGTCCATCACCTCACTTTCCTCTGGAATACAAACGTACGGTCTCCTTTTTTTTCGTTTAAAGCTGACACATTATACTTTTTGTCTTTGTTTGTTTATGCATACTTTTAGTCCCCGAGGTCCACTTATGATGCTAAAAATAACCATAATTTCGTAGCTTTCCATCCTCTCGCTGACCCTGAAGCAGCCTGTGTTTGTGTCTTCGGGACTTCGGGTCTTCTTTGTAAATGTTTATGTTGCATGTGAAATTGGCCCTTTTTACAGATTTTTACATAAGTATTAAAGTACAAATGAAATCAAAATATACCATATTGATTTTGTTAGCCTTGCAATCTAAAACTAAAATCTGATAATGGACTTCCTGTTTGTTTTCAGTTAGATTCTCAGCCTAAGGTATTGGGCGTGGCTAACATACTTAACCACGCCCATCCAGCTGTCAGTTTTGATAGCGATATGACAACAAACAGAAATTGTGAGGAGGAGGTGTCTGTTAGGTTGTAATAACTCTCCCAAACCCTTTTCCAGATCTAAACAAAACGCCTAATTTACTACATCCAATCAGCTCACAGTAGAAAAAACAAGCCACGCCCACTGTTTTCTCACTTAATATTCTCTAGAAACTGCATCACAATACGAGGAAAAAACGGTCGCAGCTTCCGGTTCATGAGGACTTTAACACCACAACTATATTAAAGTTGTTTGTATTTCTTTTTTATGAATCTACATAACTAAACTCTGTGTTATAATAGCAGCTTATTGGAAATGCCTACATTTTTTGCTAAATGTAAAATACGTCGCCCCAGGTACATTTCGTTGCACGTTTCAGATGACAAATCCACTAGAGGGCGCTGTGTACATTTTTGCAAATCTGTAATACATTACTTATTGCAGTGGTCCTCAACCTATTTATCACCACAGACTGGTCAACGCTTGACAATTTTACCGCGGACCGGGGGGGTGGGCTTGAAAACATCAACCGTTTTTTCAGAGGAAGACAAGCTGTCAAAACATTGCTGTCACTCTTCATTGGAAACAACAAACTTTTGCGAACTATAGAAAAGACGCGATATGCGAATGGCCCCTAAAAGGCCGCCATCATTTGGGATCTCCATCAGTTGATCTTCTTGCAAAGCCATGGTTAATTCACCTAATTTGTTGACAAATGGGTTGCGGATCCATGCCTTGGGAGTTCGTGGATCCTTTACTGGGCCTTTTCCCTTTAGCAAAGAAACTTTACAAAGACATCTGTTTCTTAGTCATTTTCCTGCTTGTGGGTTAAATTTGGGCACTCAAGTGACCGAGATGTAACTGAGAATACAGTCATTTTTCAAAATAAAAGATCGTTCAGAATCAGATAATAAATAAAACGGAAATAATTAATGAGTTCTTGTGCGGGCCGGTAAATGTAAGGAAAAAGTGCAGTTAGACCACATTGTTTTACATTGGTTGGGTTGTTGTTGCTCAAGTGTTTCCTAACGCTTCATCAACAAAGTGTGGATTTACTTCACATTACAACTAAAAGTGGAGTATACATGAGTGATGAGCGGCAGACAGAACATCATCACTTCCTACAGGTACTGCTTATTAACAAGCTGACGATGGCAAACATTGGCCTGGCATAAGTAATAAAGCATTTTTGTGAACTTTTATAAACACAGATTGTTTTGAAAATCTTGTCATGTAAACTTAAAACAATTTCAAAACTTACAAAAACTTTTGTTTTTGGCTAAATAGTTGTCATGTAAACATGTGATTTGATACTAAATTTAATTTAATACTCTGAAAATTTTAATTCACACATATATTGTATTTGTTTTTGCTGGAGTTCCCAAGGTCCGAGCTGTAAAGGCTCAGTCCTCAACTGGAAAGGGGAGGGATGTAGCAGCTCATTTGCATTTAAACAGATGCACATTAAAGGAGATCGTGTTTTTGCTTCCACCCATGCAAAAAAAAAAAAAAAAAACAGAAAAAAAAAAAAAACAATTGTTATATTATATCTTGTAAAAGGCACATAATAAAACCCATGTCAGATTTAAACCCATTTAAAATTTCAATAACTCATCCTACACCAATGAAAATACTGTATGCAAAATTCTCCCATGTTTTGGCATTTTTTGTACTACAGTGAACACTTAATTTGCATTTTATATGAATTCCATTAGCAAAAATAAATACTTTGTAACTTTAATTTGATGTGGACACCCAAATGGGGCATACTAATAATTAAATTACTTAGAAAATTCTCTCTCCGATGTTTAATAGATACAATTCCTGAATACTAAACAGCTGTTGTTGACGTGTAAACGAGGGCGGCTGTGTGCTACTGTCTTATCCGTTTGACGTCATGATATTGAAGATCAGAAGTTTGCCGTTCTGTCTTCAATAAATGCTCTTTTGCAAAGGGGAGGAAGTTTTGTGTTCTGTATGCCTTCATAGGACAATGAACCCTTTATCTCAAAGGATGAGAACAAATGTGATTCCTCTTAATACGACTTGCCCAAACGAGAGCCAGAAGGAATAATAAGTAAAACCCACTTTCTACAGTCAAACCAAAGTAATTCTCCAAAAAACATCTATCAGAGTCACTCCTTCAGGAGAATCATGCTCTAAATGATAAATGAAAGAAAAAGACAAGCATGTATCAAAGCTCTGCTTGAGAAATAAATAAGCTCTTGAACTAGAAACATGGCGCATGAGGTCATATGACAAACTGATCTTGAGATTCAAAGGGTTTGTTATTACGACTCAAAGACGTCAGTATAATCGCAAGTAACTGACCGTGAGGTGAGGGCGGTGCACAACTCCCATCAATGAGTAATTCAGCTGCAAACATACAATTGAAGTCAAAATTATGAAGTCACAGTATTTCCTATAATATTTTTACTTTTGGAGAAAGTCTTATTTGTTTTATTTCTGCTAAAATAAAAGCAGTTTTAATTTTTTTTTACTATTTAAGGGTCAATATTATTAGTCCCTTTAAGCAATATTTGTTTTTCGATTGTCTACAGAACAGACCATCATTATACAATGATTTGCCTAATTACCCAAACCTGCCTAGTTAAACTAATTAACCTAGTTAAGCCTTTAAATATCACTTTAAGCTGAATACTAGTATCTTGAAAAATATCTAGTAAAATATCATGTACTGTCATCTTGGCAAAGATAAAAGAAATCAGTTATTAGAAATGAGTTATTAAACTTTTATGGTTAGAAATGTGTTGAAAAAATCTAAAATTGGGTGAAAAATATACAGGGGGGCTAAAAAATTCAACTTTGACTTCAACTGTATATATGAGAGTGGGCAAAGCTAAATACATCATTTTTGTCTTTTGGTGTACTTTGATGCGACTTTTTGATTAGTAGATTTGTTTTTGAAGAGCATCATGGGTAATGTGAGTTTTTTTAACATTTATCAAATTGGGTAACACTCAATTCACGGTCAAAATTCACAACATTAACAAACCATTAACTAGCACTATACTGACTATTTTATTAATAGTTACTAAGGTAGTAGTTGGTTTAGGTTTTGGGTAGGATTAGTGATGCAGAATAAGATCATACTTTACAAATACTAATGAACAGTTCATATCTTAATAATAGGCAGATAATACGCCAGTAGTTAATGGCATGAATTGTGGCAAACTAAAGTTACCCACAATTGTCATTGTTTCCCTATGGATGAAATAAAGGGTGTTTTTTACATCTGAAACTTTGAACTTTATATTAAATAGATACTTTATTCTACAATTTAAGTTTAAACCAAGCATGTATATTACGTACATATTACGACTTTTGTTATTAGCTGCCTGTAAGCTGTGAGCCAATAACATCTGAGTCTGTAAAGCGATACTTCCTTTCTCAAGCTAAATAAGATCCAGGAGTGTTAGGCAAATATTTCATGCTGAACTGTACGAGAATCATTACACCGAATAAGCTGCATGGATGATGTGTTTTAACCATGGCAGTGTACACTTAAAGAGAACATTCCTCAGGGCTCATTCTCAGACATACAGTAAAAAACATGCATGTGTAGAAACTGCAGCGATTACTACAGAACTCAAATGCCCATAATTCACCGGCACAACCACTTCATTCTTTCATTTATCACATATTTTGACTAATCGGATTATGCATCCAGATAGAAGTAAGTGAATTCATGTACTGGGCCACAGGAATGGTCTGATAATACCAAGATAAATACAATATTATATTCATTCATTTTCCTTCGGCTTAGTCCCTTTATTCATCAGGCATCGCCACATCAGAATATGTTTTACACACTCTGGGCGTCCTGAGTTCAAATTCCGGCTCGTGGACCATTCCTGATCCTACCAATGAGCTAATTAGACACTTGTTAAGAGTAACTAATTCAGGGATCAGACTTTGTTTTATTGTATACAATAAATGAATGATTCGTTTACCATAATATGACTAAAATATACAGTCCTCCTGAATTATTAGCCCCCTGTATTTTTTGTCCCCAATTTCTGTTTAATGGAAAGAAGTTTTTTTTCAACACATTTCTAAACATAATAGTTTTAATGACTCATTTCTAATAACTGATTACTTTTATCTTTGCCATGATGACAGTACATAATATTTTACTAGATATTTTTAGTATTCAGCTTAAAGTGCAATTTAGGCTTAACTAGGTTAATCAGGGTAATTAGGCAAGGTTAATTAGGGTAATTAGGCAAGTAAGGTATATATTGCTTAAGGGGGCTAATAATATTGACCTTAAAATGTTTTTTGTTTTTTTTTATTAAAAACAGCTTTTATTCTAGCTGAATAAAACAAATAAGGCTATCTCCAGAAGAAAAAATATATAAAAAACTATGAAAAATTAATTGGGAAATTCATAATTTGGGAAATATTTAAAAAAAGAAAAAGAAAAAAAAAAAATCACAGGAGGGCTGATAATTTAGTAAGGGTACTGTCTCTTTAAATCTTTTACCCTGGGCGGTCATTACAGCTCCAGTGAGGCCGTGTTTAGTTAATCCAACCAATAATTTGCGCTCTAGTCTCAGTGAGGTTTACACTGCTCCAGTTTAGACTACAGGAGCTGCATGGCAACAGTATTCACTAAAGACATAAACATTTACATCTTCAGGCCGTTATTTCTGAAATGCTGTCAGTGATGACTTTACACTGTTCACACTGAGCAACACCTCAAACAGAAGCGGCAGGTTCACACTCACAACCTTCACTTTAAAGAAGAATCATGCAAAGGAAAAGCCGATGGATGAAACCTTGCTTAGAGAAAAAGTGGTCAAAAGTATTCAAGCGTATTATTTATTATAGGTGCTGTATGTATGTTTTTGACTCTTCTAAAACATAAAAATACCAAAATATGTTAGCAGATAATTAAGAAACATGCTAAGTGAACATACTTGTTTATCTGAAAAACATTGCTAAAGTCAGTTATTCTTCTTTGAAAATGCATGCGTTCTGTGTCAGAATGTCTGTCTTTGTTTTGGTCTCTATAACCAGCCCACTACCCAAATATATTTCAGCACCCCAGGTTGCCTTGGTGAAAAACAAAGCTTATCTAATTTCAGTCTTGAAGGCTGTCTTAATATATGCAGGCGTAGCCAATAATGCGACCTTCAAAGGTCAGTATAACCTCTGAACTAAGATGTCGATTTTGAGATATAACACTCCATATGAGATGTTTTTTAATTAGCAAATAATATTACAAACATAAACATAAGCTGGTCAGCTTACAGTTTAAGGCGTAATCGTCAGGCACGCGCGCTCCTGTTTGTGTTATCAATCTGGCAATCTGTATGTGCGTCAAGTTGTCGTCGGGGTGAAAAAAACCTCTTTGATATTTTGAATTTGGACTGCAATACCTAGTTCAACCTCTAGGTGTCAATTATACATACTGCACCTTTAAATGATATTCCAAAAGGTTATCAATACGCATTTAAAACATGTTTTAAATGAAACCGGAGCACCTGGAGGAAACCCACGCCAACACGGGGAGAACATGCAAACTCCACACAGAAATTCTAACTGGCACAGCCGGGACTCGAACCAGCGACCTTCTTGCTGTGAGGCGACAGTGCTAACCACTGAGCCACCATGCCGCCCCATGTATTTAGCAATATTTATTAATTGAAATCATCAGACATGGGTAAGGTTGTAAAAGTCTGCAATACTCACTGTGGTCTCGATATGTTTCAGAGGGAGCTCATTGCTGGGGGCCTGAGATAAAGAAAACACAGAAGAAAGAAAACGGGTAAGACCCACAAACAAAACAAAATGAGGGAAAATCTGCCCTGTTGATAGATTATACATCTGTGGGACACCTGGACATGTGCTTCACATCCACCTGAACGAAGAGCGAAACTTATTTTCATTTTATATCCATCACCATAATGATGCGTAATATTGAAAGGCAACCTTTTTCATTTGCCTATTTAACCTGTAAAAAGTTATTAGTTGAGATTTTACTTAAAAACATGAGTAAACCTGTTGCCTTTAAATTAATCATTACATTAATCTTAAAATGATTAATTAAATGTGCAGAGTTGTAAAAATTAAGCTACTTTAAGTCAACTTAGTTCCAAGTTACAATGGGTTTACTCACTTTTAGTAAAATCAACTAAATAAAAACAACCGGTTTATTATTGCTTTTTCAAGTAAA
>CAIGQW010006086.1:856828-886875 GCA_903798125.1 Danio choprae
ATTATTATTATTATTATTATTATTATTATTATTATTATTATTATTATGGTTTAATTAACTAATAATTATTATTAACTAATTAATTAACTAACAGAAGAATAAATGTCAGTTATTAGATTGAGCCTTTTGAAAAAGTAACTTGATAATTTTTGATTCTTGATAAACAAAAACTGAATATAAAAATAAAAATATATACATTGGATTACTTTACTAGTTACTTAAGTAAAAAGTAATCCGATTACTTTTCTCGTATCAATAATAATGAATTCCCTCTCAAATACTCTCCAAAACAGGAACCCTTTCTGCAGCCGTGGCTCTACAGGAGAACATTCCTGTGATTCCGAGGTGGGACGTCCTGCTGGAACACGCATTGGCCAATCAGAGGCCTGTAGAGCAGCAGGTGTGTGTGAACAGACAGACGTTCACCCTCACATATGGAGCACACATTCACTAACACACACTGCGGATGAATTCCTGGAGCTCTACTGAAGCTGCGGGTGGCAATGAGAACATCTCTGCCAATCCTCACATTTGCTAAAGACAACGCGACGATAAGCTGAGTCAGCGCATTTTAACTATCACATTAAGTTGTAGCTGCTGTGATTAATCATGGATGCTTGCATTTAAAGAGCTAGTTCTGAAAAAACTGCAATATATTGATCATGTCAACATGTCAATTATTGACTGATACACACACACGCACGCACGCACGCACGCACGCACACAAAAGATAACTTTAATAAAACCTTCTGGTAGCAAATATTATTTTGATGACATCTGTTGACTGTGGACTAATTTTATTATAAAAAAAATAATAATAATAAATAAATAAATAAATAAATAAATAAATATCTGTAAGTTGTTGAGTTGTTTTTAATTGTATTTTTATTATTCAGTTTTTTTGTATTAAATAAATGTAAATTATTGTAAATATTAATAAAAACTAGATCAGTAACCTGGTTTTACTAACTTATTGCTTTTCAAATTTTGTAATATATTTTATTCTACGCAATTTATTTTTATTATTTATTATTAATTTAATATTATTCAATTCATTTATTTGTATGTTTACTAATAAATTGATCAGTCTGGGTAATTTTAGCACATGCAATTAACTAAATGCAAATAGGAAATATTAACTTGGCAACTAGCTGAAAATTCTTTTAAGTATTTTCATTTTATTTCATTCATTTAATTGAAGTATTTTGTTTATTTTATGCTAGTAAATTATAATAATGTTGTGTGTAATTGCATGTAATTTAAACTGTTTGCATTAATAGATTTTTTTATACAAGCTGTAGAATTGTTTATATAATAAATAAATAAATAAATAAATAATAAATATTTTTAAGTTGTTAAATTGTTTTTAATTGTTTGTTTTATTATTCATTTTTTTCATTAATTAAAAATATAAATTAATTGTACACATTAATAAAAACTACATCAGCAACCTGGTTTAACTAATTTATTGTTTTTGAAATGTTCTAGTAGCTTTTATTCTACACAATTAATTTTGTATTATTTATTATTAATTTAATAGTATTTAATTTATTTATTTGCTTACCGATTGATTGATTGATCAATTTGGATAATTTTAGCACATCCAATTAGCAAAATGTAAATAAGAATTATTAACTTGGTAACAGACATTTCTTTAAGTATTTTAATTTTATTTTTAATCATTTAAATATTATTATTTTTATTTTATGCAAGTAATTTATAATAATGTTGTCTGTAATTGTATGTAATTTGAACTTTTTGCATTAATAGATTTTTTATACAAGTTGTAGAATTGTTTATATATATAAAACAAACAAACAAACAAACAAACAAACAAATAAATAAATAAATAAATAAATAAATAAATAAATGTAGAATTTAGAATTATTATTTATAAAAAAAAATCAAACACCATTTGTTTTGTGCAGGGTGCTGTGGTGTAAATAATTGGCTTTTCAATTAAAAATCAGTACATATAAACAAATCTATTTAGAACCCCATTTAGTTTCCTTTGTCTTGCACAGTAAAGAGAGAGTCAAACTGGTTTGGAAGGACATGAGGTTGAGTAAATAACAAAAGTACGTTAGTTTTTTGGGTGAACTCTTCCTTTCATGCATTGTTGGTGGACATGCATTGTGAAATGACTCCATACATGGAATGGAATTGTTTTTATGACTCTCAACAGAGGTTTTTGTGTCCGTGAAGACCAATTCAATGAGCTCACACAATATCAAGGCTGCTCAGAGTCAGGCTCACCGCAGGAACCCGACACCGCTCAAATCAACAGAACATACACACATACGTTCATCAGAAAACATGCAGACTCACACACTCCACATCTCCAGTTCCAGCTGAGCCAACCAATGCCAAGCAATGAAAATAATCAACAATTACAGCACGGGAGAATGTTCTGGGTCTGAGAGCATGCATGGTTTCTGTGGCCCTGCCAGAGAAAAATCCTCAAATCCGCCTGGTTTTTATGTGGCTTGAACGGGTTTCAGTTTGATCAGTCACTCTGGACTTGCTGCTCCAACTATATGCTAACATTTGGTATGTTTTAAAGGGATGGTTCACCCACCAAAATTGAAAATTATGAAGATTGAAGGAATCACCCCCTATGTGTTCAAAAAAGATATACTGAAGAATGATGGTAACCAGTAGCCATTTAACTTCCATAATATGTTCAACAACGGTGTTTATTTGTTAAATCATTGGGTGAAGTATGCCCTAAATCACTTTTTTTGTTTACAGCAAGACCTAGGGTGTCTGTGAAGGCCTGTAGTAGGGCTGCACAATACTGGAAAAAAATATGCGATAATGTTGTTGTTGAGTATTGCGATAATGATATTTCACACGATATAACATTTCCCGAGAAAATGCCATCATTATTATTATTATTAGCTATGCTTTTAAATAGTTTCTTTTATAATGATAATTAAATAAACGGGTCAAATATATTCTCCAGATCTAACTAATTAATTCAGACTAAAAACTCTGTCAGGGTGTAAACAATTAGTCTATAAGCCACTTGGATTGAGTGAAAACTTCAGCAAATATTCTGATTGACTGTTGTCATTTTCCTCTCTTGTCTTGACTCCACCCATAAGTATTCATTTTCAGCTCTGTGTTCACATTTGGGCTGCTCCAGCCAATAACTGAACAGCAACTACTGGGAGGCGGGGTTTATAGGAAGATAGTAGATCAAATATAGATAAACAACCAATGTACAAAATAAATGTAATTTATCACACATGTCTGCAATATGTATATTGCATGTACTATTATCACGATAACGATAATTTTGCGATATATCGTGCAGCCCTAGCCTGTTGACTGATTTTTCCCTTATAGAATAACAAGCATGTGAGCTTCAAATGTGCAATCAAATTAAAATCAATGTGAAACACAGGTGGAACACATGAAATGTGTGATATTGGAACATTTTCAGGTATAAAAAAAGCTTTAATAGTTATAATAGATGGCGGCACGGTGGTTCAGTGGTTAGTGCTGTCACCTCACAGCAAGAAGGTCGCTGGTTCGAGTCCCGGCTGGGTCAGTTGGCATTTCTGTGTGGAGTTTGCATGTTCTCCCCGTGTTGGCGTGGGTTTCCTCCGGGTGCTCCTGTTTCCCCCACAGTCCAAAGACAAGCGCTTTAGGTGAATTGAATGAACTAATTTGGCCGCAGTGTATGAGTGCGTGTGTGTGTGTGAATGTGACAGTGTATAGGTGTTTCCCAGTACTGGGTTGTGGCTGGAAGGGTATCCGCTGAGTAAAACATATGGTGGAATAGTTGGTGCTTCATTCTGCTGTGGCGACCCGAAGGAAAGGGGCTAAGCCGAAGGAAAATTAATGAATGAGTTATAATAATGTGATCACTTATTTTATATTTTTACATGAAAATATTCCAATACCACACATTCAGTTTGTTTAAAATGTGTTCTACATGGCGTCATTGTGTGTTTCACACGTGATTGTAATGCGAAGGGTTTTATAAAGGATTTATAATTTTTGCTGAGAAAATCAAACACATATGACAATGTGTAATGCTACGAAATAGATTATTCAAATCATTCTTACACTAAAGTACTATGAAATATTATTAATTATAAAGAAATATTAATAGATATTTTCGCTTCAGTTTTCGATGTTATTTAAAGGTTTGGTCACACTTTATTTTAAGGTACAATTCTTGCTATTAACAAACCATGAACTAAGACATTAAGCTTAATAAACTACTAATTAGCTACTTATTAATAGTTAGTAAGGTACTGTGGTAATTTTAGGTACTGGGTAGGATTAGGGATGCAGAATAAGATCATATAAGTACTAATAAACAGCCAATATCATAATAATACACGGGTACCTCATAAAGTGAATTGGTACTTACCAAAAGTTTTATTTATTTATTTATTTATTTATTTATTTATTTATTCATTTATTTATTCATTTATTTATTCATGCATTCATGCATTCATTCATTCATGCATTTGTTGATAAAATTATTTATTTATTTTATTTATTAATTTAATTTTGTTTATTAATTAATTTTTTCATATATTATTAAAAATCATTTTATTTTATTTTATTCCAATTTTATCAGCAGCATGGACACAATCTGGATGTTTAATATTAGTAAAACCAATTGTGTTTTCATCCGTTTTTAACCTCAAATAGAAAAAGAAGAGGAAAAAAAACTTCCGCTCAGTCTCTTATACATTATGTATGCAGGAGTACAAACATTAAAAAGAAGTTGCTGCTGGAGTTTACCTAATCACCAGTGGTATCGCTAATAACCATTGTTTCTGAATTCTACATGCAGTACAGCCTCTTAAATGTACAAAGTATAATTTTATAGACGTTAGAAGACGCCAAACAGAGTAAACAAGATGGCTAAACTATCCAAAATGCATCACAGTCTCTTACCAGCAATTAAAATATATGCCAAATACAAATGACTGAAATTCCTGCAGTCACATCCAATGGAGTCAATAACAATTTTCTCATTGTATGGAAATCATGTAAACAAACATGACTGGATCTGGTTAAATGACACGAAATAAAGACCCTCCATTATCTCTATGTAATTACTAAATAAATGGTATACATACCTTATATCTGACATGCTAAAATCCTGAACGTTCTGCAGTGTGAACGTGGCTGTGTGTTTTCCAGCTGCGGTGGATTCAAGCACATATTGATGATTCAGTGAGCTTTGCTTCACACACACACTTTTATTGACCTCCGTCTGCAAACAAGAGCCTGACTGATAAAAAGGCATAATCAAACAGAGCGGGTTTAGGTCAAACACCGCGTTTAGAGTGACCCTTCACACACGCACATACATAGGAAGGTGTGTGATGTCATTTCAGCAGATTATAGATCTATTGTTGATCAGCACACAATGAGAAAACGCAGATCTGATGGGTTTATCATAACACACGCGATGACCAGAAGTCACACAATAACAGACATTTCATCTGCATGTGGTTATCATTCAACAAAAGGCTTTGAGTTTGTAGTTAAAAAGCACTGAGGTTAAAAAGATACAGAGCATACAGAGGCGGAAACTGTTGGAGTAACAGGTGGATGAAAGGAAGGATAGACAGAATGACAGAACAACAGACAGAATGGTAGAAAAATGCATGGCTAGTTGGAGTGAGAGAAACATAGAATGAAACGATGATAGACAGACAGACAGACAGACAGACAGACAGACAGACAGACAGACAGACAGACAGACAGACAGACAGACAGACAGACCGACCGACCGACCGACCGACCGACCGACCGACCGACCGACCGACCGACAGGATACTAGAATGACAGATTGATGGATGGATGGAACGAAAGAACAACAGATAGAATGATAGACAGGCAGATAAACGGTCTTCATCCACACCCACACTCGACTGTACTCCACCCAACACAGCAGCTCATAACACAGACGCGCACGCGCACACACATGCACACACACAAATACACAAAGTCTGCTTCTAATAAAACAATCATCTCTCTCTCTCTCTCTCTCTCTCTCTCTCTCTCTCTCTCTCTTTTTTTCTCTCTCTCACTCTGTACAGTATTTTCTTCTGCTCTTCCTCCTGATCTAATGGCTCATGTTGTTACTCAGCTGGCCTGCTGTTTACATATCTTCCATACAGTCTTGATTACTCAATGTTTTCCAGCAGTTTGGGTGTTGCTGTTTGTTTTGCCAACTGTATCTAAGCCTGCAGCGCTGAGAATTGAGTAGGAAGAGGAACACATAAATCATGAATGATGAGCAATCATACTCCAGCGGCTGACAGGGGATGCCCAGACAGATGCAAGCTGTTCGGCAAAACATACATGCCAACAATGATGTAAGTTTGCACCGCGCACATTACACGGCAGTTTTCAAGAGAAATTAAATGTGGGTTTTTTTCTGTTGGCGTGCGTGCGTGTCTAAAAAAGCTATAAATTACACTGTAAAAAACTAAAAAGATTACGTTAAATTTTGTATAGCTAAAAAAATGTAGTTTAACCCGATTAACTTATTAAATTAAGTTAAAGTAACATACAAGCATTTCTTTCATATAATTTATGAATATATTATCACAAATGTATCTTATTAATAAATAAAATCTTTCAAAGTATTATTTAAAAATGTAAAAATAAAGCATTTACAACAAACTTTTGTTTTAATTTATTTTATTTAAATTATACTAGTTTAATAAAAATTTTTAAGTTTAATTCAATTTAACTTAATTTTATTTTATTTAATTTATTTAATTTATTTAATTTATTTAATTTAATTTAATTTAATTTAATTTAATTTATTTTATTTTATTTAATATCATTTCATTTAAGGCTGCAGATTGGAACAGTATAAACTGCATAAACATTTTGGCTGTATAAAAAAAAACTATAATAATCTTTTTTTTATGTAATCATTTGTATAGTAAACTTTTTTATAATATTTTTTCTATTTTTTTTTTTTTTTTTTTTAAATAACATTTTAGTATGAAACATTAATTATTCTCTTTTAATCAAATTAAAACAGTCATTCTTAATCCACACTGGGTAATAATGTCGATATTTGTAGCACTGTTATTAACAAATCCCGATAATATATGATATAATTTATTGCATATTTTTTGGAGTTTTGCAAAAATGTACATTGATGAATGCATTTCCAGTGAGCCTGGATTGCTGTTTGGAATCTGTTGGTAGGCTGAGATAGCAGACACAGTCCATACGAAAACACTTCACCAAAACAAATGATTCTCTAGGGTGCATGTGATGTTCCAGAAGTGTGCGGCACTTTCAGTGTGCTTAACTGCTCTTTGCATGACCTCTCGAAAGGGTAACCATTAGTCTTTAGAGTAATAATCTGCTTCATAACGTCTATGTTGGAAGTAAAAACAAATGTAAAAATGCAAAAGAGTGCTCAATAGCCAGAAGTAAAGCAAATCTTGACAAAGTTTACAAAAAAAGGGGGAACAAAGTCACAAATGCAAATTAGATGCATTTCCATCAAGTTGTTGAATGTTAAAGCAAATGTTTTCAAAGTTTGAAAAAAAAAAAAATAATAATAATAATAATAATAAAAAAATCCCAAATGCAAATTAGATGTGTTTCCATCCACTTTAATAAATTGTAATATTTTAGGATTTATAATGTACTTGATTATTTATTTATTTATTTATTTACTTATTATTCATTCATTCATTTTTTTTTCGGCTTAGTCCCTTTATTAATCTGGGGTCGCCACAGCGGAATGAACCGCCAACTTATCCAGCATATGCCCTTCCACCTGCAACCCAACACCAAGAAACATCCATACACTTTTGCATTCACACACATACACTACGGCCAGTTTAGTTCATTCAATTCACCTATAGCACATGTCTTTGGACTGTGGGGGAAACTGGAACACCCGGAGGAAACCCACGCCAGCCAACACAAGGAGTACATGCAAACTCCACACAGAAATGCCAACTGACCCAGCCGAGGCTCAAACCAGCGACCTTCTTGCTGCGAGGCGATCATGCTACCCACTGCGTCACAGTGACCCTTACTTATTATTATAATAATTTATTTATTTATTTTTTACTTGATGGGTTTTTTTGTGGGAACCTGTGAATCTGTGAACATGTGAGTAAATCTGATTGTTGTAATTGTTGTAAAAAAATAATAATAATAGCTGTTCATGTGCAAAATCTACAAGCCAGGCCGAGTCTTATGGAGACGCAAAGTGATAGTGACAAGACTAAGAGCTGCAGTTTAAATTATATCTGAACATGCCTCTCATTTTACTCAAATAACAGAGTTACACAACCCCAGGTAATCCGTACAGATTCCCTTTCACCATCCAGACAACTCATACGTCGTGTCCCATGACAAAGCCAGGTCAAAGCCTGTGTACCCTCTTAATCCCTACATGAAGTCTCATAGCACACATGACAGATGAGAGAGATCAAAGCATTAAAAAAATAGCATGTTCTCTTAAACCTAATACCGTATGTATGTGTATGTACAGTTGAGGGCAAAATAATTAGCCCTCCTGTGAAATTTGTATTCTTTTTTTTAAATATTTCTCAATGTTAAATATATATATATATTATCTTCTAGAGAAAGTCTTATTTCTTTTACTTTAGATGTTATAAAAACATTAACCTTAGTTAACCCTTTAATTGCACAGCTGAATACTAATATCTTGCAAAATAACTAGTAAAATGTTATGTACGGTCATCGTGGCAAAGACAAAAAAAATTAGCTATTAAAACTATTATGTTTTTAAAAATGTGCTTAAAAAAATAGCCTCTCTGTTATGTCCTGAGACGTATCTTTGGTGGGCACAATGTGTATTTGTATTTTTTTTCCCTCTCTCTTTCTGTCTGTTGCTGCGTCCTAATTCGCATACTATCCGTCCTAAATAGTATTTGAAAATAGAATTATTATGTGCCAAATCGTAGTATGTTGAGAGTATGAGAGAGTATGTCAAAGGTTCCCGGATGGTTTACTATTTCCAGTAAAAAAAAATTAAGTGTAGAACTGTCCATACTCTAACCGCTAATATTGCCCACAGTACATTGTGCATTGGATGTGAATTCGATTACAACTACACATGCGGGTGAAAAGTGTAAAAAAAAAAAAACTACATACATGATGGACGTGTGAGACCAACCGTCAAGTAGAGGGGCTTCGGTAAAGATGTTTGTATGACTGTTCATTAATATCTAGACAACTAGAAAATACTTAAATCGCGTTGTCTGTGCTATATTTCATCTGCAACAACAATACTGAACTTATATAAAGACGTGTTTGGACATTAACATCTGAATGAATAATTATCCAAAGACCTGAGGAGATTTCTCTGCATGTAAGACTCGTGAATGGGAGATTAACCTGCTGCTGCATCTCCAATAAGGTAGGAAATTAAATATGACAGAAATGTGGATGATGTGTGAATGATTGACAGGGCTCAGCAACACAACGATCTGTTAACGAGGACGTAGTATGTCCCAAAGCTTGCATACTCTTCTGTTACACACTCAAAAGTATATATTTTTTCCTTCACAAAAAAAGTACATACTTTAGTAGTATAAGTATAAGTAGTATAAGTATGCGAATTGGGACACCGCATGCGTGTCTCTCTCTCCCTGCAGGTAATTGTGTCCACCTGGTAGTGATCATTGGATCTTTCCAGTGATTGGCTGTTGGGAGAGGAGAGAGAGTATTTAACCTGAGCTGCAACCTCAAACTAGTGTTGGTGGTGGGTAGATGGTGCAGCGGCTGAGCTCTTCTCCACATCCAGATCTGTTGTTTTCTAGAGCTTTATAGATTTGATTTAGTTTAAGTAGCTCATTTGTGTTGAGGCTGTTGAAGTTAAACTTCTACTATTAATGATCTTCTTGTTAGCATCTAACAATTCATCCAAAGGGAAGCGAGTTTGGTTGATTTGTTTGTTATTTGGTATTGTTATTATTAGTTGTTGTTTTTATTCTGTTTATTTTGAGAGTTAAGTAGGAAGGTGGGTGCCATTTTGTTTTGAATTACTATTTTTCTCCTGTTTATGTCAGTAAAGGGAGTTGGTTTATGTTGATGTATTTTTGTTTCTTTTTTTTCTTGTCAGATTAGGAAGAGGTTTTCTTAGGAGTTAGCTTGATTTTGTTTGTTGTTTTGGCCTTGCCACATTCTGAATTTATACCCTGTTGTCTTTATTTATTACATTTGACATATGTAAATAATCTTCTCGGGGCAGCACGGTGGTGCAGTGGGTAGCACAATCGCCTCACAGCAAGAAGGTCGCTGGTTCGAGCCCCGGTTGGGTCAGTTGGAGTTTGCATGTTCTCCCTGTGTTGGTGTGGGTTTCCTCCGGGTGCTCCGGTTTCCCCCACAAGTCCAAAGACATGCAGTATAGGTGAATTGGGTAAGCTAAATTGTCTGTAGTGTATGAGTGTGAATGGGTGTGTATGGATGTTTCCCAGTGATGGGTTGCAGCTGGAAGGGCATCCGCTGCGTAAAACATATGCTGGATAAATTGGCGGTTCATTCCGCTGTGGCGACCCCGGATTAATAAAATGGACTAAGCCGAAAAGAAAATGAATGAACGAATGAAATAATCTTGTCTTTTTCTTGACTTGACCTTGTTGTTTTAAGTCTTTAACCATTTTTTTTTAGCCCTTGCACATCAACCATCTCTAATCATTTATTTTCTGAAGATTATAAGATGTAAAATAAGTCTCTGATGTCCCTAGAGCAGGGGTTCTTAAACTTTTCAGCCTGCGACCCCCAAAATAACAATGCCAGTGACTCGTGTCCCCCACATTCCTCGGAGGTGGTTATAAATATACAAACGTTGTGCACACACCAATGGGCCTATATAAACACAAGCATACTGACAACACAAAAAAGTGCAACATAGTCATTTATGAATTGGTTTAATTTAATATAAAATATTATAAAATCAATCTGCTGCAGCTGATGCCATTGCTGTGTTGATTATTTAACATAAACACACCAATCCTATAAAAAAATAACTGAAAGGTTTTCATTTGCAAGTTGTTGTTTTTTATGTAACTATAAACTACTATTTTTATCTCCTGTGGATTATGGATAAAATATGGTAATTCTAATAGTTAAAAAAAATTATTTGACTTTTGAAAATCATCAAGTGACCCCTGCGACTATAAACATCTATGTGTCAGCATAGCGGCAGATTCAAAACTCTAACGGCGGATGGCTGCTTCTCACTCAGGGCTGTTTATGCTAATGAGGGAGATATCATCACTAATGGGCGGGGCTTTCCCCTCCGATGACACGTACAAAGAGAGAATGTCAATCAAAGTGTTTCTGCAGACTGTTTTAATAAAGTGTGATTATAAAAAACAGAATTAATAAATTTTTACCATTAGAGGCTGGTTTTATTCCCACAATGTTGCCACACAACTGTGTCTAAACCCCTTGTAAAAGTGATTTTTGCATAATAGGTCCCTTTCAAACATCAAAATTAATTTGAAAAACAATAAAAATTTCAAAGGAGGACTAATAATCTTTGACTTCAACTGTGAATGCACTACTGAATTAAAATCAATTACAAATGCTGATCTTAAACATTCTGTCTGATTTCAAAAGATTTCATCTATCAGTAAAAAATGCAGAAATTTCTTCACCGTTTCATGATCCACTTTGCAGAAATTCCTGCATTTTCCATATGGACGTGCTTATAACTAAACATCTGATGCTATGACGCAAGATGTTTCTTGTCGGCAAGTGAAGTACATGTGTTCACATCACAAAGTGTGTCTCCTGAGGTAAATGATCCTACTGTGTGAGAGACTAACTCCTCGTGAACTCTGAAATGAGAAATGAATATCACTAACAGGCTTACAAACATCTGGAAGAGAAGCTCTGCTGTGTGGATGCAATAATAAGCGACTAGTGCTGACTCTACACATATGAAACCCAATTCACTAAATATTTTGGAGAATTTGATAAAACACATATTTCAAGAACCGTAAGCATTTAAATATATTTTCACAGTATTTACTATTATATGTATTTTTTTTTTACCATTATAAAGTCTTATTTCTTTCAGTTTAGCCAAAATAAGCATATTATTAGCCACAAACGGGCGACACGGTGGCTCAGTGGTTAGCACTGTCACCTCACAGCAAGAAGGTTGCTGGTTCAAGTCCCGGCTGGGTCAGTTGCCATTTCTGTGTGGAGTTTGCATGTTCTCCCCGTGTTTATGTGGGTTTCCTTTGGGTGCTCCGGTTTCCCCCACAGCCCAAAGACGTGTGGTAGATGACTTGGGTAAGCTAAATTGTCCATAGTGTATGTGTGTATGTCCTGGTCCTCCAGGTTGTGGGTTGAGAGTTGGGCTAACAACCCACCTCATAAAAACTAGATGTTAAGAAACAACAATATGGTGCGGCTAAATATCAACTTTAATAAAAATGGCCCTGTGAGTGAGTGAGTGAGTGAGTGAGTAATAATAATAATAATAATAATAATAATAATAATAATAATAAATAAAAGGGTGACACGGTGGCGCAGTGGGTATCGCTGTCGCCTCACAGCAAGAAGGTCGCTGGTTTGAGCCACGGCTGGGTCTGTTGGAATTTCTGTGTGGAGTTTGCATGTTCTCCCCGTGTTTGCGTGGGTTTCCTCCGGGTGCTCCAGTTTCCCCCACAAGTCCAAAGACATGTGCTATAGGTGAATTGGGTAAGCTAAATTGTCCATAGTGTATGTGTGTATGTCCTGGTCCTCCAGGTTGTGGGTTGAGAGTTGGGCTAACAACCCATCTCATAAAAACTAGATGTTACAAAACACCAATATGGTGCGGCTAAATATCAACTTCGATATAAATGGCCCTGTGAGTGAGTGAGTGAGTGAGTGAGTGAGTGAGTGAGTAAGTAAATAAGTAATAATAATAATAATAATAATAATAATAATAATAAATAATAATTGTGAAAAAAATTATTGTGGAAAAAAAATAATTTAAAAAATTATTTAATTAAATGTGATTGTGCAATGCTCTGAACTGACTCATTAAAACGAACAGTTTGAACTGATTCTCGAAAATGAATCAACTTAAAATAATCACCAACATTATAAAAACAAGAACAACAATAAACAAGCCAGTTCTTTCAAAACTATATTAAAAAAAAACTTTCTATACATATATACTACGGTTTCATATGCTTTGAATCATTATATAATCCTCTCAACTCTTTTACTTTTCAGCAAAATGACCACTATCATCACCTCCAGCTTCCATCTCATCCAATTTCCCTCTATAAATTTCAGGAAACTTTATTCCGGTCCCTAAAAAGCAGAGGGCGTTCACTTCCTTCAAGAGCCGTCTCACTCTTCAACAGTATTGAACATCAAATGCTTCAATCTGTCACTGACCTCATGATCTGAAACTGTTTACCTTCCATAATTAGAGTCACAAAGGCTTGTTTTGAACATCAGAAGAGACCTGGATGTTAACAGCTCATTTATAGTGGACGGGCACACCCTAAAAGCAAGAAGCCCATGTGAAGGCATTGTTTTCAGCAGGAGAAAACTGGAGCCGCTGCGTAATGCTAAGGAAGTGCAAAAAGCTGAGAAATAGACACAAATCAAAGACTGGGACCAGAGCCAGAGAGGAGAAACTCAGTGCCAACAACAGGTAAACCGTGGAGTCTCATGGAAGAAGATAAAGCTAAAACAATCTTGCTTTGCCCTCTACGTCTAGAAACGGTGCAGCAATCAACCTTTAGTGCTCTAACAAATGCATAGCAATGTACTAAAAAGCGGTCAGAACATCCTTGAAGCTGCGTAGTAATGCATCTGGCAACCCCCCAGAAACTTTTATAGTGACACATTATTAGAACATTCTAGAAACTGCATAGCAGTGCATAGCAAAGCAAACTGCATAGCATCACACCTGTCCTCAGGTCTTTACACTGGCTCCTAGTTACATTCAGAATAGATTTTAAAGTATTACTACTTGTTTATAAATCACTAAATGGCCTAGGACCTCAATATATTACAGATATGCTCACTGAATACAAACCTAATATATCACTCAGATCTTTAGGATCATATAAACTAGAAATTCCAAGAATTCAGTCAAAGCAGTGTGAATCTTGCCTTGCCTAGCAACACAATCCAAACTGGATGCCCTAGCAACCATTGGGCTTATGATTATATCAAACTTTCTTGTAGCGAGTAATTGCTGAAGCTTTCATCACAGTATACGATATTATAAGTTGAAAAAAAAAAGGTTACTTTAAAATGTATAAAATAGGCAGCACAGTGGCTCAATGGTTAGCACTGTCACCTCACAGCGAGAAGGTCGCTGGTTCGAATCCTGGCTGAGCCAGTTGGCATTTCTGTGTGGTGTTCGTATGTTCTCCCCGTGTTGGCGTGGGTTTCCTCCGGGTGCTCCGGTTTCCCCCACAGTCCAAAGACATGCGCTATAGGTGAATTGAAGAAACTAAATTGGTCGTAGTGAATGAGTGTGTATGGGTGTTTCCCAGTACTGGGTTGTGGCTGGAAGGGCATCCGCTGTGTAAAACATATGCTGGAATAGTTCATTCCACTGTGGCTACCTCTGAAAAAGAGACTAAGCCGAAGGAAAATTAATAAATGAATGAATCACAAAATACAGAAAATTGCTTACTTACATATATATATTTTTTACAGTGCACTACACGGCTCACATTCTCCACAGAATGCAAGTCTATTTTCCCTTTGGACTCTATTCAAGAAAAATAAACCCTTTAAAACGTAATGACCATCTTCCAAAGTGTGGAGGGGGTCAATTTAGTCATTTCTGAAAGTGGGGGTCATGTCCTTCATAGCTATAATAGATGCTACGGTCCTGCCAAGCTCATCTCAATGCCAAACCCAGAGTCTAGCCAGCTATACAACCACTTCACCAACCCATGTTCACCCAAACCCTCTCTATTACATACCAGACATAAATCATCCCCTAATGACAAACTAGTCTCTCTGAAGTAAGTCCCCAGAATGGGAGACAGGCCATTGGATATGAAATGATGCTGAAAGGCGCTGCCAGGGTGAGACTATGAGAAAGTAGCTTGCGTGTTGATGGCCTGTGCTGTATAGCGACATAAGCTGACTAAGGGTTAGAATAGGGTTAGAAATAAAACCACTTCTGAAGTACCGTTTGCTGCAGGACTGTATTTAAATGAGGCATGACGGTCCGCAGCTTACTGCATGGCCACAGGCTCGTACAGCAGTGAGATAAAAACAGAATACACTCAGCATGTGTTCAGAATTAACAAAGGGTCACTGGTTAAACCGAGCAGGACTGGGTGCTATAGAATTTAAATGCCAATTTGGTACATACAGTTGAAGTCAGAATTAT
The DNA here is from genome assembly GCA_903798125.1 of Danio choprae. Taxonomy (NCBI): domain Eukaryota; kingdom Metazoa; phylum Chordata; class Actinopteri; order Cypriniformes; family Danionidae; genus Danio; species Danio choprae. The sequence goes on from CAIGQW010006086.1 coordinate 872,193, forward strand.
TAGCCCCCCTGTATATTTTCCCCCAATTTCTGTTTAAATATTCTTTCCTTTTTTTCAACACATTTCTAAACATAATAGTTTTAATAACTAATATCTAATAACTTATTTTTGCCATGATGACAGTACATAATATTTTCATTCATTCATTTTCTTTTCGGCTTAGTCCCTTTATTAATCTGGGGTTGTCACAGCGGAATGAACCGCCAACTTATCCTGCACATGTTTTACACAGCGAATGCCCTTCCAGCTGCAACCCATCACTGGGAAACATCCATACACACTCATGCACACACATACACTACGGACAATTTAGCCTACCCAATTCACCTATAGCGCATGGCTTTGGACTGTGGGGGAAACCGGAGCACCCGGAGGAAACCCACACCAACATAATATTTTGCAAGACTTTTTTCAAGATAAAAGTATTCAGCTTAAAGTAACTATGTTTCCATCCACCTATTTATAAAGAAAGGTTGATGGAAACACCAAAAAAACATACGTGCATAACTATAGGATAAACTTTTTATTCGATAAGAAAAAAGGCACATAAACTACGATGGAAACACTTTTACCGAAAAAATTGCAGTATGCACATTAAAAAAGTCATGTGATTTTGTTATAAGAGATCATGTGGTGATAAAAATGTGTGCGAATGGACAAACCAGTCAGCTGACCTCATTGTAAAACATCTGAAATGTTGCTTTGGTTAGTCTAAAACACCTTAACCATTTCACTATTAGAAATGGTTTTCAGTATCAGTATTCAGTTATATTATTAATTACCTCCAGAACTGTCAAGAGCGTCTGCGCTCCGTGTCTCATGCCTTCAAACGCCACCACACGTTCACTGCATGTCGGCATTGTCTTCTGAGGCGCAAGTCATTTATTAAATAAAGAAAAGATTGACGCAGCTTCTCCTACCACACCAAATTCCATTTTTACTTTTGATATTTGGCATCAGTTTATGAGGAAGTGACGATTTTGTTCTCTTGGACTCGTTGGATGGAAACGTTGATCTATTCGCAAATGTTTTATGCGAGATTTCAGTTTTGTGCATAAATTTAGATCGCATCTTTGGATGGAAACATGGCAAGTGACATTTAAAGGCTTAACTAGGTTGAATAGGTTAACTAGGTGAGTTAGGGTAATTAGGCAAATCATTGTATAACAGTGGTTTGTTCTGTGGACAATCAAAAATAAAAATAAAAATATTGCTTAAGGGGGCTAATAGTATTGACCTCAAAATGGTTTTTAAAAAAATTAAAACTGCTTTTATTCTAGTCGAAATAAAACAAATAAGACTTTCTCCAGAAGAAAAAAATATTATAGCAAATACTGTGAAAAATGCTTTGCTCTGTTAAACATAATTTGGGAAATATTTGGAAAAAAAAAATAATAATAATAATTTTGACTTTACCTCTTCACGATTCTTACAACTTTTCTAAAGTAAATTTTTTGCACTTTCAGGAGCATTTTCAAACTTTTCCAGGCATGGAAATTACAAATTTGCATATATTGCATATGTATACATGCTTCATCACATTATATCAGATTACATTAGCTATTTGTTAAAGTATTCTATAAAATAGTGTGGTATTCTAAGGGCTCATTCACACCGAATGCGTCTTTGCTTCTAAAAATGCTTGTCACTGTGCTCAGGAATGGGTTTAAAAAAAGCGCAGCACATAATATGATGCGATATGAATGTGACGTAATAACGACAATAACAAACACATTAGAAATATGAAAACCTTGCTAAATATCATATCGATAAATGCAAATTCTCCAATAATGAACCGCTTTTTAAGGTATTCATAAAAGTGTTGCAACAATATTTTGAAACACTCTCTGGCTCAGGAAACACTAAGGCTAGGAAACATTATCCTGTCATGCCCTATTTTATTTGTATTTTTTGGAATATTGTGCCTTTAGTTATTTTTTTCTTTACTGCTTTATCCCCCTGGCTTGTTCCTTCCATATTTCACAATGTTTCACTATTATTATTATTACTACTGTCCATATATTGTTCAATAAAAAAAAAGAAATAGGAAACAATAAGTTATGATAAGCACTTGAAGATACATCATATACCTTGTTAATATAACATATAACTGGACACAGCCACAATGAGCGCCTCCTCAGCCATGATATAAAGGTAAATAAATGGTCGTCATACCAACTTTCTACTTTAAACAGAAGCTCGAGTTAGCCCCGCCTCCGAGCTCTTTCGATTGGTCCACTGCTATGGACCTGACAGCAATGAGCTGCGCTGCATGTGAAAGTTGAACATCTTTCAATGACACGGCTTCTAAAAAAACTTCAAAAGACGCAAGACGCCAGCGTAAAAGTCAAACACACCCGTCAAGCGTGTGTTTACATTGAAAAACAATAGAAAAGTGGCATGGAAAACAGCCCCTAAGGAAAAAATGTTAATGGCATGTTTGCCTTGGGCTCAACATTGAATTACTGTCAGTTACTCACTTTATTAAGATTTGTTTTATTATTTTATTTAAATAGTTAATCATTATTACCTATTTAGTTAGATATATAACTATGAAAGCAATGCAACTACATTTACAAGCACTTTCGAGCACTTTATCCATAATCTAAGCAACCTTGAAAATATTAGATTAAAATTCAAGCATTTATTTTGGGATTTCCAGCACCCGTACGAACCCTGTATTTAAAATGCAATACCAACAGTGAACTCTATAGAAATCATATATTTTTTATAAGCCAATAAAAGCCTTACCTGGTAACGTATTCTGTTGAATGAAGTTAAGTGCAGATAAAAGTCCTATAACTTAATTTCCGAATGCGTGACAGCGTATTTTGGTACTAAACAACCGTTTCTTCTGTGCTGTAAAATCGTATGGGGAGGAGAGTGTGTGTACAGGAGATCCTGCTGCTCAGTCCAGAACACACACGCTTCCTGTCAACCACACCTCAAGAGACGAGAAACTTTATAACAATAAATGCTGACTTTCATGAAATAATCTCTAGTTATTATTTACTCCAATTATAAAATAAAATGTTTCGGGGGTTCTATATAATCCGACTTTTCCTCTTAAAAACCCTCTTTTGACAAAAATAGTTCCTGTAAAAGAAAAATCTCCATAGCTTCTCTGTGATTGAACATGCTTTTGGAGGAAGATAATTTAGCGGTGGATGTGGATGAGTTTGTAATCCTATGAATCCTGTATCACATAATCATTCACGTTGAAATGTTTTTATATGTGGGATCTTCAAATATGACCCGTGAGATCCACATTCCTGCAGAGTTTGGTTTTAACCCCAATTAAACATATGCTAGATTCTCATGGGGCGTCTGCATCAGTCCTGGCTACAACACAACTCAAAAAGGCAGATTTTGGCAGTCCGTGGACATGCATTTTCTAGTACTTTGGTAATGTACGTGTCCATTTTTATTGCATGAGATGCCACTTTTCTGATGCAAATTACCATGTTGTACCATACAATGTATGTCAGCGTCTAAAAAGGATTTACAAGATGACTTTTGGATTGATCTCCATTAGAAACATTAGACCACACAACCTCAAAGTTTGTAATTCAGCCAGGCATTTTCACGTGGGTCGTGAAAGAAAAACACAAACATTCTGGATTGGAATGTCTGTAAAAGCCAACAAATCCCTTACGTCCCCCTGAGAAACAATTATTGTCCAAATAGGGATTAATGGGTTAGTTCCACCAACAATTAAAATTGCTATTAATTACTCACCCTCATGTTGTTCCAACCCCCTGAGACATATTTGGTACACAAATTAAGATATTTTAGATTAAATCGGAGAGCTCCCTCATCCTCCAAAAGTCCTGAGATGTTCAAAGTCCAGAAAAATAAAAATCCTCAAAGCACAAAATTATTCTCGTAGCTTGATAATAATCCAATTAATCCACTGGAGAAGTAGGATGAGGCAGCTCTCCGATTTCATCTAAACTTTTTTTTTCAATTTGCATTTAGTCTGAAGATGAATAAAAGTCTCAGAGGTCTGAAACTACATGAAACTACATTGGGTGAACTAACTCTTTAAGGATGTGTTCACACTTGTGGTTCAGTTTAGACCCAAAAAGAAAAGATATTTAGTCCTGGTTTTGTCATTTTGTAAGGTCGAGTGTAAAAATGCTAAAAAAAACACCACCACCACCACCACCAACAACAACAACACCAGCAACAACAACAACAAATGACTTTAATAACATATAATTTAAAATGAAACAAAAAAAAGTAATTTAAATAATTTGAGAGTATGTATGTAAATTTAGCAGTATGTAAATGCTATGACAAGTCTAAGCTAGTTATTTTGAGTATTTTCCTACATGTGGTTTGTCAAGCCCACTCACCTTTGTGAAGCACACTCAGAATTGCACAATGTTTTCCAACAATCATAGAGGGCTTATAAGAAAGTGTCTGGTGCATACAGAGACCACAGAGTGTGTCACATACAGGTGGTTTGTCAAGCCCACTCACATACATGAACCACACTCAGAATTGCATGATTTGTTTTCCCCCCCAGAAACATGAAGTGTTGATAAGAATATACATACAAGAATGCACATTGTATGCACATGTTTCACTGAAGTAAAACATTGTTGAGATTTGAAACCATAAACAGTCATTATCTTGGATAAAGTTCACATAAAAAGTGGTTAAATTGCAGAAAACTGGTAAATCATTACACAAACCCAAATTCTGGCTACAAAATGACAAAATAAAAGTACTCAAGACTTCTATTGAAGGGTGGATTCAATCCCAAAATATTGATCCAAGACCAAAATATTTTCCTCGCAGACCCTCTTTTAACTTGTTCTGTTTTGAGTAATTAATTGTGCCAAAAAAATCAGATCACTGGATAATGGATGCCCCAGCTGAAAGCCACAGAACAATGGATAGCTGTGAGCAAGGGAAGAGATGATGGGAAATCATTGCGGTCAGTGCACTTTGTTTACAAACATCAAGGACGCAAGTCACAAATCTGGTTATACACATGCTAACCAAATAAGAACCAATCCCCAGCATAGTCAGGAACCATATGGGCTTCACACTAGTGTACAATGGATGGGGTGGAGTATGGCTTTTCCTGCTGAAGGGGAAAAACACCCCGGACTAGCTCCCCATGACCAAACCCAGCTTCTGAGTCACCCAATGTTCTTTTTGGCTATGCAGATATTGGAAGAGGACCCATCATTGTTCTGTCCACACTTAGTTCCTCTATTTGTCCTTAACTGAGACCTTTACATCTTTAAAAGGTCCATAAGGTCAGCACAGCGAGAACTAAAAGTCATTTAAGGTGGAAAAAATACAGGCAAATCCAGGAAGCCATTGGATCCCATCACAACTTCAGCCCATCTGACCAATTCAGGAGCGAAATTTGCACTTCTCAAGTGGCTAAAAAAATAAACAAGGTAAGGTTACAAGTCTCTTGCTAGCAGCCGGCAAGCAAGAAACCGAGAAACATTGAAGTGAGGAAATGAGGTAAAGGATCGTAAAAAGACAATTCTGTGTTTTCAGAGCCTCACGCCAGGACTAACAATGTGCTATGATCTTAAATGGTTTTATAAAAAAAAGAAAGTGGGAATGAAAAAGATCGCTTAGCTGTTTAAGAAAGAGGTGATTTATGGTGGTCAGAGCCAGTTCATTTTCTCACACTGACTCCCCGGGAGCTGGACTAAACATTACTCATGCTGTTCCCTTCCAGAACCATTTTTAACCCACAAACCAAGTCAAAAAACATTACCAGCACAAATACTAAGCATCTCGTTGTACATACTTAATGTTCATTAAAGCGCCACTGTGGTAGTATCAAACTCCAGTACTCAAAGACTGCTTTTGTATTCATGAATTTGCCAAGAGTGGATTTTTTTACTATTAGTAGTATACTTTTATTTAAGTGTGCGATATAGACGACTAAACATTTGTAAAAAGAAATTAAAGGTTTTAAAGAAACAGAGCATTTATAAAGAGGGTAAACTAAGATGCTGCAACAATGTAAATTACTTTAAATATTTTACTAGACCATTCAAAATTAAATTATAAAACTGTAAATAAGCATAACAGAGGATACTATGTCTTGTTAGTTTAATCATATTCCATTTAGTTAGTTAGTTAGTTAGTTAGTTAGTTAGTTAGTTAGTTAGTTAGTTAGTTAGTTAGTTAGTTATCCTAAAGGACATTCAGCTATCCAATAGCATCCAGTACAAAAAACATACCAAAAAAACATAAACTGTCTATCTATCTAAACTGAATCTATCTATCATCTACCTTCCTACCTACCTACCTACCTATCTATCTATCTATCTATTGTTCTATCTATCGTTCCATCCATCCATCCATCCATCCATCGTTCTATCCCTCGTCTGTCTGTCTATCTATCTATCTATCTATCTATCTATCTATCTATCTATCTATCTATTGTTCCATCCATCCATCCATCCACCGTTCTATCCCTAGTCTATCTATCTATAAATCTATCTATCCATCCATCCATCCATCCATCCATCCATCCATCCATCCATCTATCTACTGAGAGAGAAAAAAACCCTCTGCTTATTTAAACCATCCCTGTAATCCAATGCCATATAAATAAAACAATAAACACAAATATTGGTCTACACTAAAATAAATACTAAAAACAATACATTTAAACATTAATATTAGGCTTCACAAATGAAGCATTTAAATAAATCCACAATATATTCCCATACATGTGAACTAAATGTAGATCAGACCCAATATTATGAACAACCAGTCCAGAAATCCAAATAGTTCACAAACTTATGCATGTAACGACACACATAAACATACCAACTATGCTATGTAGGATTTTCTTCAAAATACTGCTACATAGCTGATCAGAAAGGTAAACTGTCCATTCGTTTATATTAACGGTTCCAAAACAGGAGGTTCCCAGTGAAGACATGAACAATATTAAATTTTCAAATAATAAAATAATAAAAAAAATCATTATACTGATCATGTAAATGCAAAACATAGTCTATACATTTTAACACTTTATTTAAAATAAATAAATAGTGTACAATTCACACTATTTTCAAATTATTAAATAAGACTTTTAGCTCAATAAACTACTAATTAGCTGCTTATTCATCGTTTGTAAGGTAGTAGGGTTTAGGTATTGATTAGGGTTAGTGATGTAAAATAAGATCATAGGCTAATAAACAGTTAACATCTTAATAATAGGCAGATAATACGCCTTGTTACAAATGGTAAATTGCCTCATGCAACCATATATTTTTTTTAAATAATCCACTTTTTACTATAGTCTGCTTTAATGTCCATATACACGCTACTACAATGAGGCCATAAATTAGCCATGTGTGTTTAAAGAGGAGGGAAAGATTCAGATTCTATATATAGTACTCGTAGGATCTGGAACGGCCGGCTGGAATGCAAACAACGACATCAGATCATAGACATTCTATAGCCTTCATATATTACCAAATACGGATGCATTGCTCAATAGACTAAATGACTAATGGCTTTATCTTGTAGTCGGTCCACAGCAGTCTAGGATATTCACATCCTGCTGCTCTATAGGTTGAGTAGGAAGTTTTTCTTGCACATTGTGATCATATTTCTCACCGCCAACAAAAACAAGCATTTCAGGGGCCCAAGTTAAAAGCTGCTGTGTGTATTTTTTGATGAATACTTTCTCCTCTTTAATTTATTTATTTTTTTTTTTTGTGAACAAATCCTTCTTGTTCACTTCCATGCAATGACTTTTTTTTGTTCAAATAAGTCTCGACCATTTATATTGCATGGCTGCTGTACTGCCATCAAAGAAAGCTTAAAACTGCATTTGTTAAGCTGGGCTGTAAAGAAACATTTCATCATTGGATATAACTATCAAATAAATAAATAACTTTCAACTAAAGTCAACTAAACAAATCTGAACTGATAAACTTGATCACAAGATTTGAGTCACTGTTTGATTTCCTCTCTCACACACACACACACTTGTACAGCTCTCATTATGGGGACTTCCCATAGACGTAATGATTTTTATACTGTACAGACTGTATATTCTCCTCACAGGAAAAAATGTACTCATGAGGTCAAACATTATTGGTATCGCTATACTTGTGGGGATTATATTAAACAGAGCGACAAGGTGGCGCAGTGGGTAACACAATCGCCTCACAGCAAGAAGGTTGCTGGTTCGAGCCTCGGCTGGGTCAGTTGGCATTTCTGTGTGGAGTTTGCATGTTCTCCCCGTGTTGCCATGGGTTTCCTCCGGGTGCTCCGGTTTCCCCCACAAGTCCAAAGACATGCGCTATAGGTGAATTGGGTAAGCTAAATTGCCTGTAGTGTATGTGTGTGAATGAGAGTGGATGGATGTTTCCCAGTGATGGGTTGCGGCTGGAAGGGCATCCGCTGCGTAAAACATATGCTGGATAAGTTGACGGTTCATTCCGCTGTGGCGACCCCAGATTAATAAAGGGACTAAGCCGAAAAGAAAATGAATGAATGAATTATTAAACAAATATTATTGCCGTCACTGAACAAAGTCCAATATACGATTCAATGACTCTTACATAACACAAAAAACTACAGAAAATATAATCCACTGAATCAGTGAACAACTTTTCAGAGTAAACTGATTCAAAAGATTTAACTCTAACTAATCCAGCTCATTTCTGTCCACGGTTTAGCCCGCATTCACAAGAGCTCAGAAATGACTGCAGCGGTTTACAGTGGGTTCATTGCGCACCGGCTTGGAGCAAGTTTAAGCACGTCCATGAGACTGGAATTGATTTGAATTCCAAAGACTGGAAAATGAAGTTACAGTCTCTGTGTGATTGTAAATATAGGCAAGTGAGGTTAAGTGGGAGGGTAAATTAATCATTAGACTCAAAGGCCAGCCATGAGTTGAAGAGAGCCGGCGGCGAACACGTGTGCAGTGCCAGCGCACCGCATGTTTTACTGCAAATGCCAAAAGACAAACAGTGTGAATTAAAAGGTGTGAGAAAACAGAGTCAGAGATGTCAGATACTGCTTCATTCTAATGTCTGACTTGTTTCAATTTGAGGAAAGGTTTCATTCTTTTGTATAATTACTGTCACAAATGAGAAGAGAGATAAAATGACTAGCGATGAGCTTGTTGATGGTTTGAGTCAAGTCTGGTCTAGTTGGCGTTTCTGTGTTTGCATGTTCTCCCCGTGTTGGCGTGGGTTTCCTCCAGGTGCTCTGGTCTTCCCCACAGTCCAAAGACATACGCTTTAGGTCGAGCTACCAAACGTAGCTTGACACCCGTAAGTTTGAAGAGTAGCTTGACACGTACGTCGGCCAACTTGAGACGCAGAGAGGAGTTTTTCAGAGCGGAGAGGAGCATTTTTCAGAATATCTTCTTTTGTGTACAAGATAGGCAAATCATTGCAGAATTTTCATTTTTGGGTGAACTATCCCTATAATGGCAGGTTTAAACAGGACCTAAATAATTACCAAATTTGTGGAGAATGATTTCTTTAAAAAGATAATATATGATTAATATTAGTGTAGTTTCTCTTGCTGCACATAAGCACCAAACAAAAGCAGAAAACTGACATGCGATTTATAAAAACAAGTCTTCATATCTTAAGAAATGCTGTTATAAAGCACATTTATCTTGGTTTGTGCATGGCTTTTTAGATATTTAACTGGAAAACGAATTATAACAAGATTATTTTAAAACCTAAAAAGCAGTCCAGTGCAACTACAGATTACCTCTCTGGACCAAATTCATTTAACCGTGTGTATTGTAGGTGAAGTCCTGTGTCTGTTATCAATGCCATATTTGTGTTCATGTGTCATTTGACCTGTTTCTTCCATCATTTCAGTCAGTCACCAAGTCTGGCCAGCACAAATGGTCTGAGTATTTGTTTTTAGTGGCAGAGGTTACACAGCGGCCAAGTCTTATCTAAATATGGATGTGGAGATTTATAGAATGGCGTGATGGTGTTGAAGCTGCCCATCTGAAAAAGGCTGAGTTACAAAAATTGACTGAATTTCAATAAAAAATGAAAACATCTAGTTTTTGCAGTAATCATTTGTGATAGAGTCTTGTTTAAAACTGCATAACGTAACAATGTAAAATAATGTATAGTCACATAACTTAATGTAATATACCCTTTCTTAACTTAATCTAATGTAACATAATGTAACCTAACGTAAAGTTACGTAATGTAACTTTATTTACCATAACATGACATAAAAATAATGAAATGTAGCATTGCATAGCATAACTTTATTTACTGTAACATAACAAAGTAACGAAGTGTAGCATAGCGTAGCAAAATTTATCTGAGCTTTTTAAATTCGCTTTTAAATCTTCATAAAACATGTTTTCTATACTTTCCCTATACAATGTGAACAGCCTTTGACGTTGACTTTGGTGTGACGCATGTACATATTTAACATTTCAGAAACTTTTTGTTAAATATTACTGTGTATGAGTCATTAGTCAGGGGTGTAATAGGCAAAAAATATAGCAAATTATAAAATAAAATATTTTTAAAGTAAACTTAACGTAATGTAACAAAGTAACTTAACTTAATGTAACAATGTAATGTAACTTATCTTAAGGTGCAACAATGTAATGTAAAATATAAAATAAAATAAATCCTTTTAAAGTAAACTTAACGTAATGTAACTTAATGTAACATAACGCAACATAACTTATCTTAATGCAACTAAATGCGACTTAACAATTTACCTTTTCTTAACTTAATGTAACATAACAACTTTACTTAACGTAATGTAACAATGTAATGTAAAATATTAAATCAAATAAATACTTTTAAAGTAAACTTAACGAAATGATTTAATGTAGCAATATAACATAACTGAATGTAATGTATCTTATTGTAATTCACCTTTTCTTAACCTAACAGCTTTATTTAACACAATGTAACATAACTTATCTTAAAGTAGTGTAACAATATAACTTAATGTAATGTAAAATAAAAAAAAATACTTTTAAAGTAAACTTAACATAATGTAACTTAATGTAATGTAACAACATAACTTAAAGTAACTTAACGTAATGTAACGTAACGTAACAGCTTAATGTAATTTAACTTTTCTTAAGTTAATTTAGTGCAACAACTTTATTTAACATAATGCAACAATATAATGTAAAATGAAATAAATACTTTAAAGTAAACTTGAATTTACTTAAAGTAAACTTCAAGAAATGTAACTTAATGCAACTTAACATTAAGTAACACAACCTAATGTAATTGACCTCTACCTAACCTAACATAACTTTATTTAACATTATGTAATGTATCATAAAATAGTGAAACAATGTAATTTAATGCAATGCAAAATACAAAATAAAATACATTTAAAGTAAATTGAACATAATTTAACGTAATGTAACCTAATGTAACATAACACAACTCAAAAAATCCAATTGCAACTTAACGTCACTTAAAATAACTTAACTTAATGTAACTAAATGTAACATAACGTAATGTAATTGACCTTTTTTTAACTTAACGTAACAACTTTATTAAACGTAATGTAACGTATCGTAAGGTAGTGTAACAATATAACTCCATTTAATTTAACGTAATATAACCTTATTTAACATACCATAACGTAACATAGCTGAACATAACTTTATTTAACAATGTATTAATGTAATGTATCATAAAATAGTGTAACAATGTAACTTAATGTAATGCAAAATACTAAATAAAATAAATATTTTTAAAGTAAATTTTACGTAATGTAACCTAATGTAACGTGACACAACTCAAAGAATCTAATCGCAACTTATTGTAACTTAACTTAACATATCTTAATGTAACGTAACATAACGTAATTTACCTTTCCTTAAGGAAAGTGTCTTAAGTTTCCGGATCTTAAGGTAGTGTAACAATATAACTACATATGAATATAACTAATATGTAATATAACGTAATGTAACCTTATTTAACATAACATAGCATAAAGTAGCTTAACTTAACTTTAAATATAAAACTAAAAATCACATAAACACTTTCAAAGTAAAAACATCTCATTGACTCTCAGAAAAAGATGTTTTCTTCACTTTTCACGGCTCATTTCTCGAACGCAATTGGTCTTTGACGTCAACTTTAGTCTCATTTCCGCAATAAATACTTTCGAAAACGGGAGGAATCCAAAGACTCGCTCTGCATCATTCATTGTCATTTTCATCTTTTATCTAATGGCAGGAAACAAATTGCATCCATTCTTGGATCGTGGGCTCGGACATTCCTCTGCGATTCTGGCTGGGGAAGTTGTTACACATCTCTTAACAGATCTAGAGCATTTTTTTGGAGCCTTAATCTCAGTTTAATCAAAGGAGCTTCAGTGTGTCACAGCCATCCTCCCAAATCAGACGCAATCTATCAAACCCCAAAAGTCCCGTCCTGCTCACTTCTTTTCTTATTTCCCTTTAAAGAGAAAACTCAAGACATCCTGTATCTTAAGACATCCTGTAGTTTCTACAGGCCTCATACATATTTTTACTATACTAAAGTTCCAGGACTTTTCCATGACTTTTCCAAAAGTTTCAGGGAAATATTCATAACCTAATGTTTCGTGTAATGTCTACATGCACGTGGTAAATAAGAAAAAAAAATGTACGTTCAAATTTATTAAAGCAGATCAAAAAATATATGACAATTTATGATTTTTAAAAAATGTTATATTGTTGCTGTTGCAGCGACATGGTGGCTCAGTGGTTAGCACAATCGCCTCACAGCAAGAAAGTCGCTGGTTCGAGTCTCGGCTGGGTCAGTTGGCATTTCTGTGCGGAGTTTGCATGCTCTCCCTGTGTTGGCGTGGGTTTCCTCTGGGTGCTCCGGTTTCCCCCACAGTCTAAAGACATGCGCTATAGGTGAATTAAATAAACTAAATTGACCGTAGTGTATGTATGCGTGTGAATGAGTGTGTATGGGGTTTTCCCAGTACTGGGTTGCAGTTGGGAGGGCATCCGCTGTGTAAAACATATGCTGGATAAGTTGGCGGTTCATTCCGCTGTGGCAACCCCTGATGAATAAAGGGACTAATCCTAAGGGAAATGAATGAATATTGTTGCTGTTATAAACAAACTGACTTGTATGTTGTTGCAGTGGTTTGATTTTATCTTTTGAACAAATCTTTCTATTTGAATTTTGTTGCAGTCGTGATCATATTTGGTGAATGAAATTATTAAAACGCTGTTTTGCACTTATGACTGATTATTGGAATTATAGCACTGTTCAAACTGTAGAATCTTATGGATTTTATATAACTTTGTACAATATTTATGTAGAATTCCATATTAAATATTACAAGAGCAAGGAAATACAGAAATTTTACTGTAAAATTACAGCAAAAACGTGTTTTTTGAGTTACGGGAATAACAGACGTAATTTAACTTTTTCTCCAACACCCCAGCTGCCCAAACAACGAACAACAGATGTTAAATTACAGAAATATCTTGTTTATATCGTTTTTGGGATTACAGGACTATTCTGTAATTTAATGTTCGTTATTTTACGGAAAATATATGTATTTTAATGTCCGTTATTTGACGTTTTTTTTTTTTTTTTTTTACGTAAAATACCGGATTGTTTTTATAGTGTAATTGATATTTATTTTTATATCTGTGAAATAGTTTTTAGAAAGTGTCTTGCTGTCTGTGTGAAAATTTTAGAAATGTCGGCTTGTGTTTTTACAAGACTTTGCAAATTAGCCTTTAGCAGCCACAGTATCTTACCTCTGTAGTTAGAGATTGTTTCTGGACACGTCACTCAAAATGTTTCTTGAATTACGGTGAAAACGAGTGAAAGAGAGGCGAAGCTGAAACTTGCTTTTTTACCCCACACAGAGAACATCACGTGAAGGCACGGAGTGCACTATTGTATTTCAAATGTACCCAATATTATCATCTCAAATATATTAAAGAACACAGATATTTGTCACAGAAATGCCTTGTCAAAATGTCAAGAAGACATCTTTTCCAGGGATACTCTTGCGTATTTCAACAAGACAGTGCAAAACCACAGTCTGCACACATTACAAAGTCCTGGCTGCGGAGAAAGAGGATACAAGTACCTGACTGGCCTGTCTGCAGTCCCGACCTGTTTTAAATTTGTTTGTTAAGCAAATTTACATGACTTTTCCAAAACATTTTGGCTTTATTGGTTTTTACAAAACCTTTCCAGGCCTCGAAAATGCCTTGTCAAAATTCCATGATCTTTCCAGATTTTCGAGGACTCTACGAACTCTGTTTTCTAAAAAGAACGCAAAGAAGTGCTTCAGCAAAAGCAAACTCATCAGGGCTCAAAAACACACACACAGGCCTTCTTTGCACCTCTGGAATTTCCTGTGGCACACAAAGTGGCAGACCAGTAGGCAAAACACACACACACACACACACACACACACACACACACACACGCACACGCACACGCACACGCACACGCACACGCACTTCACCAACACACACACACAATAATAGCTGCCAGATGCAGCTCAGAGATGATGGAGAGCGCTACCTGCCTATGTAGGGTGCATTTTAAGGCACTTAAATTATGAGGAGCAACAGGAAGTAACCTAGTTTGTGTGTTTGTGTTGTTTATGTGCTCTACTTGCTGTATATTTTTATTTTGTTCAAATATAAGTTTCTAAATATTCTCAAATAAATAAATAA